>OZ035883.1:40643899-40964539 GCA_964034835.1 Muscina levida
AGAAAGACCGTGGCTGTTGTAAGGACACTTTATCAGACCGTTATCAATCATATCTTTTAAAATTCTTAATCATATGTTTTGTGTGTGAGCCTTTTGACAATGATATGCTAAAAACTTCCTCATTTTCCTCTTTTTTAGGTCAGCGAAAAAGCTCCCGCCGAGGAGACATACGATGATGTAAGTATTTGATGAATATTTTCTTTTATTAAATTGCATTTCGTGCATTAGTTAAGTTTTGTTTTTTGTTTCATTTGTTTTTCTATGGATTCTATGAGATGGGGCTGTGTTTGCAAACGAACCTAACCTCATTTTGCGTAATAGGCTATATGGATTTTTTTTTTATTTTTTTTAATACATTGTTGTTGCGGCAGCGGCCTGGTGTATTCGAAGAAGCATTGTTTGTGTGCTTTCAGTACATGTTTTGATGGGTTATTGTTTATGATTTATTGGGAAACGAGTCAAATAATCCAATTAATTGTAGAAATTGGCCGGCATAAGTGAGAATTTTGTAGTGGCAAAGAAGGAATACCTATAATGCAGTTAATATCCAATTGGAAGGAGGTGGGTGTATGTAGATAGAGAAGTGACAAACATAAATATAGACCATAGATGGCACTGAGGTAGGATACCGTTATTGACATCATAAATATAAATATGTACAACAATGGTACTGGTGTGTTATGTAGTGGAAGGCAGTATCAATTAACACCACTAGAAATCTTAGAGAAGGGCAGGTACTGTGTTAGCAGGAGATTATATTGTCCCGTATCAAGTCAAAAATATGAAATCCTTGATATGAACAACTCAGCAATACCATCAAAAGCAGTTTTCGAAATTATAGCTAGATTAACAATATACTCTGTAAAAAGAAGATGTTCTGTATACATATATTCATGTCAAATAATAAATAATAAAATAATAAATAAAGTTCGGGCCGGTTGCATTTTAGCTGATGGTATTTGGATGAAAAAGGGGAAATAGTCAATCCCTTATGGTGTTTTTGTCCCGAGAATTCCCGGGAATATCGGCCGGATTTTTGTACCGGAATCCCGGGAAATTAGTAAGCTT
The DNA here is from genome assembly GCA_964034835.1 of Muscina levida. Taxonomy (NCBI): domain Eukaryota; kingdom Metazoa; phylum Arthropoda; class Insecta; order Diptera; family Muscidae; genus Muscina; species Muscina levida. Next base: position 40,644,968 of record OZ035883.1, read on the forward strand.
ATTAAAAGAGCCAATATCAAAATCGACTAGTATTTAAATTATTGCTAATTGCCGACTATATTCTTGACCATCACTATCGTTTTCCGTCTCTCGATATTTAGTTTGGCTTTCAGAATTTCAGAAAAGGTCTGATATCGGAATTTGAAAATTGTGTTCTAAAACATTGAGCTGGACAAGCCAAAGCACAGGCCGCCTTATACGATATTACACTAGAGAAGAGATAACTATCACATATTTTATATGTTTTCAGAAAAAAAGAAAGATTTGCGGTTCATAGTTTCTATGTTTTCCACTTTTGAAAGATTAACAGTTAAAGCAATAATGTGAAATACGTTTATAAGGAAATTTCTAATACTCCTAAGAATGGAATTACCATAATCTGCCGTTTTAATGGTCGAGGTATAAACCTTTTTATATTAGGCTTTGTTGTTTTTTATTCAAGTATGTATAACCAACTTTTAGAATTAGTTTTATGTTTCATCTTATGTTTGTTTGGTTTTTATTTATTTGTACTTATATAAAAAACCGAGCCCTTAGGGCCATACATGGTTTCAAAAATACTACAAAAATAAAATGAATATAATTATAAATCTTATATAAAAAATAATGACAAAAAAATTTTTCTTTTTTTCTTAACCATAAATGCACATTGTACTCACAAATTGAACTATTACTCTGAGGACTACCCCAACAATCAAATTAAAAATGCATTTACATAAAATAAAATTACTTAAATTAGAGAATTAAAAAAAAAACATACAATTTGGAAATTAATAATAATAAAATTAAACTTCCTTTTTTTAAACCATAAATGCACATGGTACTTATAAAGTGAACTACTACTCTGGGAACTACTCCCACATACATATTAAAAATGCATTTAAATACAAATAAAATTACATAAAATATGAATTATGGATTTAATATATATATTTTTTTTATGACCCAATTAAGTATAGTAAATTGAAAGCAAACATGTGAAGGCTAAAACAAGACAAAGTAAAGCATTTCAAAACAAAATATAAATTGGAAGAGAACTATCAAATTCGATTATTCTGAACAAATTGGTATATCTTTTTCTTATATGTATTAGGTGAAACATTAAAAACTCTTAGTGAGATTGGCAATTTATTAAAAATGCGAGCAACTCTTATAATATAAAAACTTTTTTTAATAAAAGAGGCATTTTTTTTTATTTGACCGAGATTTCACGGGATCCCGGGAAAATTAAAAAAAAAAATCCAGATTTCCTGGGAAATGAAAAATGCCGAGAAATCAAAATCACTAATCGCTTAACAATACATATTAATGTCAGCGTTGTAATACAACAATAAGTGTAACCGTAAAATAGGACAGAAGAGATACAAAATTTAGCTTTACGCCTTATTTGTAATCAGTTCCCAATTCATTAATTCAAAATAAATGAATTCCAAATTCAATCTTCTAATTCATTGGAATTAATTAAATTAAAACAAATCCGGTCGAATTTACTTTTCATTGGTATAATGTAAAACATTCGACGTGAGTGTTATTGTAATAGATTGTACTTGGGAATTTTAATGTTTTTTTTTTGGTTACCCTGTCGCAAAAACAGCTGATAGATACATAAACTCCTTGTTCGGTCATTCGGTTGTTTGCATTTTTAAATGAAATAAGTTATTATTAAAAGATAAATAATAATAAACAAACAAGAAAGAAGTTAGCAAATGGTTTCTCATAGTGAATGGTTGCGAAGTTTTTCGAGTCTATGCACTCAAAAAGGGACCGGCCGTGGCACAGTTGTTAGAACACGAGACTACCATGCGGGAGATCACAGGTTCAACTCCTGGCTCCAGTCATCTTTCATTGTCGGCTCCCCTCGAATGTTGTCGACAGCAACTTCGCAGTATCAGTGTCGAGTCTATCGGCATGTCGTCGATAAACAAGTAGGTGCGTTAGTTGTGAATCTAAAATTAGAAAGCGTGTTAATTCACAATAACGCGAGAAGCTATTCCATACCACATTCATGGGGGGTAAAGGGAAATTTGGTTTTTTTTATGCACTCAGGAAAGAATTCTCATTTTGTTGTGAATTCTGGTGCATAAGACTTGATAAACATTTTGCAATCATTATACCAATGTCTGCTGATGAGGATTCGTGGCTGAATCCGTAACAGCTGTACAGACTGCCTGGCATTATGAGAATATTATTCTGCCATTAACTTCTTTCAAAACCCCTGGTCTTGAGCTTGAAATAAATTCCAAATCAATGTTCATTTTAACAGACCGAATAAATACAAAAACCAAGATGACTAAAAGAAATTTTAAATGTTGAGAGTTGTTCATCGTGCGATGACAAAAACATGATAGGTGCAAGGAGCTTTTAAGTTTACGTAGACAATTAAGACACAGGTATAACAAATTCGCTATTCAAAGTTTGATGTACGATTTCTATTGATTCATCTAGAATTTGTATTTAAATAATTCAAGCAACTTTAGATTTACCAAGAATGCTTTTAGAAACGTTCTACATAAGCTTCAGGACAAATGTCGATCAACGCGAGTTGCTAAGTCGTCACAACTTGCAGCAACTATGCTAATCCTCCCTGAAGGTTACCAAAATGGATCTGGAAATAATTTCAATCTGTGCCTTGTGCAATCTGCAATAAGTACTGTGCATAGATGTATAATTTGTCTTCATGTTAGCCTAGACTTTCATCGATCCTTCGGAGTCGCTTGAGGAAGAACCAATGCTGTTCACCCTTTCTTTTATGACATTCCATTGCCTTAATTTCAACTATCTTTTTTAAGGTACCCTTTTGCAAAGTTTGGATTTTTAAGCAAATTGCTTTGGTGTTGTTTTTTACCCCTTAATAAGTAAAAAGAGATGTTTTTAATTATTAATTTGTTAAAAGTGTAATAAATCTTATTTATTATATTTTCTGTTTATTATCATAAAATTCTTCGTTTAATTTGACGTTGTCATCGGCAAAATACAACACTACGACTGTTTCTGTCGAATTTCACGCTCAAAAACGACACTCAAAATACAAAAAAATGTAATAGAATTCGACAGAGTCGTATTTCGGTCTTACAATCCACATCGGTGATGGCATATTTAAAAAAACGACAAACATTCGACGTGACTACGACACTTATAATAAGGGGGAATAGTCCGATTTTTATGAAAGCCGTTTCAAAGTTTTGAAATTTCATATAGATATAATGACATATATGCTTTTTAAACAGACTGTTACGGCGGGAAGAATAATAGTTATCCAAATTTATATATAATGCCAACAAATGACAAAATGATGACAGGCGAGTATATACAAAAGTGGAAACAAAAAAAAAAACAAAATATGTATGTTTAATACTTTGATATCGTGGAGACAATCTCCAGATATCGTAGACAAAAATTATTTACTACATGTTAGGTTTGAACTTATCATCATTCATTGTAACTGTTTCTTCTGACTTAAATGTTTTTTGTTATACTACTTGTAAGTCTGCAGAAAAGTTGATAGCTTCATATTAGTCTCTAACTGAAAGAAGGTTTCATTCAATTTGTAAAAGGTTTCATTTCAATTGGAAAAGTTTTTATACCATTTGGAAAATGCTTTATTTCATTTGAGAAAAGTTTAATCTTATCTGGAAATGCTGTATATAAAATAATTAAACAATTTGTAAAGTAAATTAAAACAAAAACCAAGCACTTTTAAAGCGGTATTATCGCACGTAAATTATCCCTTTCCGACCTAAGCAAAAACTGTTGGTTGAAATTTTGCAAAATTTTGGAATCTGCTGTTTTAATGTGCCGAAAAAGCGATAAAGTATATAATTTTATCAAATTATTCTTTTATCCTTTATTTTAAGAATACGCACAATTGTTGCACTTAATATAAAAGTTGGTAAAAGACAAATTAAATTACAAAATCAAAACTGGAAAACAATTTCTACTTAAATTTTTGTAATGTTCTGAACGTAAAACCGCTTATATTATGATAAATTTCAAAATTTTAATAATTTTAATAGATTTTAGTAATTACTCTTCCGACTCATTTTCTCAAATGCGCAAAATGCCACTCGAAAAATGAAAATTTACGACAACTACGAAAACAAATATCGGTACTTTTTGGATTTCTTTAAAACTAAAAGCATAAACAATCATGTATTTCAGAGATTAACACAATTTGACAACAGGTTGTTGAGTAAAGAGGAATTAAACTTATACGCACAATTGTGCGTATACGGTCGGAAAGGGTTATTTCGAAATTCTCCAGTTCCAAAGTATTTACAAATCATTCAGATTTTCTTTCATTGCCGTCTGAATATTTTCTCCTAATATAAATATTGTTTAACAATGTTTATATGTTATATTATGCACCTAAAACCCCGAAAAATATATTTCCTATTGCTTCATTTTTGAGTAATGCCATAATATTACGTTAATATCATTGGCCATTCGAGAGATAGACACATCCAAAATAATCTTTGAAACGCAAGAATTGTTAAATAAATTGATTCATTAAAACGATTTTAATAAAAGAACCGTGGCATTTCATTATCTGATCAGCCGCTTTTTATTTTCATTAATATTATTTTATCATTCACATAATACTTTTATCGTCATTTCCTCAATTGATTGTAATCCAATTTATACAAAACCAACACACTTTATTTATCTTTCCCTCTTGTCTTTTCGTAGGAACCTGACGAGACACTCGGCGAACGCCTCATGGGTCTGACAGAAATGTTCCCACAACCTTTGCGTAATTTCACCGGTGCTGTGGTGAACATTACAACGTCCAGCGTGAAAGGTTTATATACGTTTTCATGCAATGCCTCGTGGATTTTCTTCACCAGCTCGGTGATATTATTTGCTCCAGTCATTTTCGAAACAGAACGTGCCCAAATGGAAGAAATGCAAAAATCACAGCAAAAGCAGGTATTGTTAGGACCAGGATCAGCCATGTCAGCCGTTGGAGCACCGCCAGAGTTGCCACTAATACGATAAACCTTAAATACTTTAGTAATTTAAGAAACTCTTAAAATTTATAATAATTACAACAAATAGAATATTAAAACAACAAAAAACCAAAAAAAAAAATAAGTGTATTGTATCAGCCATATGGTTTAGGCATTCCGTATTAGTAGATTCCTCCGTGACATACTAGGTAATGTATAATATACGAGTACCAACAACTATCTACCCTCCTACTCAAATGAATTTCAAATTCAGAGACAGTTTTGAATAAATGAAATCCATTTGAAATTTCAAAGGAATCACTAAAATGTGATAATGTCATCGCCGTACATGGCTGCCCAAAACCACACAGATACCATTTGTGTTTCCAAGAACAAAAACAACAACAGCAAAACACTATTAATATTGTAATAATGTAAACAATCTTTAAAAAAAATAATATATAAAAAGATACATCGTCTTTAAATAGTTTGTTAAATATGAATAAAAATAGAAACAAAACCAAAATAAACCCCAATTTAGTCGTGGTCTATACTAATACGAATAATACCAATTGACAACACTTTTTAATATAGAACACCGTGCCCATATAGATGAACAAATTTTCCAAATACTTTAAAGTCTTTAGAATGATATGATATAGCATTTTGCAAATGCATTAAACGAACTTAGTTTTAGTATTTGAAATCAATGCGAAAATCTGTATGTCGAAAATTTATTTTTTCTTAATGAAAACTAACGAAAAATTTGAAATATTTCTGTTGTTACAACTGAAATGTGTTCGCGTTTATTGTTTGAATTTTAAATATTATAATAAATAAAGTTTTGTATCCAATGACAACATCTTGAAAACAAAAGCTTAATAAAAACTAACAGAAAACTCTGTACATTTAAGGTTATTTTATGTTGTTAATCAAACTGGTACAACAAAGTTCTGAAAAGCGTAAGTGTGAAATGTTATTGTTAACCGCCCTTAAAAGATTTCTTAAGAAAAGCAATATATAAAGTGATTTGTTGGCCCCTGAACAAAAAACTCGAGGAACCAGATTGGTGGGCGTACTAGCGATTCGTCGACATCAACTCAACAACCAAAAAGTACAATTTTTCTATACTAAATAGTAATTTCGATGTACCACAAAGTCCCTTTTTTGTGTCAAACAATACAATTTATTGTACTACAAAGTATTTTTTTGTACCAAAAGTACAATTTATGGAACCAAAAAGTACTTTGATTGTACCAATAAATACAGAAGTAACTTATTGTTTCAAAAAGTACTTTTATCGTACTAAAAAAGTATAATTTATTGTAACCAAAATAACATTATTGTACAAAAATTACTTCTATTGCATAAAAAAGTAAAATTTATTCTGCTAGAAAGTACATTTATTGTACCAAAAAGCAAAATTTTTCTGTACCAAAAATTACTCTAATGTACAATAAAGTTTGAGGTACAATAAACGTAGGTTTTGTTACAGTAAAGGTTCTTTTTGTTGCAGTAAAAGAACTTTTTTGTACCAAAAAGTACTTTATTGTACATTACATTAATAAAGTACTTTTTGTATAATAAAGTACTTCATGTTACAATAAATTTCCATTTTGGTACAATTAAAGCCCTATTACTGTACCAAAAGTAATAGTAAAAGTACTTTTTTTTATTATACTGAAAAGTACATTCATTATACGGAATTTTTTTATAACCAAAAAGTACTTTTAATGTGCAATAAAATACTTTTTGTTACCATAAAAGTCCTTGTAAAGGTCCTTTTTGTTGCAGTAAAAGTACTTTTTTGTACCAAAAAGAACTTTAAATGTAACAAAAAGTACACTCATTGTAAAAAAATAATTTTGTTGCACAAAAAGTACTTCTTTTGTACCAAAAAGTAAAATATTTTGTACCAAGAAGTACTTCCAATGTACATAAAGTACTTTTTGATACAATAAACTTACTTTTATAGTACAATAAAAGTCCTTTCTGGTACAGTAAAAGTACTTTTATTGTAGATAAAAACCATTGTCATTATAAAAAAAAATTGTAATAAATTTTACCAGTAAATACATTTATTGTACCAAAAGTACTTTTTTCTATACCAAAAAGTACTTTATTGTACATAACATTACAGTAATAAAGTACTTTTTGGTATAATAAACGTACTTTATGTTACAATATATTTCCATTTTGGTACAATAAAAGCCCTTTTTGGTACAGTAATAGTAAAAGTACTTTTTTATTGTACTAAAAAGTACATTCATTATACGCAATTTTTTTATAACAAATTCTACCAAAAAGTACAATTTTTCCGTATCAAAAAGTAATTTCAATGTGCAATAAAATACTTTTTGTTACCATAAAACGCGACTACCATGCGGGAGATCACAGGTTCAACTCCTGGCTCCAGTCATCTTAAAAAAAGAAAAAAAAAGAAATAAATTTTTCTTTCATTGTCGGCTCCCCTCGAATGTTGTCGACAGCAACTTCGCAGTATTAGTGTCGAGTCAATCGGCGTGTCTAGTAAGAGCTTCTCAGTGTTGTAAATCTAAAAATAGAAAGCGTGTTAATTCACAACAACGCGAGAAGCTGTCCCATAGCTCATTCATGGGGTGTAAAGGGAAATTAAGTTTAAGTTACCATAAAAGTCCTTTTTGGTACAGCAAAGGTACTTTTGTACTAAATTTTATTTTTTGTCAAATGTCTTACGTTATTTCTAGCGTACCAGGCGCACAGCAATATCAGCAGTTCGATATTGCTTTTTCATTACGCTAATTTTTCGAACAAAAATAATGCACTAACAAAAAGCATTACTTATGTATATGTTGTTAATTTCCACCCTAATGCGTAGTAAAAAAAAGCAATAACAAAAGGTGAAGACAAAACTAGAATTATGACCATCACACTCACACATTTTTACCACAGATCACTTTTTTTTGTTTCATACCCATCGATATGAAATAGTGACGATGACGTTAGAATGTTGTGACGTAAGTAATGCATTTTGTTGGTAAACAGTCTTCAAATTTTTGTAAGAATGAAAACAAAATCGACTGTTGGTATTACTGTGCACCTGGTACGCCCTGTAACTCCATATATGATGTTTGAAAATTTTAGTTTTTGTCCTCCATTGGTCGAAAGTCAAGTTGGTGTCATATCCAACGTACCAGGCGCACAGCAATACCAACAGTCGATTTTGTTTACATTCTTACAAAAATATAACAAATTAACAACAAAGCACATTGCCTACGTCATTCATTTCATATCGTTGCATATGAAACAACAAAAATTATCTATGGTGTCGATGTGTAAGTGTGATGGGTATAATTCTACTTTTGTTTTCAAATTTATTGTGTTTGTTTTTTGTTACTTCTCATTCGCATAAGTAATGCTTTTTGTTAGTGCATTACGTTTGTTTACAAAATCAATGCGAGTAAAACGCAATATCGACCTGTTGATATTGCTGTTCCCAAGGGCGTAGCCAGGTAGGAGCAGGGGGGGGCAGCTGCCCCCCCTTCAGCTTAGAATATCTGTCAAAATTCCAGAAAATTAATATAAAATCGTACACAAATTTCACTAAAGAGAACTGACTAATATAATGAATTCACAAAATATTAAGAGTTCCTCCTTGAAATTGTTGGAAAAATTTAGACTTCCTTGTATTAGAAGTACTAATACGCAGAACGAGGCCCTTTTTTATTAGAAAGTCAACGTTCAATAAGCGATAAGATTGTTCAAAATTTGAGCTGTATTTAGTGCACTTGCAAGGAAGATACTTAGTATGTATGTAAATGTACCAAATTGAAATATCTTCCAGTTTTTCATTAGGACGTTATGTTTTTATTTAGGAAGTTAAACTAAATTTTGAAAAATTATAAAACTGTTAAATCTTTTAAACGATCTGTAACGTTTACTCGAGTTCTCCTGCACACCAGCCAGCCGCCCAGATAGACGGACACTTTTTCAGAATTGAATTCGTATTTCAGATTCTTAAGGTCCAACGTGTCTCCCTTAACACGTTACACTCTTGCTCGTGTCAAATGATATAGGTGGACCAAACACAAGTTACTTTTAAAATCATAAAAACTTAATTTCCCTTTACAACCCATGAATGAGGTATGGGATAGCTTCTCGCGTTGTTGTGAATTTTATTTTTAGATTTACAACTAACGCACCTACTTGTTTATCAACGAATGCGAACTGCTTGAGAAGCGTTTATTAGACATGCCGATTGACTCGACACTTATACTGCGACGTTGCTGTCGACAACATCGAGGGGCCGGCAATGAAAGAAAAATGTAGATGACGGGAGGCGGGAATTGAACCCGGGATCGCCTGCATGTTAGTCGCGTGTTCTAATCACAATGCCACGACCGGTGCCGGATTTTAAAATCATAGTTTATTTTAATCCATAAGCGATTCAGACACTTAAGGCCACTATCATCAAAGCAATCCGTGAGCTACAGCCCTAAGGCTTTAACAAGGTCTTGGAAAATTGGGGTGACAGAATGAGGTACTTTCGGGTGCAGCCATTTAAACGAACACAGTAAAAATATTCCGTACTCGATTTCCGAATCGATTCTTTTAATAAGACATGATACTAAATTAATGAGTTCTTTGGATTTGTAGATTACATTAAGTGAAAAAAATTAAGAAGACCGAACTCGACGGTGTTAACCTAATTCGGAATCGTATTGCATCATTAGACTTTTGATTTACAATGACGGTTTCGTACAAAATTTTTTTTAAAGTTTTTTTTTATACCATCACCCTTAGGGATGAGGGTATATATCATTTGATACGACCCAAAAGTGTAACACATAGAAGGAGTGACTTTAGACCCTAGGTTTCTTTGAACCAAATTCGATTCATGACTTTTTAAGTCGTTTGAGCCATGTCCGTCTGTCTGTCTGTCTGTCTGTCCGGTGGCTGTCCGGCTGGTTCGCACGATAACTGTCGAAAGACGCAACCAAATGTTTTGAAATTTTGCACGAGTTATTATTTTCTCAAAACTACTTACGGTATTGCAAATGGGCTACATGGCCCCGCCCCTTCTGGTACCTCCCATACAAATACATAATTCCGACCACTTTAGAAATCGAGTAATAATATCAATACACCCTACGGGATCGTCCCCAAATTCTGTATTTAGTAAAGCTATAACAGGATAAAGTTTTGGAAAAAATTTTGAAAGCCTAGCCACGCCCCTTCTGGTACCTCCCATACAAATACATAATTACGCCCACTTTAGAAATCGAGTAATAATATCATTAAATTAAACATGATCGTACCCAAATTCTATTTTTAGTAAAGCTATAACAGGATAAAGTTTTGGAGAAAAAAATTGGAAGTCTATCCACGCCCCATCTGGTACCTCCCATACACATCTGGTACCGCCCACTTTGGAAATCGGTTAATATTATTAAAAGACCTAACGCGATCGTGCCCAAATTCTGTATTTGGTAAAGTTTAAGCAGGATAAAGTTTTGGAGAAAAAATCTGGAAGTCTAGACACGCCCCTTCTGGTACCTCCCATACAAATGTACCACTCCGCCCACTTTAGAAATAGGGTAATAATATCAATACACTCGACACGATCGTGCCCAAATTCTGTATTTTGTTATGTTATAATAAGTTTTGGAGAAAAAAATTGGAAGTCTAGCGACGCCCCTTATGGTACCTCCCATACAAATGTACCTTTCCGCCCACTTTAGTGATGTAGTAATAATATCAGTACACCCAACGCAATCGTGCTCAAATTCTGTAATTAGTAAAGCTATAACAGGATAAAGTTATGGAGAATAAATCTGGAAGCCTAACCACACCCCTTCACGTACCTCCCATACAAATTTACAAGTCCGCCCACTTTCGAAATCGAGTAATAATATCAATATAATAGAAAATTATTTATTTTACTGAGGGTAAGGGTAAATGTAAGTCGGGTTGCCCGACTGAAACTTTCTAACTGGTTTTAATTACAAATCGGTTAATTTCAATAAAACAAGACTTAAACAATATCTTATATTGGGTGATGGTATTTATCAGTCAGTTTAACTGACTGAAATTTCTGTACTGGTTAGTTTAAGTAGGGATTAAAGGGGTTGAATAGAGTATCGACAACCTATAGTTGGGATTTCGGATAAGCACGACTTATTTAAAACAACGTTGTCGAAGACGGCTTGTCCGAAAACTATAGTCTGGGAAAATCAATTTGAGCCCATAAACCCCAAAAAATATTTGATATTAAAGTCAAAAATTATTTTTTCATCGACTTTGACATATTTAAAAAAAAAAATAACGACAAGGAATTCAAAATAAAAAAAAAGTTCATTCTGTGCACAATTTTGTTTCAAATAACACAAGAAAAAAAATTATAAAATCGCTCAAGAATAGCGGCTTAAAATTTCATACATCCAAAAAAAAAAAAACAACACAGATGAATAAAAATTATTTTAATGGAATCCGATGACCTAAAATTTTTGGGTATTGATTTTTCATTAGGTACTTTTTTTGTAAACATACCATTAACATGAAATTATAAAACCGACTGCCCCCCCCCCTACATTAGATCCTGGCTACGCCCTTGGCTGTTCCCCTGGTACGTTAGATAGCACACCACCATGACTTTCGGACAACGCAGGGCGGACGGACCTACATTTTGACAAAATTCCAAACATCATTTATCGAGTAAAAGGGCGTACCAGGCGCACAGCAATAGCAACAGTCAATTTTGTTCTCATTCTTACAAAAATTTAATTTGAAGACTGTTTACCAACAAAAAGCATTGATTATGTCATCGCCAATGTTTCGATGCGTATGAAACAACATAAATGATACACTTACTGCTGATGCTGTTAGCCTGGTCAGAAGTTTATATATAATTTTCCTTGAAATTTTTATACAAAGGATCACGAATTTAAATATAATTTTTAAATATGAATACATACCACCCCTCCCCCCCCGCCCCACAATCTACGTTTGTGTAACAAAAGAAGCACTTTTTGCTACAATAAATTGGAACTTTTGGTACGTACTTTTTGAGACTGTAAAAGTACTTTCTGCTACAATACCATCCCCGACGGTTAAGAATCCAAATTTTTTCTTAGGAAACTCATTTCTTGTTAATATTTATTTAAAATCACTCTTTGTTATTAAAGAATTTTGTGTTTTTATTATTAAAAATTAAACGTCCTGTTTATAAAAAAAAACAATACCATCAAATTGCGGACAAATCAAGAGATTCAACAAAAAATCTAGAATTTTTCGAATATAAATTTTATATACATTTAACGAATTTTTCAACAATAAAAAGTGAAAGGATTACACACATAAAAATAACGAGGTCACTGAACTCCCGGTTCTATAGGCAACAACTAACTAATCGATGTTATTAATAATAAAAATAGAAATACAAAATAATTTTTATGAAAACTTAACGAGTATTTCGTTGAAAATATAAAAAAAAGTAATAAAACGAAGTAAAAATACAATTACGACAAGATGTGATGGGACAGGGGTGAACAACTGTGCCGCATGACTGATGTCATTATGGCCTCAGTGGTAATTGTTATAATATTTTTATTTAAACGTCTAAATTTGTGCCAATCTTTACGATCATCTGCCGAAGAAACTAAGTATATTTTTTGATTGTCTTTGGCGGGGGAAGGACCTTGCATATGAACAGTGCCACCAGCAAATTCAATAATAGCTGAAAAAACATAAAAAATTAAAATTAATAATGGACTTTATATACAGCAAAAACAAAATACCTTTAATCTCTTCTGGTTTCGGTTGTATGTTAGCAGTCATTACAAATTCATAACCGTCAAATAGACGTTTATTTTCCGCCGCAAGCTGCAATGATTTTTTCAGGCAAAATTTGTGCCTTTTCTCAAATACTGAGTCACTGAATAGGTAATCTTTGAGGGGAGCTTTAGTTAAAGACTTTGTTGTATTGATTTGTAAGAGCCATTTCGATGTTACAATTGGTATACCACGAGCCATAGCCAATAAGAATTTAAAAGTGCGAAAAGCTTTATCCATAACCAATACATGGCTATCAGCAGGATCTTTCGCCACAGCCCATAGTCCTTTAATAACAAAATATTTATAAAATTCAGATCTTAAGAAATGTATTACATTTCATACATACCATTGGATTTCGTTATAAGTTCCTGAAACTGTAATGGGTCAACCATTGTCATGGATATTAAATACCTTAATGGTGTTTTGGAAGACGTTGCGGAACTTGGGGACAAATCTTGGGAAATCTGCAAAAAGTCAAAGGAAAGTGTCAGTATAATTGTTAACGTTGCGAATATAGATTAGAAAGATGCTAGAATTGTGAGAATAATATTTAAATATATTTCCGCCAATTATTGCTGTTTGATTTTAAATCTAAAGTTTCAGAACATAAAAACTAAAACTAAAAAAAATATTGGAGTACAAGTTATTGGCTAATACAGCAGTGACGTGGCTTCTTGTCGGGTATTTTTCACTTGTGTCAGTTGTTAAGTAGTCCAGTATGCGCTAACATCGATACTGCAGCAATTAAAGTTGTATATTATTGACAATAACCCTGATTCTGAATGACAATGGACATTTTCTTTGTTCCAATGTTCTAAATAATATCTTCCCGGGATATTTTTCTCTTTTCCCTAATTCTAAACGAACTTTGAAAATGGAAAACTGATCCCCGACAGGAAAGTAAATTAAAGGGAGAATTTAATAACAATATTTAGGAATAGTGTCGCCAACAAATTTTGAGGTAGTTGAAACAAAAAATGAAGGTATTTAATATTTTCATGTTGAATGTAGAGAAATGTCTGCTAATAAGTAGTTTTAATGCACTAGATTAAATAAATATTTTTATTGCAGAAATACTTTTATTGCATAGCATAGAACTTTTACTGCACAGAAAAGTACTTTTATTATACAAAAAGTAAAAAGTACGAAAAATTAATTTAAAAAAAATTAAAATTAAAAGTAAAGTTATTGTATCAAAATGTACAATTATACCAAAAAAGTTCATTTTGCCAAAAACTTTATTGTACCAAAAAATTATTGTACCAAATGGTACTTTTAAAGTAGAACATACCGCCTCACCTTTAGCCCCAATATGTACCAATATAATAAAATTTTATGCATAACTTTTATTAAAAATACTGAGTATTTTTTTATTGAAATTATTTATGGAAATTCACTGGAACTTCAAGTTCGATTAACAAACATTAAAGCAATAAAGAAAAAACAACATAAACAAGAGCAAAACAAAACAAAACAATTCAGATGAATATTATAATGAAGGCAAAAACAAACAAAAAAATTTAAATTAAAATGTATTCAATGGTTCCAAACTTAGATTTGTATAGCTAACGGACTCGCTATAATGAGATAAAAGTACATGCTTATAATAGAAACCAACAACACAAACACCGAATTATAAAAAAACTTACCGTGCGTTTTGTCCGCTTTTCATCATTACTAGGTTGCAATGGTGCTGGAACATCCGCCTTTCGTTTGCGCTCCGCAGCTGCTACTAATGATGCAGAAGTCGATTTATTTGCAACAGTCTTAGCAATGCTTTCGTTTATGAAAGCATTTTTAGACACGTTTAAACGGGAGCTACTCCTATTTAGAGAACGATTGGTAGATGACGAACGTGACACTGCTGTTGAAGAGGATGCATTGGAGGAAACATCGTCGTTGGAATCTTTTTGATTAGATGTTGTACGAGTGCGGGTGCTGCGTTTTACTAAAAAAAGGGAAGAAAAATAAAATTCGAAACATAAATTTAAATTATATTATAATTATATTTTTATATTGTTTAAAATTGTATGAAATTTACATGAAAAAAAAATAAAAAAAACAAAAGATCTTAATAATATTATAAATTAAAACTTATTTCTAATAGTTGTTGTGTGATATTAATCGTAAGATGTTAATTTTGTACTGCATTTAAACCTATGCACAAACTATGCTTAACGACGAAATCACATTCCATTTCAAAATATTTTTTATTTTCTTAAGAAAATTGTCTTGTGCATTTGAGGTTGTTCCAGCCCACCACATTCAAATGTTGTGACGTATTTTTTGTTTGTTTTATATAAAATTTTAAAGGTCAATTAACGCTAATTTATTAAAAATTACGTTAAATTTTAACTTACATGGCTGTGTGGGTAAAAGATCCATCTCGTCAGGTGCTACTGATGATGCCGTCGATTTTGCAGCTTTTAATTTCTCCTCCGTCACTG
Organism: Muscina levida; assembly: GCA_964034835.1. Lineage (NCBI taxonomy): Eukaryota > Metazoa > Arthropoda > Insecta > Diptera > Muscidae > Muscina > Muscina levida. The sequence goes on from OZ035883.1 coordinate 40,660,173, forward strand.
ATTTTAGTCTTGTCATACGTCTGTTTGACGTCTTAGTTTCGGCATCAGTAGTTTTAGGTACTTTCTTTTCGGTCTCTTTTGAGTCTGTCGATATGACTCGCTTGCGACCTCTTCTAGGTCGTTCTTCTTCCTTATTATCTTCCTTAGTAGATGTTTCCTGTTTATTTGATTTAGTTTCGCTATCGTGTTTTGTGTTCGAAAGATTCTCATCCGTATGCTTAGTTTCCTTATTTTTAGTTTTTGATTTTTTAATTTCTTTTGATTTATCATCATCCTTCTTTTTGTTATGAGACTTTTCTTTTTTCTGCGAAGGAACTTGTGGCAATTCTTCTTCCATGCCTGATACTTCTTTTTCCTCTGTCCGTCTTGTGTTGACAAGTTCCTCTTCTTCTATTCGATGTCTCATACTACGGGACTCTGTAGACGGTTTTGTTGTAGCCCCCTTGTTAACTTCTTCGTGCCTTGTTTTCCTTGTACTTTGCTTTGTATTCTTTTGCTGCTGTTTATCTTCGCTGACAGTACTATTACGCTTTTTATCCTTCTTGGATGCCAATTCTCTTTCTCTATCTCTAGCCGAATGCCGTTCATCTCGACTTAATGTGGACGAACCGGTGGCGGTGGATTTGCTTTGTCTGCCTTGGTCGGGGCCAAAAGATGTATTAAATTTATATACTTTGTAAGCCTCCTTGGCAGCTTTTTGTTCTTCGGTTGCATTGCATTTTCTTTTGGAATGATTTTCTTCTTTATGTAAATGTGGCAATAACTTATCGAAATCTTTGGAATCTTTTGGAACATTTAGTAATTGCACCAGGCACTTATCTTTGGAGCTGCGTTCATCCCCAGTATCTTCACCCTCGTCGGTGTCATCACCAAAAAGTTGTTTATTTGTTGCAGCCAACATACTTTTCTTCAGATCATCTGGTTTTAAGAACTCTAGTTCTTTGATTAATTGTGGTGTGCACATTAACAAATCCATATCTGATTCGGAGCACATAGTAGCATTTGATGCTGTGCTGGCGCCAGAAGAAGTCTTTTTTAGACTAGAAAATCCGATATCGGGCATTTTGAAAACATCCGCACATTTAGATACTGTGTCCGCTTTCTTCGGAGTCTTTTCCATTTCCGCAAAAAATGAGGCGGGATTACGATCCAATGCTTTGTCATCCAATAATGTCGAATTGAAGCAGTTATTTGCCAAAGCTTTAGCATTTGCTGTAGTATGCTTTAATGGCATTTGGAAAGCCTGAGTTAAGATATCGTCTTCTTCGTCCAAAGGAATTTTAGCTTTTGTTGTCACAGGCTTTGGTGGTTGCAGAAAAGCTTGAGTTAAAATATCGTCTTCTTCATCCATTGGAGCCTGTGGCAATACGGAATTAGTATTGTTTTTATTGGAAGTTTTTGAAGTACAGACTAATAGGGGTACAGAAAAATTGTGATTGTCATCATTTTTGTTTGAGACAGTTTTTTCTGTTGTAGATATGGTTGTTGAAGAGCTTTGGGTTGGAACTGAAGATAAATTTAGAATAAAAAAAGATACATTTAGAACGATCAAATAACAAAGATTTGGTAAAACTTGCAAGTGCATAAGTCAATTTCTTAAAAGTACTTTTAATCTCTCTCTTACCTTCATTTGGTGCAAATAACTGTGAAGGTGGCAAATCTGTTACAGGTTCCATTCTATCTGGCTGCAAATTTTCTTTATCACTTAAAGTCAAAAAGTTTTCATCTTCTTTGCCACTTAGTATATCCTTATCTTTCGTTGGTTTGGCCTTTTCATTAGCTTTGTGGTTGCTACTACTAGAAGGGAATAGTTGTGTGGCCAAATAGTCTTCCGCGTCTTCCATAGCATGAGGATTGTCGGCTTCAAACAAATTGTCATTGTTATTATCACCCTCGTCGCTTGACTTGGCTTGATCAAGAGCTGCAAAATCAAACAAATCTGGAGTAGAGGCTGCAGACGCTATGATCTTCGAATGTTCGTCGATTTCTTTGTCCAATGAAGTCCAATCTATACCGGCCAATTCTTTATCCTCTTCATCAGTGTTTTGATCTATACACTCAATATTTTCCTGTGGTGTTTTACTCGATGTACACTTTTCATTGCTACCGTTTAATAAAACCGTTGCGTGTTTTATAAAGGGTATAATCTGAGAATGCAACATTGACTCATTATTTTCCTCACCAAAACCCTCATTAAAATCTTGAGTACAAATTCGAAATTGACTGCCTTCCGCTGGATTATTTTCATCTGTGTCATTTAAATCCACCGACTTCTCCTCTGAGATGTTTAAGCCATTCATAGCAGCATTGCCCAATTTCAGGGTACGTGGCATTTGGCTACTGGGCAACACATCCTGCGTTTCGGGTATACAAAAATCATCTTCATCGCCGTCTGCACCAAATGCATTTAAATTAAAACCAGATTTAGTACGGTTTTCATCTGTATCACTGTCGGCTATCGACAAATTCGATGATGTCGATGTGCGAGGTTTACACTGTTGGGTTTCGGGTATAGTAAAACTATCACTACGGCGACTGTGGTTTGATGAATTCAGGCCTAATGAAAATCGGCTATTTGACATTGCTTCCGTTTCGGGGACCATGAAACTGTGCTCGATTACAGAATTGTTTGCAGATTTTGGAGCAGCGGGCACTGCAGGTACTAAGAATTTGTCATTGTCACTGCCGCTATGATTCGAGCTGTGGCTGTTGAAACGCTTCAGTCGCGACTCTCTCTGAGAGGTTGATTCCGGACTGGAGCCAATAATGTCTGACGTATTTCTATTGTTATCGCCGTAACCACTGCTATCGTGGGACTATAAAAAGAATAATAAAAAATACATTGAAGTTATACAAAATAAGTCAAAACTATACTTAATACAATGGGAAATTTGTATTCTGCAGAAGTAATATTTTACTACATATTTACTGCCGTATTCATAAACATTTATCAAAGGTTTGACTTATAGTCATATTTTCATTATAAAATCGTTTTATAAACCTCTTATAAATTATTATGAATAAGGACTTTAAGTTAATTATATTTGTCGCCGCTGTGGACAGCAGGCAACAATCTAACATTACATTCTGACCAATATCGTGATTGCTTCGCCCAGTTATTAATCATCGCACCTCAATGGGAGATTCAATTGCCATCACTTACCGTTTCCATTCGCTCTTGATGAAATTTAACCTTTTGCGTTGCACCCAATCTCATTACATCGCCATGTTTTACGAACGCCTTGACCATAGGCAACAAGCGATTACCATTTAAAAATGTTCCACATTTGCTATATAAATCAAAAATATAGGCGCCTTCTTCCATCGAATCCCCCACACAGCAATGTTTTTCATCCACATCCTAGCAAGACAGACAGCAAAATGTTATGGAATTTCTTTGCATTTCGTCACTTTCCTCAACTCACCTTATTATTTATAGTTATTTTAAGGTTCTGGCATGATTCTTTAAAACCCAGATCTTTTCCAAACATGTAGATTTGTCCCAATTTCAAAGGATATCGTTCTGAATTCACTTCCACATACATCGCAACAGACGACGATGCCTGAAAAATAATTGAAGTTTTGTTAAATTTGCGTCGACTTTAACAAATATTTGTCTATTACATGTTCACCCATGGTTTGTCTATTTAAGCATGTATATTATTTCGAATCAATTTGAGACGTTTTTGACTTATATTTTGTAGTTTTTTCAATATAATTTCAGAAAATGCGCGGAAAATCCAACTTGATTTGTTTTGTTTTTTGATAGATAATTTTTGGCTTGGCAATTGCGTTGTGTGTTATCGACTATTGCGCAAATGTTATCGCTATAGTGAAGGAAGTACTTATTGCTCTCAGAAATCACAGGGTAGTCCCATAGCAACCAACTGAAATTATTTTAAAAATGTTCGATGTTTTTATGTATTTATTATTTAATTTTTAGCATTTTACCGGGCGAGATATGGGGAAAGGTGTTAGGGAATATAAAAACGAATGTCAAAGTCTCCCATTTAAGCCAAAAAGGATCCATTTGGAATATATATATGTTTGGGCGCACATAGTCAAATTAAATGTAATTCGATAACCACGCATATATAAATTGCTAAGTCCATATGGTAATTTTTGCAGTAGCTACATTAATTTTTGTCCTTTTTGGGAATTATTTATTATTTTTATTGAACATTTTTTGGAATAAAATTAATATTAAAAATATTTTCAATAATATTTGAATACTGTTTGCGCTATTAAAATTTTGCCCTTACAAGAAAAAAAATATTTCATTTTATAAATTCACTTTTTATCGAAACACTTTTTATCCAAAATTTATAAAAATTCATAAAAATTAAAAATTTTTGTAACGAATTTTCTGAATTTGCAGTTAACCGGTCGAGATCTGGTAAAAAATGCCTATTACTTCTAGTTACCCCCTAACAAACAAGATCAAAGTGAACCAATATACACAATATTTACACCCTCAACCTAGGTTTGTTTAAACTAAATTCAAATCATGACTTTTTAATTCGTTTGAGCCACGTCCGTCTGTCTGTCTGTCCGGCTGGTACGCACGATAACTTGTGAAAGACTACGCCCCATATGGTACCTCCTATACCCATCTGGTACCGCCCACTTTAGAAATCGATTAATATTTTTAAAACACGCAATGCGATCGTGCTTAAATTCAGTATTTAGTAAAGTTAAAGCAGGATAGTTTTGGAGAAAAAAAATTGGAAGTGTAGCCACGCCTCTTCTGGTACACTGTAGAAATCGATCAGTATAAAAGCGATCGTGCCTAAATTCCCGACTGAAAATTTCTGTTTTTTTTCTTTTCGCAAAAAAATTTGCTTTGAAGAAAATTTCGAATCTAGTATGTGTTTAAATAAACACTTAAAAAGAGATTTTGTTAATTTAATGGTAGTTATTTTTTTGTAATTCTTATATTATTTCTTCGTAAGTTTTGAATTCGCTTTTATTTTTTTTAGTTTATTTAATTCCTGTATTTTTTAATTTTAGTAATTTCTGTTATTTTTTCATAATTTTCATCGCGATTATTTTGCAAGATTTATTTTAAGGCATGGCCGGGAGGATTTTGTACATAATTGTAGGTAAGTTAAAGACGGTATAAGTATAGCGCCTAATAGAGACTAAACAATAATGGCGGCAAAGCGTTGTAATTTTAATTTCTATGATACATAAGTTTTTTTTTTTAAATTAAAATTTTATAAAATTTGTCTTTGACATTAAAATACTTCTAAATAAAATGATAGTAATTTTTTATTTTTTTAACTATCATTATGTGATTTTTTAAACTAGCTATTTTTATTTTTTTAAGTATCATTATTTGATTTTTTAAACTAGCTATTTTTATTTTTGAATGTGTGAGCAAAATTAACAGAAATTGCTCTTTGGAAAAAATTTTGATCAGAAAAAACCTCTATGGAGGTACGAAAATATGTCTCCAGAATTGCCATAGGGATCTAAAAGTGGTATAATTATCATCGTGGTGGTATTACCTACACATAGGGTATTGTAATATAATCGCATATGGCCCGTGTGCTACAACTTTGACCATGGATTCCTTTTTTGGGATTGAACAGAAGAGGATAGCATCTTCTCCTTTTCCAGCCACACCTCGACCGGTAAAGTGCAACGCATAAACAGGTTGTACATATAACGATATCCCATAACACGTTATTTTAGATGTCAATATAAATAAATCCTAATACCCTGTCCACACTACTTCGAGAATTACCTAATTCGCTCTTTGAATTACTTACGCGAATTACCCTGTCCACACTACACGTACTTAATTTGATTTAACAGTTGCTTTTGTTTATCTATAATCTTCTCTCTGCAACCGTTCACATACCAAATTATCTAGCAGATTGGAAAAATCCGTCGAACAATCTATTTGCCCGAACGTACACAGTATGGCAACTTTTTTTTTAAGTTATCGTTAAATAGCATTGCCAGGCTATGAATTCTGCATCAGCATTAGGGATTCAGCATTGCCATTCTGAAGATGTTATTATTTACGAATATGGAAGTGGCATAATAAACACAAACTGACACAAACATTGTTTTCTACACGCAATTTTTTTAGATTATTTTTATAAAAACTCTGAATAAAGTGATAAATATGGCTCCTCTTATACCATTGCGTGACCCTTTGGAAGACTACAACGTTAAACGTTTCTATAATTGCGTTTTGGCTCAAACTATTTCCAGCTCCGGCAAATACCTGTTTGCCGGCAACAGAGCGGGAGACATATTCGTCCAAAGGTAGATCAAGAAGCCACATTCAACTATTTTTGCTGTTAATATCTACGAGTTTATTTCCATTTCAGCATCACAAGTATCCAAAACACCGAAGAGCTGCGAGAACCTTTAAAGATTTATCCTCAGGGAGAGGAATGTGAAATTAACTGTTTGTGTTTCCATCGCGACTTTCTTATTGTGGGTACAATTGGTGTGGTCTATGGTCTAAAATGGCTGGAAGACAAGGCAGAATTATCTACAGAACGCAGCTGGGAAATACGTATCCTGTTGGATGTAGAAGCTATTGAGGTGCCAGATGTGAATTACATGTGGTTACGTCCTGAAACTGATTCACTCTATGTGGGTTGTGGTGATAACAAAATCTATGAAATTAATTTAGAGGATGGGAGTATTACGCGTGACTTTAAAGGTCATGACGACTATATACACGGTGTAAGCGGTTTTAATGCAAACAATTTGTATTCAGCCTCGGAGGATGGTACTGTACGTGTTTGGGATACGAAACAAAGAGATGCAGTGGCTTTGATAGAACCATACAAAAAGGAAAATCTAGCTCGACCCGAACTAGGCAAATGGCAGGGGGCTTTGGCGGCAAACGATGATTGGCTCGTGTGTGGCGGCGGCCCTAAGTTATCGTTGTGGCATCTACGTGCCATGGAATGTACCAGCGACTTTCCATTTCCCGGTAAAGTACATGTGTGTGACTTTGTTGAAGATATGATCTTCGTTGGAGGCGAAGATCCCAATGCACAATTTTATGCGATGAATGGCAAATTGAGAGCTGATATCAAGACGGAAAACACGGCTGTATATTCGGCTGCCTGGCAAATGGAACCTGATCGTTTTATGTCCATTGCTGGCTTTAGCAACTGGTTATCTATATTAAATGATTTTCGCTTTCTGGATAGTAAAATTGAATTGTATGAAAGTCAAGAAACAGACGGAGAAGAGAAGAAGCCTGTGAATGGTGTTTAAAATAAATAGACGATGAAAAATTACTAAATAAGTTGTTTGTTGATTTTATAAAGTAGATAAAATAGGATAACAAAATCGTATAACAAATTATGGAAAGAGCAGGGAAAGACTTCAAATGTGATTTACGAAATGTAATTAACTGAATCTGAGGTATTTAGAGAGAACTTTTGTTTCGAATGGACTCTTTTAAATAAATAAGAAAGTATAGAGTTTTTTTTATCTATACTCTGGCTCCAACATAAACAAATCGATTATTTGTTGCATGTTTGTAATCCTAATTACTGCAAACTATCATACAGACTTGACCATGTCTGCAGCGTCTTTTATGCTGAAGTTTCTACGGACATGCATGTTGTTAAAATGTTGACTGAATTAAATGTAATAGTACAATTTATCTGTATATTTATTAATTATTCTTGAAGGCTTCCAGTATTTAGGCCTCCTATTTATTGTATATTTCCCAGTGTAGTACAATACATAATAATATTTTCAAACACAAAGTAAAAAATCCATGACAGACCTCAGCTTATGTGTTATATTTGTGTAGGTGCAGATCCGCAATCAATGGATGAGAACAATATTTTCAATAAATGAGAAAAAGACTGCCAGCTTTATATAAAAATATTTCGTTTTTTATTATTTACAAAAAGAACACACTTTCTTCTTATCACTATGTCAAGACAGCCGCATGATTGATAAGACCCAGATGCAATATTCTCCAAAATATGCAAAATTATTGCACATTCATCGTAGCAGTTTCTAAGGGCAGCGTTAGATTACACTGCAATTGATTGACAATCATCTTTGGTTATAGACAAAATCTTAACGTCTTTAGAACCAGCTTGATTTGCTTCAAATTTACAGTCACCGAATGATAGTTGCCTAGAAACAAATTAATGGAATATAATTGAGTTATAATAGGATTAATAGATAATTTATAGGTACGTTTACTTTTCTTAATATGATTACGATTGTTTGACATCATAAGCAGATCGGATTTTTGTGTCAAATTGTTTTTTTATTGGTACATTATTTTATGTAAATAAATTAATATTAAATTAAAAATATTTTAAAATAAGAAATTTTTATGCATACAAATAAATAATTAAATGATTGAATAAATGTATTCATAATTAAATACATATTTGTATGTCTACTTTCTAGCTAACTAACAACTTACTCTGTGTTCACAAAGTCCACCAACATTTGTATCAATTTATTCGATATCACAACTTCATCCGGCCTCTGGGGACTTCTGATGGGATAGTGAAGGATCAAGGTTAAATCATCCAAATGATTGGTACCTTAAAAATATTTTCACATATTGTTAATACATTTCCAGTGCATCATTTAGTTACTACAATTATGTCCTACCAAATTCGATGTCCTTCCTTTGGCTTAGGGCATAGCCAGCACTGTAATCAGCCGGATTGTCGTATACGTAACCATACACTGGTGTTTGTCCATGACTACGATGCAATCGTAATGATTCCACTATACCATTTTTAAACAAAATATCGGTGTATATTTCCTGAACCTTTAAGTAATTTTCTACCGCAAACGGCTTATCGCCCATGTATTTCTTTCGTAATTGTTTGGCGTACTCTTGTGGCTGATCATGGAAATTTTGCAGAAAGAGATTTTTCGGAGCTAATGACAACCAGTGCTCATTGTAATCGTATATGTACTCTTTGCCAGTTTTCGGATTAATTTGCAATAGTTCAGCGGCATTATAGCCTCCATCTTCTAGGGTATAGGTGGCCAGCCAAGGAATATGACTAAACTGTCCCGATTTGATGATGTCTCTGGGATGTTGAGTCATAAAAGCGTTGGGAGCATTTTTATGCTCCACCACTGGGCCGAAAGTGGTAAATGGATTGTAGCCAAAATGCAGGAAATATTTGACCGCAGACACAATATCCTCGGCCGGTTTGTTTTGTAGGCAACGTTTAATATCTTGAGTATTTTCGGTTTTTGGACATTTCAGCAAATCGGCCATCTTCAAAGCATTCTTACGAGCGTTCTTAACTAAAGCCCAGGGGTTTAGAGCCACTCCACTAAAGGAGATGGCAGTCTTGGCTATATTATTTAATTTTGAATTTAAAACATGCAAATGTGTAGAGGCACCTCCGGCCGAAAAACCCGTAAGCATTATTTTCTCTGGATCACCGCCAAATTGAGCTATATTTTCCTTAATCCAGTGCAAAGCCAATTGTTGATCCTTCAAACCAAAATTACCGGCTATAGCTTCATCTTCTGTGCTGAGAAAACCCAAAGGACCCAAACGATAGACTACTTTCACCAGCATTATGTTACCATTCCGCATCAACAAATCCTGGCTATAGAAATTAACATCGCCGAACATAAAGCAGCCACCATGCAAATACACCATGACAGGATATTTGGTTTGATTGGTCTTGGGCTTGTAGATGTTAACGGTAAGACAATCCTCTACCCCGTTTAGTTTATTTTCACCCTCCTGGAATTGATCCCATTGCATACAAGGTTTAGGTTTCTCAGTGGCATCGAATTCTTTATCCCATGTCGCGGTATACGGCTGGGGTGCTTCAAATCTCAATTTACCCACTGGTGCTTGGGCATAAGGTATTGATTCGTAACTGTAATAGTTTCCATGATCTTTTCCTCTTAACTTGCCATTAGAGATCTGAACGATCAATTCATCTGCTGGCTGACAACACCAAAAACTATAGACGGCTATTAGTACCGACACTAAAGCGATCAATTTGTAATTCATTTTGATCGGAACTCGTCGAAGTCACAAATTCGAATGACTGCAGCCAGTTTGATGATATGCTTATCGTCTGGGTGGCATTAAATTTTAGTATTGGAAACTTTTCAGTTCCTATCTGTTTTTGATTTGGTCGCATTCACTCTCTCTCTCACTCTCTCGATGTCTGCACTCTTATGTTTGACGATGATAACAATGTGATGGTGATAAGCACTAAGAACTCAAAATTGATGAGATTAAATGGGCATGTGCCGGCATGACTTCCACAACAGCAAATGAACTGTACTGACCTACGGATTGGAAAATTATCTTATGAATATCATATTAGATATTTTAAGATTCGGCTGGACATTTATACTAGTCGAAAAAGACGTCGACCCAGAAGGGATATGACATAACATACTTACTTAATTTTCCTTTACACCCCATGACTGAACATCTCGCGTTATTGGGTACTTACACGCTTTCTATTTTTAGACTCACATAACGGCACCTACTTGTTTATGGACGAATGCGAACGGAGACTGTTTGAGAACCTTTTACTTAACGCGACATTGCTGCCGACAACATCATAGGGGACACCGATGAAAGAAATGTATTTGACTGAGATAGGAATGAAACCATGGATCTGCCGCATGATAATCATGCCACGGCCGGCATCAAAAATTTTAATTACATTCTAAACTTAAGTGTTTGGTGATTGTCTTGATGATAAATGAAGAAGTGTCTTATAGTGGAAAGTTTTAAATGAAGACCATAATAAATTGATATCATTATCAATAAAAAGTTAAATTTTTTGAAAGAAGAAAATGATAACAAAGAGTTGAAGTAATATTAAGTTAACATTCTACAAAGAGTTGCTGTAGTATATCCGACGAGGATGAGTAAATATTCGTTTGAGGTTCGAATTTGAATTACACTAGTTGACAAAATAAAATAAAATGGTCTGAGGACAACCACCCACCCAATAGAAATAAGAAAACTAAGGTCAAAATTAGGGCACGGGTCCATGGTCCAGGAACACTGTTACGTTGTTGCGGACTAGTTCCAGTACAAAGCAAAATAATATAGTTGTATCAGACTCTTTGAGCTCTTCCTATCAAGTCGGGCAGTAACCATTCATTTTATGTTTGTGTGATGTCCAAAGCGTGATAACCTTGAGTTATAAGTGATGATGCCAGCCGGATGGGGTACCAATGGTAACTAGCAGTAGGTGGTTTGTTGCGTTCAGCCGGATGGGGAGCGTTGCAGAAAGTGGCGATCAGTTTAACGACAGATTACTTCGGTATGCTGATGGTGAAAGTGGGGCCGGCCGCCGGCCAGATGGGAACTTCGGTTTTAGCAGATGACGGCGTGGAGCAAAACTGCAGTTTGCATGATTGTTGACGATGGAATGGTTACTGCCCATATGATTAAATAATAGAACATAATAAGACCAAGTAGCAAATAATAACAGTGGGGGGGGGCCAAATCTGACGGAGTGGATGGAGTTACACCCCCTGCTTGTAACTCCTATATAAAATACCGAAATTGCGCTCATAGTTCAACATGCTTATCTTATTTGTAAGTACACTGAATTCAGTCAAATTTTGCGCAAGGTAAACTTTTGGGGAAATCTGACTTAGGAATGAGTATAGACTATATCGGCTGACCACTTCTGGTACCTCACATATAAAATTACATATTTTTTAAAAATGTATATTGCTCTTATAACTCCCATATGGAATACGGCAGGATAATAAAACTAACAGGTTAACAACGTAATGAAAGTAGGCAGATTCTCTGAAACACGAAACCTTTGCCACTTCCCTTCTGGTACCTCCCATAAAAATTACCGAATTCATACTCATAGTTTTACATACATATTATTTTTGTAATCACTCTAAATTATGTTAAATTGTCAACAAGTTATACATTTATTGAACGTTGAATTACGAATAAAAATCGGACACAATGCACAGTGGTATTGCTTCATACATTTTTGTGCAAAAAACTATGAGGAGTATTCCGAGATCATTAAAAGATGACACTGAGCATTATATTGACAAAGTTCAGTAAAAACTGGAATTTCATTAAAATCGGTCACCTCCCACCGCTCATACAATCCAAATCGATGTTTTTGCTTAAAATGTTTTCTATCCGAGCAAAAGTCTTCAAATCTGGTACATACACTTTCTGGAAAAAAGTTTTATTAAAATCTGCCAAGCCCTATTTAAGCAATAGCGTCCAAATTCAGCCACTTCCACAGCCAACCGCCCATACAACCCAATAAGGCAATATCATAATATCATTTTTTTCGAATAAAATTTTTCCTATCCAAGCAACAATAGTTGCTTGACAAGTTTTGATCAAAATATGACACGCACACAGCCAACCGCCCATACAACAAAGAGTGGTTTTTTGCATAAATTTGCGTATTTTTTGCATAAAATTCTTGCTGAAAAATTTTTCCTGTGAAAAAAGACATTCCCACAAATATAAGTTATTTTTATCTAAGCAACCTTGTAAAGTCTCTTACTTTAAATTTTTCTAAAAAAAGCAATAAATGCACATTTTATATTTTAACATCTCTTAACAAAACTGATGATTTATTTTCAGATTGTTGTGCGGATTATTTATGGTCGATACCCCCATTCAAAATTGCCTTATTCCCAGAGATATTGAATTCAACTTTTTTCCAGATGTTGACTAATTCATTAACACATTGTACACTTAACCTTTTCTATAGTTGTAATACATGTCTGTAAACGTCTGGAGATACGACGGAAATTCCTACTGTTAAATTTCCACAAGCCGACAAATTATAATATATAAGTAGTTCATTTAAATTTTGAGTAATTTCAATAGCTTGAGAGTTAAACTATTTTTTTTTCATAGGGTAAGGAAATTTGTCAGTTATTTCATCAGATTAGCCCTTAAAAAGATTTATTTTTATTTTTTTTATATTGTTTAATTGTACGGTGGTAGTCGGAAAAATTACATGAAAAGTTACAAAAATTACTTTATCGAAGACGGCTTATCCGAAAACCCAACTATAGCTTGCCCAAATTAGGTTTATGGTCTTAAAACCCTACATCTGCCATGATCAAACAATTATACATTTTAAATTTCAGGTAAATTAGTCCATCCAATAAATTTTTCTACATAAATCCACCCCAACACCACCTACCGGGTCTATTTGTACATAAATTTTTTTTCTCCTGATCAAACAAACAAATTTTCTAAATTAAAGTTAAGTTGGTCCATTCATTGAAATATTCGATATAATTTTACACCAGCGCCACCTATTGGGTCCATTTGTACATAAACTTTTTCTCTGATCAAACAAACATATTTTCTAAATTTCAATTAAATTGGTCCATTCATTAAAATTTTCGATATAAATCCAACCCAGCGCCACCTAGCGGTATGAAAATACAATGGTACCTATTCTCAGTCGAATCAAAGAATTTGAATAATCATGTGTAAAAATGCATTTGGGATAGTTCATGTCTTCGGAGACATACAATAAAATTTTCAGGGGAATATTTCATCGGAACATTTGAACCCTCTAGCTCCCACCCGTATGGGACATCTGAATTTTAAAAAAACTGCTTAAAAGTCAAATTTCTTAAAATGTTCAGCATGGGTGGCAGATAAAGGGTTAAAATGTTCCGAGGAAATATTCCCCGGAAAATTTTAATGTAGGTCTCCGAAGACATGAACTAACCCAAATCTATTTTAACGCATGATTTTTCATTTTCTTTTATTAACCTTTGGACCAAAAAAATTTAACTTTTAACCACTGTAAACAAAAATTGTGACGTAGTGGAGCAAAATGGAGCTTGGGGTTTTGTTACTGAGGTTAAATGCTATTGTTTGGTTCACTCCCGAAAAAATTTGTTGCACTGTTTGCTCAAAAATTGATTTTTTAACGTTCCATTAACATTTTATGTTGATTTTATTTTGGAACCTTTGATTCATAGAGGCTATTTGTCTTCGGTGAATCTTAGTGAAATTTTCCGGAAAATATTTCTATCGAAGATTCTAAGCCTTGACCTCCGTTCATAGTTGCTTTGTAAACAGTTTTTCAAAATTGGGCCAAAAATGTCCCATACGTGTGGGAGTTAGAGTTAGGTTGAAATGATCCGAGAAAATATTCCCATGATTGTTTTAATATAGGTATCTGAAGACAAGAAATACCCTAAAAGTATTTTTATAGATTATTTTTCATATTCTTTGAATCGACTTTTGACTAAAAAAATTAAACTTAAACCACTGTAAAAAAAAAATTATGACGTAGTGGAGAAAAATTAAGTATAGGGTTTAGTTACTGAGGTCAAATGCTATTGTTTGATATTGGTTTGGTTCACCCCTGAAAAAGTGTGTTGCACTGTGATATCTTCCATTTATTTTGAATCAAATTGGTTTATGTCAATTACCACTTTTTACCTCATTCCCCTATTGAAGCTCACCGCAGACCTAGCCATAGCAACTCTTACCTGATATTGAATTACTCATGTAAAGATACATACATATAAGAAGTAACACACTCAGTATCCATATTTTATTTCTAAATTAGGTCATTTCGTATGCAGTTGCACGATTTTTGAAACTTTTACGACTATTTTTCTTCAAAGCAAAAAATTAAGCACATTTAATTTACATTGATATTTCAACAAGTAGATAAAATAAAACGACTCAAGAAAGGTTAAAGTTCGATTCTATAAAAAATTGATTTTCTTACTTCTTTATTTGTTACTAATTAATGATTAATTAGAAATTATTAATAAATTTGCTCAATTAAGGCAAATGGTAGATTTAAACACTGTAATTAAACCTTTTCACTTATAGTTTGGCAATTATCCTTCGTAATCAGCAGCAGTTTTAATGCATCTGTTCCTTTTCCAGAGTTCTTCGGCAGTTCACATTTGCCATATGTGGGTTTTCTAAAAGAGATATATGAAAATATAATAAAATTCAAAAAAATAACACTTTGCATTGGGGTAATTCTACGTCAAGTTGACATAGGTATGTAACTCGACGTCTAGGATTTTGATGCAATTTTAAACAGATTTTAGCATAACTCAAAAAGGATTTGTCTGATTGTATCATTAAATGCAGCAAAAGTTTTTAAATTTAAGAAAGGACTTATTTTATTATGTATGAACTATAAGAACGGACACCATTTTAACACTTACTCAGTCTCCACAAATCCAATCAACATATCTATAAAATTATGAGAGATGACTTCTTCATCAGGCCTCATGGGGCTACGAGAGGTTATCTTTAAAATTAAACTCATATCGTCCACATGATTAGTACCTAGAAGGAGAAGTAAAATAAATACCAATATTCCACTGCTAAAATATTTCCATGTCTTGCTTACCAAAGTGGAAATCCTTTCGCTTCGACAACGTATAGCCCACCGCATAATCAGCGGGATTATCATAGATATAACCATACACCGGCGACTTGAAGTATTCTCTATGTAATTTCATGGCCAGCAGTGCGCCATTTCTGAACAAGATATCTGTGTACATTTTTTGCAGCTCCCAATAGCTGTCTACCGAGAATGTGAGATTGCCCATATATTTTGCCCTCAAGTCCTGGGCATATTGCACTGGATCGTCATGGAAATTTCGTAGAAATAGATTTTGTGGAGCCAACTCTAACCAGCGATCGTTGAGTTCATAAATAAATTCCTTGCCCGTTTGAGGATTTATGCTTAAAAGCTCAGCGGCATTGTAGCCACCATCTTCTTTGGTATAGGCTACCAGCCAAGGTATCCTAGTAGTTTTCCCAGCTTTAATAATATCCACAGGATGTTGGTTCAAAAATGCATTGGCAACATTTTGATGTTCTATGATGGGTCCAAATACAGTAAACGGATTATAACCGATATTATGGAAAGCTTTTACCGCACTAACGATATCTGTGGCATCTTTTTGTTGCAGGCAATGTTTTAGCTCCTGGGTATTTGAGAGCTCTGGACAATTCATGAGCTTGCCCATTTTCAAGGCATTGTCGCGAGCATTTATAACCAAAGCCCATGGATTAAGAGAAACTCCACTAAATGACACGGTCACCTTAGCTATGTTCGCCATTGAAGGTTGCAACATATGGTAATGGGTTGATGCTCCGCCGGCTGAAAATCCAGTTACCATAATTTTACTAGAATCACCACCAAATCTGCCAATGTTCTTTTTAATCCACCGCAAAGCCTGCTGTTGATCTTTCAGGCCAAAGTTGCCGGCAATAGCTTCATCTTCGGTGCTAAGGAAACCCAAGGGGCCTAAGCGATAGATTATTTTCACCAACATAATTTTGCCACTCTCCCACAAATAGTCGCCATCGAATTCATCACCGCCGAACATAAAGCACCCACCGTGTATGAAAACCATAACGGGAAGTTTTTTGCAGCCATCAGTTTTGGGTTTGTATACATTTACAGTAAGGCAATCTTCGACACCCAGAAGTTTGTCCCCAAACTGGGACCATTGCATACAAATGTCATATGGTACCGTAGCATCGATAGTTCCATTCCATCTGCGGCGGTAAGGTTGAGGAGCCTCAAATCTTAATGGCCCCACAGGAGCTTCTGCATATGGTAAAGCTTCCCAGCTATAATAGTTGCCGTTATCTTTTCCCCTCACAAGACCATTTGAAAGTTGAACTATTAAAGGGTCGTCGACTTTGGGTGGTAGAGTGAATGCGCCTGGTAATAATACTGCTAATAATGTAAGTAGTCGCATCATCATTGCTGCTGGAGGGGGGGCCAACATTTATATACCGAGAGAAATAAATTGGAAAAATGTTTTGTTGTGTTCTAAGTGTATTTGCAAATTTCTGTCACACCAATGATTTTATATTTCGGTAAACTCATTAAAATACAAGTCTCAAGGTGGGAATTGTACCTCAAATTTCAACACCGCACTTAACTGAATAATAAATAGGTGGAATAGGGTGACCTAATTATTTGTTTACGGTTTCATAACTGTCTGCAAATAAAAACCAAGACAGAAATTTAAGTCAGTTAAACTGACTGATAAACACTCTCACCCTATGTGTAACATTGTTTAAGTCTTGAGTTATTGAAATGAACCGATTTTTCATAGAAATTACTTATGTATTATTATTTTCCTGCTTCTAATTCTAATAAATTCTAATATCTAATGCGCAAGGCTGAAAAGTTCGTGATCAAACAAAAAAAAAATGGATGGGATCAATTGATATGCGTTATTGATACAGTATGAATTACAGCAATGGTGGAAGTGGGCTGTTCTATGTCCCCATTTGAAAGAAACCGTTATAACAGTCATAATAATGGTTTGATCGTGCTGAAAATTTCACAATATAGTTGAGATATAACCAGGCTATTTGGAACCAAGCTGGCAAATAGGGCCGAGGCCCATACATGTTAATATTTGACTGTTATATATTTGCGGGAAAAATTCCAATTCCTTAATCGAACATAAGTAAAACCAGTACAAAAATTTCAGTCAGATAAACTGACTGATAAATACCATCACCCACTATAAGATATTGTTTAAGTCTTGATTTATTAAAATTAACCGATTTGTAATTAAAACCAGTAAGAAAGTTTCAGTCGGGCGACCCGACTTACATATACCATCACCCTCAGTAAAATAAAACAAAATTGCTATTATATTGATATTATTACTCGATTTCTAAAGTGGGTGGAGTGGTAAATTTGTATGGGAGGTACTAGAAGGGGCGTGTCTAGACTTCTAGGTTTTTCTCCAAAACTTTATCCCTTTATAGCTTTACTAAATACAGAGTTTGGGCACGATAGCGTTGGATGTATTGATATTATTACTCCATCTCTAAAGTGGGCGGCGTGGTACATTAGTATGGGAGGCACCAGAAGGGGCGTGTCTAGACATCCAGATCTTTTCTCCAAAATTTTATCCTGTTATAGCTTTACTAAATACAGAATTTGGGCACGATCGTGTCAAGTGTATTGATATTATTATTCCATCTCTAAAGTGAGCGGAAAGGTACATTTGTATGGGAGGTACCAGAATGGGAGTGTCTAGACTTCCAGATTTTTTCTCCAAAACTTTATCCTGCTTGGTCATAATGCCAATGGTCTAGTTAAGGACAGCTCAAAGTGTCCGAAGTTTTTTTTTGAAAATTAATGTTCAATTTCCAACAAAAATTATGGGAGGTAGCAGAAGGGGTCAACCGATAAAGTCCATATTCATTAAAGAGTCAAATTTTCATGAGCGTACAACTTACGCAAATTCTGACTGAATTCAGTGTACTTGTAAAAAAGATATGTATGTAACACTATGCGGTTGAAATTCGGTCATTTGTATGGGAGGTACCAAAAGGGGTGTGTCAAATAGTTAGGTTTTTTTGGGGGGTATGCCTCCTATTACAAGATAAATTAATTGACCAAATCTGATTGTCCTCCAGGTGCCGGTTTGGAAGTTATGGGAAATATTAATGTTCCAAAAATAGGTAATTTTGTATGGGAGGTACCAGAAGGCGTGAACAGAAATAGTCCATATTCATTCCTGAGTCCAATTTTTCTAATCGTACACCTTACCCAAAATTTGACTGAATTCAGTGTACTCGCAAATAAGATATGTATGTAAGACTATGAAGGTGAATTCGGTCATTTGTATGGGAGGTACCAGAAGGGGTGTGTCAAATAGTAATGTTTTCTAGAGTTTTGCCTCCTATCACAATATAAATTTTTCGACCAATTTTCATTACCCCCCAAGTGTCTGTTTGGAAGTTATAGGTGAAATATTTATTTCCAAAAATAGATAATTTTGTATGGGAGGTACCAGAAGGCGTGAATCGATATAGGCCATATTCATTTTTGAGTCCAATTTTGATAAGCAAACATCATACGCAAAATTTGAGTGAATTCAGTTTACTTACAAAAAAGATATGTACATATGTAAAACTATGAGGGTCAATTCGGTCATTTGTATGTGAGCTACCAGAATATGTGTGGCAAAGGTTTCGGGTTTCATAGGGTTTGTCTACTATTGCAAGATAAATAAACTGACCAAATTTAAATATCCTCCGATAGTCTGTTTGGCAGTTATGAAAGAAATATTAATTATCCAAAAATAGATAATTTTGTATGGGAGGTACCAGAAGGCGAGTTTCGCCATCTGATGAACCATGAGCTGTATGAGCTTTACCACGACATCGACGTACCTAAAAGAGTCAGAATCCAACGACTACGATGGCTGGGACATGTTGCCAGAATGGATGTAAATGCTCCAGCGAGAAAGGTGTTTGAAGGCGAACCTGAAGGACGAGGCAGAGCAGGGAGACCCAAACTCCGTTGGAAGGACCAAGTGGTAGGCGACGTGCCACCATCTGGTAGGACTAACTGGAGAACACACGCAGAAGACCGAAGCGTGTGGAATTCTTTAGTACTTCAGGCCTCAAATTTATGAACAACGTTCGTAAGTTGTAATGGGCCACTTAACCCATTTGTGACGACTGTTACCATATGGTAACGTTGACAGCGTTCGATATTGCACGCAATAAAATAAACGTATGAATAAATGTCAAGAATTTTATTTTTTAATTAAATCAAGCAATCTTTCATTCTTTATTTACCGCTATGCGATCAGAAGTCGGCAGCGAGCGCAGGGGATCATTTAAAATATGTGTTTTCACATGTGCGCAAAACAGCAATATTGAGGGATATAAAAAGTCACTCCACATTAAGAACATCTTTTGGTTGTTTAAAGACTGATATATTGAAGACTTTTATTTTTTGTTATTTGAGAAGAATATCAAATATCATAAAAACGTATTGCAGGAATTATTTTGTACTTGGTTCTTTTTATTTACCTGTTTTAAAGCTGTTACCATATGGTCACAGTCGTCATAACACCAGTAAAAATGGATATTTTTCTGAAATTTTTCGTCTTATTTTTTTATGTAAAATTCGTTTTTATACTAATTTATATCTTGTACTGACAAAATCTTTAAAAAATTCTCATTATTTCGCTGTCGTCATTAAAGGGTTAAGTAAGTAAGTAAGTAAGGTACCAGAAGGGGTGGAGCTATTAAGCCCCTTTACAAACCCATAAGTTCGTTTTGAAAAATATTAATACTGGTACATTTTTATACCGATCCGTTAAGGTTTACTCGAGTTATCCTGCCCACCAGCCAGCCAGACAGACGGACATAGCTCAATCGTCATAAAAATTCCTGAAACGAATTTGGTCTTAAGATACTTGGGGTCTAACTCATCTCCTTTAATGCGTTACACTTTTTTTTTCGTATCAAATGATATATACCCTCATCCCTATAAAAACATAGGATTTACTAAGAACCTGACCATTGGAACTCTTTGGGGCTCGGGAAATAGTTGTCTGATCTTACTCAAATTTCTGTCATGTATTTTTTACATCAAGTGGTACAATATTCCGGTCGGGCATTTTAAAAATGTCCGCAAAAAAAAAATCGACATAAAGGAAAATGAAGATGACTGGAGACAAGAATCGAACCATGGATCGCCCGCATGTTCTAAACATTATGCCACAGCCTGCATTTCATTAACAGCAAAAAGTAAGAGTACAAAAAAGCCTTAAAATACATTTTTAAAATTTTAAAAAATCATAGGCGTGACATTATTTTTCAAAATATTTATTTTTCACTGATTTAGACAATTCAGTTAATGTGCAGTGTTATTTAAGAAAATACTTCATGTAAGAACCGACGATTTAAAAAACACCAACTAAATGAATGTATAATTCAAATGCATTTCGATTAACACAATTTGTACAAATGAAATTATTGCCTTGACATAACAGGTTCTCAAATTTAATGTCAGTGCTTTGAACTAACAATAAGTTCAAATGATTACAAATTTGTTTATTACATTTTTGTTTATTACAATTATAACTTTAGATATTTTCCGCTACTCCTGTCGCAACAGGACTATTTTTAAGACCACAAAAGTCTGTTTACAATACCAAGGACTTTCATTTACTTTGCAATTTGCCTTAATCGAGATCACTTATTTAATACACTTGATTTGTACGTTCTAATGTAGTTTGAATAACGTCCAACAATGTTTATAAACTGAATAATTATTTGTTAATATTTTACAATTATATTTATAATGTTCTTACAGTTTTGTCCACAATCTTGAAAGAACAATTTTTAAATGTATTTAAATTAAGATTTCAAGTAGTTTAATCGATTTTGATTAAATTATGTAATTTAAGGAATTTACACTATTTGTTCACTTGGCTACAATGTATTAATTTCTTATACAAGTCTCACAAAATTAATATTTGAATTGATTTCCTTTCGTTGTCAGATTTGTTACGTAAATCAATACAATTTTTACACTTTTGTATTTAATTTCATTTGTTGCAGTTAAAGTGTATTAACTAACGACACCTTAAGTTAACGACGATATTAGAAAGAATTTTTATAAGTTAATGAAAATTTATTCCGCGGTCTTAAACCGAACTCCTCGCTTTTTTTAAAGCCCATCTAAGGCGAGTAACTGATTTTATATACAAAACGTGAAGGTGTCGTTTACTAACTAATGAATGGAGTGCAGAAGAGAGTGTAGTCGTTCAAATCCAAACAGGAAAAGCTTTTATGTATAATGTACACTTACAGCAATATTTGCAGCAAGTGTAAATGTTCACATGTAGGTATGTATTGTATTTTTGGGTATTTAAAAATTATTCAGAGCATCGGGTATTAAACAACTGAGTTTAATACACGATAACATGTTCTGGATGAGTGTGATTTCTTCAAATGAAGGGAATACATTTTTGTTAAAATATCAATCAGTTGTCGAACTTGTGGTTAAAATTGAAAATATTTTATGAGCACATTACAAATCAATTGTCTAAAATCAATGTATGCCAAGATAATTGATTTCAAGTCCTCCCCTTTAAGGTTATAGGGCTTTCGATTAAGGAAACAAGTGAGATTCAAAATTTGTTCTAATTTAATGACACAAGGAAAAAAACCCAAAAATAGGAAAAAATAACTGTAATATTCTGATGTGCATTCTTACCGGTCTATTCTGACGTGGTTACAATAGTCACCACGGTTACAAAAGACTACTTTGGTTACAAAATCCAAAAATCGGTGTTTAGTACCCCTGTCACCGTGACAATATTTACAAAAATGGTTACCTTCCAGAAAGGAGGTAATAAGCTCGTTACAGCTATTTTGAATTATATTTTGAGTTGTAACAAACAAAATTTATATTATTTGAAGTCATGCATAAAACACTTTAAGCCCTTTGTGCTATGGAAATGTAGTAGCAAAAGGTGTGGAAAGCCAACGACTGTCAAGAAACCTGGGACATCAGTTATCAATTCAGCATGACACAGTTTTTGTCCAATATTATCGACAGTCCACTTAACTGGCATGCGTGTCGGCCCGTTAAGCTCATTCAGATTTGTATAAATATCTAATAAGTAAAAATATATTTACATTTCTCTGTATTGTGTTTCAATTTATTGTTTGTTAAGTTCAATAATCAACTGTGAATATTCACTAATTTACATTTCACCACAAGGTGAACTTTTGCTTATTACTAAATAGCCAGAATTACTCGTAACAAGAATTGGTTATTATGGTAACAAATTTTTGCAACCAAATTATTAGAATAGGACAGTTAATGTGAATATAAAAACCAGTAAGAAAGTTTCAGTCGGGCAACCCGACTTACATATACCCTCAACCTTAGGACAACATAAAACAATTTTTCTCCAAAACGTTATCCAGTTATAGCTTAACGAAATAAAATTTTTTGGCTCGATCGTGTCGAGTGTATTGATATTATCACTTCATCTCTAAAGTGGGCGGAGTTTTACATTTGTATGGGAGGTACCAGAAGGGGTGTGGCTAGACTTTCAATTATTTCTCCAAAACTTTATCCTGTTATAGCTTTACTAAATACAGAATTTTGGCAGGATCGCGTTATTTCTATTAATAATATTAATTGAATTCTAAAGTGGGCGGTACCAAATGGGTATGGGAGGTACCAGAAGGAGCGTGCGTGTCTAGACTTCCAGATTTTTTTCAAAAACTTAATCCAGCTAGATCTTTACTGAACACAGAATTTGGCTACGATCGCGTTAGATCTATTAATAATATTAATCGATTTCTAAAGTGGGCGGTACCAAAGGGGTTTGGGAGGTACCAGAAGGAACGTGTCTAAACTTCCAGATTTATTTTCAAAAACTTTATCCGGCTAGAGCTTTACTAAATACAGAATTTGGGTACGATCGCGTTAGATCTATTAATAATATTAATCGATTTCTAAAGTGGGCGGTACCAAATGGGTTTGGGAGGTACCAGAAGGGGCGTGTCTAGACTTCCAGGTTTTTTTCTCCAAAACTTTATCCTGCTATAGCTTTACTAAATAAAGAATTTGGGTACGATCGCGTTGGATTTATAGACATTATTACTTCATCTCTAAAGTGGGCGGAAAGATACATTTGTATGGGAGGTTCCGGAAGGAGTGTGGCTAGACTTCCAATTATTTCTGTAAAACTTTAACCTGCTCGAGTTTTCTAAATACAGAATTTGGGTACGATCGCGTTATTTTTATAAATAATATTAATCGATTTCTAAAGTGGGCGGTACCTGATGGCTATGGGAGG
This sequence comes from Muscina levida, assembly GCA_964034835.1. Lineage (NCBI taxonomy): Eukaryota > Metazoa > Arthropoda > Insecta > Diptera > Muscidae > Muscina > Muscina levida. The sequence continues at coordinate 40,683,798 of OZ035883.1, forward strand.
TACCAGACTTTCAATTATTTCTTCAAAACTTTATCCTGCTCGAGCTTTACTAAATACAGAGTTTGGGTACGATCGCGTTGGTTTTATAGATATTATTACTTCATCTCTAAAGTGGGCGGAAAGGTACATTTGTATGGGAGGTACCAGAAGGGTTGTGGCTAGACTTCCAATTATTTCTCCAAAACTTTATCCTGCTCGAGCTTTACTAAATACAGGATTTGGGTACGATCGCTTTAGATATATTAATAATATTAATCGACCACGCCCAGATGGGGCTTAACAAAATACAAAATTTGGACACGATCGTGTCAAGTATATTCATAGTATTACTCCATCTCCAGTTGTCGGAGTGCTACATTTGTATGGGAGGTACCGGAAAGGGGGGGTGGCTAGACTTTCAGAACTTTATCCCGTTATAGCTTAACAAAATACAGAATTTGGGTACGATCCCGTTAGGTGTATTGATATTATTACTTGATTTCTAAAGTGGGCGGAATGATGTCTTTGTATGGGAGGTACCAGAAGGAGCGGGGCCATGTAACCCATTTGCAATACCTACAGTATTTTGGGGGAAATATTACTTCGTGCAAAATTTCAAAACATTTGGTTGCGTCTTTCGATAGTTATCGTACGCACCATCTGGACAGCCAGACAGACAGACGGACATGGCTCAAACTACTTAAAAAGTCTTCGTATTTTTAGCAAAAAGAAATGTAAGGTGAAGCTAGACGACCAACATCGCAGTTAATACATATTTTTAACAAAATTCTAAAAAATGCCATATAAGGAACACCCTAATGCTCTTTGTGAACAATTAAAGGGGTGGAGTATTCCGATCATATTGGTTGTTTACAAAAGTTGTTCAGTTTTACAATAAGTACGTTTTTTTTGGTAAAGATAGGAAGTAAAAACTTTGCACAATGCTCCAAAACTCCTAAAAAACTGATTTGTTTAAAGTAGATAGTCTGTTTTGAGAACCATTTAATATCTCTAGACTTGTTCAGATTGCATGGGCTTGTTCAGAGAAGTTTTTCGATGTTACCTAAACTACAATTTCACTGAATAGAGTATGCAAAAAATCTTGATTCCCTACGACTTATATTCCAAATAGTAAAAAAATGTGAATTTTTTTCTAAGTTTTTTGAAAATAAACGAGGGAAGTCTAATTTTTGTGGTAAATTTTATTATATCAATTTTTTTAGCGGACTATTAGCTTCAACTTTGCTCAAGAAGCGAAAGAGCTATATTAAAAACTGTACAAAATGTTAGCCAAAAACTGATGTCACCTTTTTTCAAGGGATCCAAGGGATTCCAAAAAGTTACGAGGGCCAAAAAAAAATTTTGGTAGCCAATCCAGCCAAACTGAGCTAGGGTTTTACTCAGCTCCGGTTGTACTATCGAACCTATATAGTCACGTTCGGGTGTTTTTTTCACTGTTGCCCTGTGTAATAAAAAGAATTCGCCCTCATAGTATTGCATACATATCTCATTTGAAAGTAAGTTCAATTCAATCAAATGTTTCGTAAGTTGTACGGTTATGAAAATTTGCATCAGGAATGAATACAGACTATATCGGTTCACCCCTCCTGGTACCTCCCATACAAAATGACCTTATATGGAAAAGTAATATTTCTCCCATAACTTCCAAATCGGCATTTGAGGTAAAATCAATTTTGGTCAGTTTATTTATTCTGTAATAGGAGGCAAAACTCTAGAAAACCTAACTATTTAACACACCCCTTCTGGTACCTCCCATCAAAATAACCCATATTGTCCCTTTTACATACATATCCTGTTTGTATGTACACTGAATCCAATCAAATTTAGCCAAGGCAAGCGTTAATTGAACGTTCATTTACCAAAAAACAAATCAGACACGTTGTGCTGTACCTTCTGTACAAATTAGTAAATTTTTGACGGTTTTTCTCTAAAAAATAATATATAAGTAATTTTATTTCAATTAAAAATTCCATTAACTTCATTATCGCAAGACTTAAACAATATCTTATATTGGGTGATGGTATTTATCAGTCAGTTTATCTGACTGAAATTTCTGTAATGGTTTAACCATTATTTGTGACACATTTTTGTTTTCTTTTTAATCAAAATCAATACTTAAGGTTTCAGGTTTGGGAAACTTACACTAGTTTGCAGACATAATGCGCAGAGTTGTTAATATTTTTTTTCTATAGATTTCGGCCTTCTAAACACGAATATGAGATTTAAAAATTTTTCCTCTTATTAGTTTTCAAGATATGAGTTTTTGAATTATGTTACAATTGTTTTATGAAAATAACTTTTTTTTATTTTAATACATTTTTTTTTAAATTTAAAACCGTGATTTTTGCGTAAAAAAAATTAAATGCTCCTAGCTTCAAAACTACTCAACCGATGTTAAAACCTTGTATAGAAAGGTTTTAGGGGAGAACATTATCTTTAATTGAAGATCACTCTTGTTTAAATCGTTGGAAGCGTTTACGAATTCAAAAATTTATGTCATGAAAACTAACACTATGACACATTTTGAGGGTCATTGTCTCGGGGGTGAACCAAACCAATTTCAAACGATAGCATTTGACCTCAGTAAGAAAACCCTAAACTCCATTGTGCTCCACTACGTCACAAAATGTTTTTATAGTGGTTTGAAGTTTGAATTTTTTGGTCAAAAGTCGATTCAAAGAATATGAAAAATCATCTATAAATGTGCATTTGGGGTATTTCATGTCTTCGGAGACCTATACTAAAACATTCAGGAGAATATTTCCTCGGAACATTTTAACCCTCTAGCTCCCACCCGTATGGGACATTTTTGGTCCAATTTTGAAAAACTGTTTAACAGTCAACTTTGAACGGAGGTCAAGGCTTAGAATCTTTGATAGAAATATTCTCCGGAAAATTCACTAAGAGTCTAGTCAATTTCAAAATTGGTCTAAAAATGTCCCATACGGGTGGGAGCTAGAGGGTTAAAATGTTCCGATAAAATATTCCCATGAATGTTTTAATATAGGTCTCCGAAGACATGAAATACCCCAAATGTACTTTTATAGATAATTTTTCATATCCTTTGTATCGACTTTTGATTAAAAAAAATTTGTGACGTAGTGGAGCAAAATCGAGTTTAGGGTTTTGTTACTGAGGTCAAATGGTATCGTTTGATGTTGGTTTGGATGACCCCTGAGACAATGACCCTCAAATTGTGTCATAGTGTAAACAGAGGAAAAATGTTTAAATCTCAGAAAAAAATTATTTAGAACTCTGAAGCTGACAAAAAATAAAGATTTGTATACTCGTGTTATTATTCACACAAACACGTATTCTACGTTCATATTAGTTCAATAACATATTACCGCAATCTTAAACGTGAGCTACGCACAGGGTTAAATGACATTAGCCTGATAATAAGCAATTGCGTTATTTTTTATTGGTGTTGACGATGTGCATTATTTTCTGACGTTGTTTTTTTTTATTGTGTATGGTTTATTGCAATTGAAAAAAAAGTCAACATTCGTAGTATTGACACCTTTCGATATCATTTTTTTTGTGATAATGCTGATATGCGTTACTTTAATTTACATTAAAGTTCTTGAAATCGAATATTTAAATAGTCTAATTAAAATACTTGTTCTTGTTTTCAAAAATATCATGAATTTAAGGCAAATATAACATTTAAATTTTTCTATTATTACCTACCATTTAAAATTTCTGCTAATTGGATTCTACTGGGTAAACTATAGATTGACAAATTTTGGTAATTTGTTATATGAAAATTAGTGTGTGTCATTGATATAAGAGATTAACAGACTGTATTTGCACAACTGTAAAAGTAAACGAAAAAGTATTAAATATGTACAAAATAAAAAAATGTATTAACACTCACAAAGAGTTTTCAGCCTCACCGTATGCTTTAATTTTTTTTAACTTAAATCAACAAATGACTCAGCTTTGCAGTGAGCGAGCAATGCTAGCAAGACATTCGCGACCACCAATATAACAATTATACATTAATGAGAGGCGAAAGAAACAAAACACGCATTGTTTGTGTTTTGTTTTTTCAAACCAAACTTAAGAATCTTCTTGCTCACGATAGGGATTTATCTTAAGATATCTTCTTTCAAAACCAAAACAATAACGATTACCGGGTATAACGGTATATTAATGCAGTCAATCATTCGAATGTGACAATTTGTGTTGTTGTTTTGTCATTAAAGCCTTGCTTTTTGATACAAAAGCAGAACTTTTTGATATACTAAAAAAGTATTTTTAGATGCGATAAAAAGAAATTTTGGTACAACAAAAGGGCGGTATCCCATTAGGCCCCACGAAAATACACCCCAAATCAAAAATGAAATTAACCTAAAAAATATATATGATGAATTTCATTTAAAACCTATAAAAAAGGGAAATTTTGAACCCGACCCCCTCAGATTTTAATGAAATTTTGCATACAGCTACATATTACCTACAGAAACACAACCTCATTTTTAGAAATTAAATTTTTGAAAATATGTGGGCGTGGCAAGATACCGTCATATTTAAAAAAAATTACGGTTATTGGTACTTTTAAGCTGCGATTACTATGGAATGACAACCGATTTGAAAGATCTTGGTGCCATTAGAAAGGTATATAAGTCAGGTTTCGAAAACATACACTGTAAAAATTTTATATTATGCTGAAATTTTTTTTTGCCAAAAATAAAAGTTTAAACTTGGAAAACACTTCGAAGATCAAGTCTTTTTTTCCAAAAAAAAACATATTTAGATAGGCCTATTTAATATATATAACATATCTAAAAACTAAAATGGGGTTTTTCTTATTTTTTTTTTAAATTTTAAGTAAATGCACCTCATTAGCTTATTCATGTGTTCCACAAATTCCTTGACAAAAAGCAGTAAGAAAGTTTTAGTCGGGCAACCCGACTTACATCTACCCTCATTCTCACTAAAACGTACAATTTTCTATTATATTGATATTATGACTCGATTTCTAAAGTGGGCGGTGTGGTACATTTGTATGGGAGGTACCAGAAGGGGTGTGTCTAGCCTTCCAATTTTTTTCTCTAAAACTGTATCCTGCTATAAGCACAGCGTAGGGTGTATTAATATTATTACTCGATTTCTAACGTGGGCGGAATGATGTGTTTGTATGGGAGATACCAGAAGGGGCGGGGACATGTAGCCCATTTGCAATACCGTAAGTAGTTTTGGGGAAATATTAACTCGTGCTAAATTTCAAAACAGTTGGTTGAGTCTTTCGAAAGTAATCGCACGCACCAGCCGGACAGTCAGACGGATATGGCTCAAACGATTTAAAAAGTCATGAATCGAATTTGGTTCAAAGAAACCTAGGGTATAAAGTGACTCCTTCAAACGGCGAAAGACCTTTATCATTGGGCTTCACAAACTTGTAAGACCTCCATAGAAGTTGCTTATGCAGACGCTGACTTCTACAACAAAACAAAAGAGCTATTTTCAAGGTATAAAAATGCTAATACTATTACAGGAACTCAAAGCTTCCATTCTTTTATACCTTTAGATGAAACTTCACTAAATGATAGCAAATATTCCGAAAGCCAACAGTATTTCTTGCGCAAAATTTATCAAGGTTAAGTCCATATTTTTGGGGGTTGCTGAAACATTTATAATACGATTCTTGTTCTAATCTATTAGAATTACCAAAAAAATCTGTATAACTTCCAAAGTTTAGCTACTTTATTCATTTTTGTCACACAAATATATCAAAATATAAGGAAGTTAACAAGAGATGTATTTACTTAAACATTTTTTTAAAAAAAAATAAGAAAAACCCCATTTTAGTTTTTGGATATGTTGTATATATTAAATAGACCTATCTAAAAATATTTTTTTTGGAAAAAAAGACTTGATCTTCGAAGTGTTTTCCAAGTTTAAACTTTTATTTTTGGCACACAATTTTTTTCAGTGTAATATAAAATTTGTACAGTGTATGTTTTCGAAAGCTGACTTATATACCTTTCTAATGGCACCAAGATTTTTTAATTCGGTTGAGTCATTCCATAGTAATTGCAGCTTAAAAGTACCTATTACCGTCATTTTTCAAATATTTCGATACCTTGCCACGCCCACATATTTTCAAAAATGCAATTTCTAAGAATGAGGTTGTATTTCTATAGGTAAAATATAGCTGTATGCTAAATTTCATTAAAATCTGAGAGGGTCGGGTTCAATGAATATCGGTTTTGATATGAAATTCATCATATGGAAAACAACAAGACGAAATTTTATGGTTTTTTTTGGGGCCTAATTTCATATTTTTATAGCCTCAGCTATCAGGTAGGAGGGTATATATCATTTGATACGACCCAAAAGTATTACGGAGTCACTTTAGACCCTAAGTTCCTTTGAACCAATTTCGATGATTATGACATTTTAAGTCGTTTAAGCCACGTCCGTGCGTCTGTCTGGCTGTCCGGCTGGTACGCACGACAAATTTAAAAAGACGCAACTAAATGTTTTGAATTTTAGCACAAGTTAATATTTCCCTTAAACTACTTACGGCATTGCAAATGGACTACATGGCCCCGCCCCATCTGGTACCTCCCATACAAATACGTCATTCCGGCTACTTTAGAAATCGATTAATATTATTAATAGACCTTAAGCGATTGTGCCCAAATTCAGTATTTAGTAAACTAGATCAAGATAAAGATTTGGAGAAAAAACTGGAAGTCTAGCCACGCCCCTTTTGGTACCTCCCTTACAAATGCCACATTCTGCCCACTTTAGAAATCGAGTAATAATATCAATACACCCAACGAGATCGTGTCTAAATTCAGTATTTGGTAAAACTAAATCAGGATAAAGATTTTGAAAAAAAAAACTTGTAGTCTAGCCACGTCCTATCTGGTACCTCCCATACCTATCTGGTACCACCCATTTTATATATCGATTAATATTATTAATAGATCCAACGCGATCGTAACCAAACTATATATTTAGAAAAGCTCAAGCAGGATATAGTTTTGGAGAACAAATTGGATGTCTAGCCACGCCCCTTTTGGTACCTCTCTTACAAATGCCACATTCTGCCCACTTTAGAAATCGAGTAATAATATCAATACACCCAACGAGATCGTGTCCAAATTCAGTATATGGTAAAACTAAATCAGGATTACAAAAAAAAAAAAAAAATTTATTTCATTTATTTATTGTTATTTCCTGCACAAAAGACATAGTCTTATATTAAGTACAGGACATTTATGTTGGACAGATGGTTGATTATGATAAATATATAATTATACATTGAATAATGCAAAAACAAAATAAACAAAATAGTAACATATAATTAAACTTAAAACTAACATTAATAACATAAAAAGAGAAGAACAAAAAACACAGAAAAAGAAAAAAAAAAATATAAGATATTAAACATATGTTTTAGATAAGAAGCAAAAATTTTACATTAAAAATTAATTAAAATCAAAAATAAAAATAAAAATATATCTATAAATATTAATAAAATTATTTAATTTAATCAAGATTGCTGAAAATGCCTGTATAAATGTGTCTTAAATTGCCTTTCGCTACTTATTATTTGTATATTATTAGGGAGATTATTCCAAAGACGAATTGTATTGACAAAGAAATGGTGGTCAGATATACGTCTAATGTGTCTTATTTGTATCAATTGGTTGCCTCTATTGGATCGTGAGAAACGTAAAATATCAAACAAGTATTTAGGTTTTCGGGTGTAAATAATTTTGAGTAGAAATATTAAAGTCCTTATTTGAAGATAAGTTTCGAAAGAAACACCAAATATTTGATTAGCAAAAACAGAAACATGATCTCTTCTTCCCAAACCAAATACATATCTTACAATACTATTAAACGCAACACGCAGTCTGGACATAGACTCTCTATCACAATTACAGAACAGTTCACATGAATACAGAAGTTTAGGAATCAGATATTTTTTAGCTAGAAGCATTCTTAGATTCGGAGGCGTAAAATTTTTGTAAATATAAACATTTCTAAATACCCCATACGTTTTACCGATCGCTGTTCCTACACGATCATTCCATAGTGGTCTATTATTAAAAATAACTCCCAGGTTCATAGCTGATTTAACAATATCAATGTTTGAGTTCGATAGCATAATACTTAAATTAGTGGGAGCAAAGGCTGCGTTATTGCTAATTACTATGCATTTTGACTTTGAAGGGTTTAGGGTTAGCCCATTTGCTGTGGCCCAATCACTAATATTTGTCAAGTCATTGTTTAAACGTGTAACGCTCTCAGCCATTGTTTCGACATGGGTACTTAAACAAAGCTGAACATCATCAGCATACATGTGAATTCTGCAATATTGTACTTGCTCAGGAATATCATTGCAGTAAATTGAGTACAGCAGAGGTCCCAATATAGAGCCTTGTGGTACTCCACGTAAATTGTAGAGTGGTGCAGACAACCGATTTTTACAGGACACTGATTGCGATCTCATTGACAAGTAAGATTTTAATAATAGTAGTGCTCTTTCAGAGAAATTAAACAGTTTTTCTAACTTAAGATACAGAATATTATGATCCACTGTATCGAATGCTTTAGAGTGGTCAAGCAACACAAGAAAAGAGATCATGTTATGGTCCAAATCAGATCTTAAGTCCTCGGATACCTTAACAAGAGCTGTGGTACAACTATGACTTGATTAAGTTTTTGAAAAAAAAACTGGAAGTCTAGCCACGTCCTATCTGGTACCTCCCATACCTATCTGGTAGCGCCCATTTTAGAAATCAAATTATATTATTAATAGAACAAACGCGAGCGTGCCCACAGTCTGTATTTAGTAAAGCTCAAGCAGTACAAAGTTTTTGAGAAAAGATCTGGAAGTCTAGACACGCCCATTCTAGTACGTCCCATACAAATGTACCACTCCGCCCGCTTTAGAAATCGAGTTATAATATCAATGTAATAGAAAATTGTATATTTTACTAAGGGTGAGGGTATATGTAAGTCGGGTTGCCCGACTGAAACTATCTTACTTTTACTAACACAGAGTATTTTATTTTGACTTTTAAATTATGACTCAGTTTTAACAGCCACTAATTACTATTTGGTTGCTTGTACCGATAAACTTTCTTCAATAAATTTGATTCAAATGTTTTGGGTCTTACTCTTTTAATCACAAACCTTAGCTGTAAATACCAATACCAGCTATGTATACGACACTTTGCACCATCTTTAATGACCCATGAACAAAACTATATACAATTGATTGTCGTGATTATGTACAGCAAAACTACATACTCAATGTTGCATCCGCAGGTTTTCGTATCCCTTTTGAAGGACTTTTAATTTTTTTTAAAAGATATGCAAGTTTCATCCAGTTATTTCTATATTTTTCCTTGTTATACAATGGTGTGGATATAGATATCAAATAAAAAAAGACAAGCTCAGCTTTTTATAATTTGTTTTTGGTTTGTCTTTTCAAGAAAAATGTGTGCAAAACGTGTTTATTGCCATTTTTATCCTAGAATATCCCTACAGATTTGCAATAAAACTTATTATTATTATTTTCTCCCAATTAAATATCGACCCTCGTATAAGTAAACATTTTATTTTTAGTACCATTTTTTCTGTTTTTATTTTAATACTATCTATTATTCTTAATAAATTATTTGATTTCAAAATTCTGTAGTATCGTCTCACATTTGTCCCTTGTAATGGAGAGAAGACTCAAATCGGGCGATTCTTTGCCGGTATTATCTTCAAATGGACAGTCGTCATAGGTGAGTTGTCTGAAATCAACAAAATTATACAAATTAAAAAAAAAAATAAAAAAACTATCAAATCTCATCATTTACCCCGTTTCGGCGAAATCTATCAACATTTTCACTAACTTCTGTGATATAACCACTTCATCACGTCGAGGAGTGCTACGTTGGGGTGTATCCAAAATTAAAGTAACATCATCCAAATGATTGGTGCCTGCAGGGAATATTAATAAAATAAATTTATTCCATCTTTTACTACTACAACACCATTCTTACCAAATGGTATATTTTTTCTCAGCGATAGATCATAACCAATATTATATTCTGGCGGATTACTGTAAACATAACCATACACCGGCGCCTTGGAGTAGCGGCTGTGCAAGGACATGGCTTCCAAGGCTCCATTCCTAAAGAGAACATCAGTGTACATGGCTTGTACATTTTGATATGTTTCTTTGCTAAAATTAGCATTGCCCAAATATGTCTCCTTCAGCTGCCGCGCATAGTCTTGAGGATTTTCGGGGCTTATACTGCTTAGGAATAGATTTTGTGGTGCCAGCTCCAACCATCTTACGTTGAGGTCATATATAAACTCTATACCAGTTCGTGAACTGATACGCATTAGCTCGGCAGCATTGAAACCGCCATTTTCCGAGGTGTAAGATACCAGCCAGGGCAAATTGCTGAATTGTCCAGATTTTATAATATCCCGGGGTTGACGCGTCAAAAAGGCATTTGGTACACTCGCTGGCTCCACTACTGGTCCAAAGGGCACCAAAGGATTATAGCCAATATTTAAGAATGCCTGAACATTGCGTACAATATCTTCTGGACGTGCAGCCTGAAGGCAAACCTTAAGTGCGGTAGTATTTTGTGTATCCGTGCAGTTAACCAAAGCGGCCAATCTTAGGGCATTGTCACGTGCATTTGTCTGAATGGCCCAAGGATTGAGGGCCACGCCACTAGTAGACACCACCACTTTGACCACATTCTGTAAAGAGGGTTGCAGCATATGCAAATGGGTTGCCGCACCGCCCGAAGAGTAACCATATAGCATAATTTTCTCTGGGTCGCCACCAAATCTAGCGATGTTATCTTTTACCCACTGCAAGGCCAACTGTTGATCTTTTAAGCCATAGTTGCCTGGTAAAGCTTCATCTTGGGTGCTTAGGAAACCCAATGGGCCTAGGCGAAATGCGATTTTCACCAATATTGCCCTACGACTGGCCATAAATTGTTCAGGTTCGTACATAATAGAGCCTCCGGTCATGAAATGACCGCCATGCACAAACACCATAACGGGGAATTTAGTTGTGTTTGCGTTTCTCGGCCTATACACATTCAGCATGAGGCAATCTTCGACGCCTTGCAACTTGTTGACACCTCTATCGCGATACCATTGCATGCAAAAGGGTGGCAAGACAGTGGCATTGAAAACGTCCGTCCAATTGCGCCGATACGGCAGAGGAGCTTCGAATCGCAAAGGGCCAACGGGTGGTTCGGCAAATGGTATCGATTCCCATATATCACACAGATCAATTGAACGTCCTCTCAAAAATCCATTGGGAATTTGCACAATTAAAGGATCACTAAGATTTACTGGTTTGGCTGGAGCTAAAAGATCTCTCGAAGGCTGAGGTATTACTGCTGCATCACTCATATTCATAGAAGCGGCTGCTCCTGCTGCTGCTGCTGCTGCTGCTGGAGCATCACTTACACTCTCAGGTCCAACTGTTGCCGCTGGTTCTAGGTTCTGATCCTGAGCTCTAGTGGCCGCTATGGCGATTGCCAAAAATGTAAAAGCCACTGCTGCCGGCGCCGACAATTTCATTGTGTTGTATTTACTGGGAGTTCAACGGATTGAATCGCAATTTGTTGATCTCGTTACCGATATTTATATTGTCAATTATCTTACACTACCTTTTGTTGTATGAAAGGAATTTGCGAAAACCAGTAATTGTGTATTACTTTCATTTACAAGGCAGCATCTGCAATTTGGTCGGTCGTTAAATCCATAAATTTTAAACGTTTAAACGCACAGTGGTCTCCTCAGACGGTTGATGAGTAACAACTCAAAATTAATGAGTTGGTGTTTGGAGTCAATAGTGGGCAGGCAAAAATTGTTTAAGTTAATACAGAAAACTAAGTGGCACAATAAGCGTATCCTTGGGAAATTAGCTTAATCATACATATTTTGTGGAGTTAAAAGAGCGTCATTGGCGCTTAATCGAAAAAACAACATTTCAAAACTAGGATTTAAAATTTGAAACCATATGTCTACTTTACGTAATTCGGTTGGCATATTATATATCAGGGAATCATATTAATATTGAAATCAAAATATCACTTATAATGTTGTTGAAGTTAGCACCAGTCAGACAACTTCGTTTTACGTTTCGTTGTGACGGTTAACAATTTGTAAATGCATCTTATATCCAACAATGAAATAAAATTACAAAGGCTAAACTTGTTCATAGCATTATTCTTAATATTTTTACTATTGACATATGATTACCAATTACGAGAATTTCTTTCTTTTATAATTACTTAAGGGAAGTGAAAAAACACTTATCATTTGAAAATGTAGGAATGCATTGCTTTTTTATAGCATAACACTATACTTGTTTTTGTTTAACCAAATTAAAACCAGTAAGAAAGTTTCAGTTTGGGACCGGCCGTGGCATAGTGGTTAGAACACGCGGCTACCATGCGGGAGATCACAGGTTCAAACCTGGCTCCAGTCATCTTAAAAGAAATAAAAATAAAATAAAATTTTCTTTCATTGTCGGCTCCCCTCGAATGTTGTTGACAGCAACTTCGCAGTATTAAGCGTCGATTCAATCGTCGTGTCTAGTAAGAACTTCTCAAACAGTGACGTTCGCATTCGTCGATAAACAAGTAGGTGCCGTTAGTTGTGAATCTAAAAATAGAAAGCGTGTTAATGCACAACAATGCGAGAAGCTATCCCATACCTCATTTATGGGGTGTAAAGGGAAATTAACCCTGCTACTATGTTAGAAAAAAATCACACACTTTATGTTTGGGTCATATTATGACCAGAGTACGTATTGGCTCGCTCTTTTCGGCTCCCGGCTCGCGAGCCAGGAGCCTCAAAACTACGAAAGAGCTCTTGGCTCGCGAGCTAGGAGCCACAAATTTCAAACGAGCTCTCGGCTCGCGAGCCAAGAGCCCAAATAAAGAGCTGGCTCGCGAGCTAAGAGCCAAGAGCCCAAAAGAGCTGGCTCGCGAGCTAAGAGCCAAGAGCCCAAAAAGAGCTGGCTCGCGAGCCAGGAGCCAAGAGCCCAAAAAGAGCCAGCTCGCGAGCCAAGAGCCCAGAAAGAGCTGGCTCGCGTGCCAGGAGCCAAGAGCTCAAAAAAGAGCCAGCTCGAGAGCCCATTTGAAATTTTGTGGCGAAAAGTACATTAAAAGTACTTTTTGGTACAAAAGTGTACTCTGGTACAAAAAAAGTACTTTGTGCCAAAAAGTACATTAAAAGTTCTTTTGGCACAAAAAAGTACTTTGTGCTGAAAAATACATTAAAAGTACTTTTTGGTACAAAAGTGTACTCTGGTACAAAAAAAGTACTTTGTGTCAAAAAGTACTTTAAAAGTACTTTTGGTACAAAAAAGTACTTTGTGCTGAAAAGTACAAAAAAAAGTACTTTGTATCAAAAAGTACGTTAAAAGTACTTTTGGTACAAAAAAGTACTTTGTGCTGAAAAGTACATTAAAAGTACTTTTTGGTACGAAAGTATACTCTGGTACAAAAAAAGTACTTTGTGTCAAAAATTACGTTAAAAGTACTTTTGGTACAAAAAAGTACTTAGTGCTGAAAAGTACAAAAAAAGTACTTTTTGGTACAAAAGTGTACTCTGGTACAAAAAAAATACTGTGTCAAAAAGTACGTTACAAGTACTTTTGGTACAAAAAAGTCCCTTTTACAAAAAAGTACTTTATGCTGAAAAGTACATTAAAAGTACTTTTGGTACATAAAAAGTCCCTGGTACAAAAAAAAGTACTTTGTGCCGAAAAGTACATTAAAAGTACTTTAAGTATAAAATAGTACTTTGTGCCAAAAAGTACATTAAAAGTTCTTTTGGTACAAAAAAGTACTTTGGTGCAAAAAAAGTACTTCGTGCAACAGAAAATTTTTTTTGGGCCAATGAAATTACTTTTTGGCATAAAAAAGTACTTTTGGTACATAACTTTGGTACTTTGCTCAAGAGCCAAGAGCTCGCTGGCTCGAGAGCTGGCTCTTTTTGGGCTCTTGGCTCTTAGCTCGCGAGCTGGCTCTTTTTGGGCTCTTGGCTCGTGGCTCGCGAGCCAGCTCTTTTTGGGCTCTTGGCTCTTAGCTCGCGAGCTGGCTCTTTTTGGGCTCTTGGCTCCTGGCTCGCGAGCCAGCTCTTTTTGGGCTCTTGGCTCTTAGCTCGCGAGCCAGCTCTTTATTTGGGCTCTTGGCTCGCGAGCCGAGAGCTCGTTTGAAATTTTTTGGCTCCCGGCTCGCGAGCTGAGAGCTCATTTGAAATTTTGTAGCTCTCGGCTCGCGAGCCAGCTCTTTTTTTGGGCTCTTGGCTCGCGAGCCGAGAGCTCGTTTAAAATTTGTGGCTCCTAGCTCGCGAGCTAAGAGCCAATTTTCAGGAAAAGAGCGGCTCGCGAGCGAGCCATTCCGAACCCTGATTATGACCCCATATAGTTTTATTGAGAAAATTTTTATAGTTTAAAATTAATGTTTAAAGCTTGTGATAATAACAATAAGATGTCGTTAGAGAAATTGTGGGTCGGTGTGATGGACAAACAAATTTTATTCATGTTATACACTCAGTAAACCTACTCGTAGTAGGTGTCTGTCTGGCTGGTATGCAAGATAACTTTCGAAAGACGCAACAAATTGTTTTGAAACTTTGCATGGGTTAATATTTCCCTAAAACTACTTACAGTATTGTAAATGAGCTACATGGCCACGCCCCTTCTGGTACCTCCCATTCAAACATACCGCTCCGCCCACTTTAGAAATGGAGTACTAATATTAATACACACAACGCGATCGTAGACAAAGTCTGTATTTAGTAAAGCTTTAACAGGATTAAGTTTTGGAGAAAACACTGGAAGTCTAGGCACGCCCCTTCTGGTACCTCCCATATCCATCTGGTTCCGCACCCTTTAGTAATCGATTAATATCTATATATATAAAAATGGTGGCAAAAATGTATAGTAATTCATCAATTGAGAACGGCTGGGCCGATTTTGCTCAAACTTTTTTTCAGTTGTTCGTTATTGCCAGGAGCAGGTTTATGTGAAAGAAAATTTTAGGAAAATCTTCCGGAAAAGTCGGAAAATTGGAAAAACCGAAAATTGCTTTTTTTGTATGGAATTTTTTGTGCAAGTGTCACGAATGATTTTTCGAATGGAAAAATAAAATTTTTTTTTGGAAAATTCGGAAAATTCCGGAAAAATTCGAAAAATTTTAATTCTATTTTTCAACGAAATTTTGCTTTTTGTCGTACGATTTGATAGTTTTGAACGATGTAACTGCGTAAAATTTCGGATAATTATTCCGAAATGACTTTCCGAATGGAAAAATAGATAAATTCTCGGAGGAAAACTCGGAAAATTCCGGAAAAACTTGTTTTTTTCCTACAAAATTTTGCATTGTATCGCTTGATTTGATAAAAATTTAAAATTGAATTTTTGTTTAAAATTTTGTGTGCAAATGTTTCGTGGTGACTTTTCGAAGGGAAAAAATAGAAAATTTTTGTTGACAAATTACGGAAAGCTGCAAAAAATTTGAATTTTTTTTCGACTAAATTTTGCATTTTACCGTATGTTTGATAATTTTGGACGATTTTAATGTGAAAAATTTCGAATAATAGAAAAATTCTTAGTGTAAAACTCGGAAAATTTTGGAAAAACTCGAAAATGTTGGATTTGTCGACGAAATTTTGCATTGTATCGCTTGATTTAATGATTTCAGTCGACTTTAAGGTGGAAAATTCGTAATGAAGCTTGGAAAATTTCGGATTATTGTGAAATTTATTATGTTAAAATATTAAACGCGAAATGATCGAACAATATCAAAATCTTCTACATGAGCATAACGCATTGGTCCGATTGTTCAAAAAGGCATTGAATACAATGCGTTCTGACGACCACAAAATCATTATCAGAGCAGACAAAGACCCTCTGGATGCCATACAAGATTATTCAATGCTCCCAATATAAATGAAACCGTAGTGGTGATTGTTGGGAATGAATAAATGAAGTCGCAGGGGTCATTGTTGGGAAAAATGTGGAATCACCCGATATTGCCCTCAAGCGTCGGGATGGTGGACAACTGAGGCACGTGTACGAGACTTGATGTTCTGTCAAATTGGTCAATGGTATGAAAGGTTTGTTTACAAGTCATCACTTCTTTTTCATTCTCCATTTAAGTTCGAATTCGTATTTAAGGAGAATAAACGAATAAAATGGTTAGCTCAATGAATTTTTATGCGTATCGATTGATGATTCGCCAAGATGTTGACAATAATCTGTTAAGATATCGCCGGTTATTTCAACAGTACAGCGTTGACATGTATATACGTCAAGGTCGAAAAGAAGCGTCTCAATTTATTCGTTTCATTCAGTCGCCACATTTCGAAAAGCTCGCCAACGTTTACTTTTTTTTTGAAAACGATGCGCATTGGGACCCAACGCTCGCCTAGGCAACTGTTTCTGCTCAAGCGAATCAAATTCGTACATTGTTTGCGATCATCATAGCCAGGTGTCATCTGCCGATCCTGAGCACATTGTGGGACAAATACAAAAACAAGATTGCTGACAATATTTTGCACAGTGTTCGCACGACAACATCGCATTTCGATCTTGAAATTAACTTCTAATCGAGACATGTGCGGCAGCCTACTGTCGAAATTGGGAATACCAGCGCCAAATCGTTCGATGCACGATGCATACAATCGCGAATTGCAACGAGATTAAGACTTTGATTGAGATGGGATGACTAAAATAATCCGAAAAAATGTGCCGCCGTTGAATGTCGAGCAAACGAACGTGAACGATTCGCTGATGAAGGTTGTTGACGGTGGTACGTGAGGCATTTACATTCTCGATGCTCCTGATGGGACAGGCAAGATATTCCTCATATTTTTGATTCTGACAACAATTCGGTCAAGATCGCAAATTGCGTTAGCTGTTGCATCCTCTGTTATTGCTTTGAAGCTGCCATTGAATCTTCTCACGGTTGACAAGCCAACGTGCATCGAAATTGTTGTGAGAATGCAAAATCATCATTTGGGTTGAATGCACTATGGCGCATAAACGAGCTTTGGAGGCCGTTGACCGAACGATGAAGGATTTACAAGGTGATTCGAGACGATTTGGTGGGGCTATGATATTGCTGCCCGGAAATTCTCTACAAACGCTTCCCGTCATCCCAAAATCTACCGCTGCTTATGAAATTAATGCATGCCTGAAATCGTCATATTTTTGGCGGCAGGTCAAGAAGTTGAAATTGACTACGAACATGAGAGTCATGTTACTGATCTTCAAGACAGCTACTGGCGCTTGGTAATGGCCAAATTCCTGTTGAGGTTTCAACTGGATTGAAGGCGCTCCTGGAATTTTTGCGAGTTTACATCGTCGAGGGAGGAACTCATCATCAAAGTTTTCCCCTGCATTGCAC
This sequence comes from Muscina levida, assembly GCA_964034835.1. NCBI lineage: Eukaryota > Metazoa > Arthropoda > Insecta > Diptera > Muscidae > Muscina > Muscina levida. The sequence continues at coordinate 40,701,221 of OZ035883.1, forward strand.
AAAATTATAAAAATCCAGATTGGATTAGTGAACGGGCCATACCAGCAGCGAAGAATAAATACGTCGACAGCTTGAATGTTATTATTTTAAGTAGAATCGATGGAGATCTGCATTCATAAAAATCCTTTGTCAGCGTGATCAACGGGAATGAGGCGACCAAGTATTCGACAGAATTTTTGAAATCCCTCGATGTGCCAGGAATTCCGACGTATAATTTACAGCTGAAGGTGGGATCGATTACAAGCATGTTGCGGAATCATCCGAAATTGTGCAACGGTACGCGGTTGTCCGTCAAGAAACTGATGATTGAAGTGATTTACATCAAGGACAAACTCAAAGCAGAGAAAGTCCTTATCCCACGAATTCCTATTATTCTACCCGATCTTCCCTTCCAAATTCGAGCGAATTCAACTCCCCATTCGATTGGCAATCTCGAATTTCCCTGATTTTTACAAGGTCACCTGCACGACGCCTGTTCGTGTGTTGGCAAGCCGTCTTCATTGTTTGTTTTACGCCGGAAAACAAATCGAAAAACATTCACTGATTTCGATTAAATTAAAATAAAGCACATTAGAACTTGAACTATCTGCGTTTTACTATTACCCTAGAGCTTATATATAGGCGTAGCCTTAGGAGCGAGACGAAGTTTGCCGGGTCCGAATATGTATGGCAGAACAACGTTTGCCGGGTCAGCTAGTTATTAATAAAACCAACGCGATCGTAGACAAATTCTGTATTTAGCAAAGTTAAAGCAGGATAAGGTTTTGAATAAAAAATCTGGAAGCCTAGCCACTCCCCTTCTGGTACCTCCCATACAAATGTACCACTCAGCCCTCTTTAGAAATCGATTAATAGCATTAATACACCCAACGCGATCGTGCCCTAATTCTATATTTAGTAAAGCTAAAGCAGAATAAAGTTTTGGGGACAAAATCTGGAAGTCTAGCCAGGATCCTCCTCATACCTCCCATACAAATGTACCATTAGTCCCACTTTAAAAATCGAGTAATAATATCAATACACCCAACGTAATCGTGCCAAAATTCTGTATTTAGTAAAGCTCTTGCAGAATGAAGTTTTGGAAAAAAAACTGGAAGTCTAGACAAGCCTCATCTTGTACTCCCATACAAATATGCCATTCTGCCCACTTTATATAAATTCAATATACTGGAAAATTGTATGTTCTACTGAGGGTGAGGGTATATGCAAGTCGGTTTCCCCGACTGAAACTTTCTTCGTGGTTTTCTTCTTCAACGGGAAAAATTTGCACATTTTCAGTTCGAATGCGCAGATGGCTATGCACTGTCCTCTGGTCGAATTATTTGTACTAACGATGCATATGCTTATGCTCCAGAAAGTCTACTGCGCCTTTTGATATGATCTTAGACTAAGGCTTAGCTGGGTTGCTCTAAAAATATGCTCCTTTTGTGCAATTTATTTTCTTGCCATTGAGGGCTAATTTCTGCCCTCATTATAAAAGAGTTGAGAGCAGAAATATCCTGCAAGTTAGAGTACAGAACAACTGGCCACCGATTGACAAAATGTATAAGGGGTCATAAAATAACCCTAACATAATATGTGTGTACACTTGCAATAAAAAGTGGTCTAAGCCTAAAATGTCATTCAAATTAATTGAATTCTATGTATTTCAAAAAATTACGCACTGAGCAGTAAGAACTGTCAAAAATATCCTACCAGTTAGAAATAATACAACGATAAAAACGATTTGGGTCATCAAATGACCCCAACATAATAGCAGGTAAGTAAGTTAAGTAAGTAAGAAAGTTTCAGTCGGGCAACCCGACTTACATATACCATCACTCTCAGTAAAACAAAAACATTTTCTGTTATATTGATATTATTACTCGATTTCTAAAGTGGGCAGAGTGATACATTTGTATGGGAGGCATCAGAAGGGGCGTGTCTAGACTTCCAGATTTTTTCTCCAAAACCTAATCCTGTTATAGCTTTACTAAATACAGAATTTGGGCACGATCGCGTTGGGTGTATTGATATTATTACTCCATCTCTAAAGTACATTTGTATAGGAGGTACCATAAGTAGAGTCGCTAGATTTCTAATTTTTTCTCCAAAACTTTATACTGGTATTACTTAACAAAATACAGAATTTGGGCACGATCGTGTCAAGTGTATTGATATTTTTACCAGATATTATTGTTATCTGTGCTTGGAATATGTGGGGAGCGTGACGCTGCAAGCATAAAGAATAAAGAGCGAAATTATGTTTTCTTTTTTGTTAAAATTTGCCACAGATGAAACTTACACCATTACTTTTGGTAAAAAGAATAAAAAAAATAGTAAGAAAACATCATAAACGCAAAGCGTATGGTCTGGAATATCTATATTAAATGGATATATCCATTTAAAAAAGAGGAACAACAGTTACTTCACTGAGAAGAACAGATAAAGAGAAAAAAAGTTTCCACTACAATGAGAACTAGAGAAAGAGATGAGACGCGATCTACTCAATCCAAAACGAATGAGCACATGTTTTGTTCTACTATTTGTTGTATTTGTACCGATAATATCAGGTTCTTACTTGTTTTATCTGTTTGTACAAGTAGAATGAATGGAACGCTGCAGGCCTTTACCTCCCATCCCTATCTGGTACCGCCGACTTTAAAATCGATTCATATTATTAATACAACCAACGCGATAGTGCCCAAATTTTGTATTTAGTAAAGCTAAGGCAGGATAACATTTTGGAGAAAAAAAAACTGGAAGTCTAGTCAGGCCTCAACTGATACGTATGGGTATGGGAAATACCTATCCGGTACCGCCCACTTTAGAAATCGATTAATATTATTAAGACAACTAACGCGATTGTGCTTAAATTCTGTATTTTGTTAAACTATAACATAAAGTATTAGAGAACAAATTGGAAGTCTAGCCCGGCCCTTTCTGGTACCTCCCATACAAATGTACAGCTCCGTCCACTTTAGGATGCGAGTAATAATATCAATATACTACAAAATTGTATGATTTACTTAGCGTGAGGGTATATGTAAGGCGGTTTTTCCGACTGAAACTTTCTTACTGGTTTTTTTTTCTAGCACTGAAAATGAACTTATTCTCAAATTTTAGCGATTGTAGCTTAACTCCTTCCAGGATCCTGGCTCCAGTCATCTTAAAAAAAAAAAAATGTCTTTCATTGTCGGCTCCCCTCGAATGTTGTGTCGACAGCAACTTCGCAGTATTAGTGTCGAGTCAATTGGCATGTCTAGTTAGAGCTTTTTAAACAGTGACATTCGCATTCGTCGATAAACAAGTAGGTGACGTTAGTTGTGAATCTAAAAATAGAAAGCGTGTTTATTCACAACAACGCTAGAAGCTATCCCATACCTCATTCATGAGGTGTAAAGGGAAATTACGTTTTTTCTTTAAGCTTAAATCCTTCATAAGATTGTAACTTAAGTTGTTCGGTCTGGGGTATTGTAACACTTATGTCCTAACTTTAGCCGTTTGGTCTAGGAAATTAAATCTTTTTTTTTTACCCCATTTTTTATATACAAATAACCAAGTTTTAGATATTTTCTAAAAGTTTGGTAAAGGATATTAACTATGTATTACAATACGTAAACCGCCAAGATAAAGTCGCTGAAATAGCAAAAAAAACTCTTGAGAAGTGTCAATTAATTCGGATGGGCACTATGAAAGCGACGGCATTTGATGTGACTGTGTGGGTTGTACTTAAAACATCCAGAAAATATTTCTAAGATGCGTTTGAAAATAAAGTAGCCTAAACTGTTCATCAGTCAAATTGTGATGGTTTTTAACAAAATATATTAAAATAAGTAAGTATTTGCTTAGTTTGTCCGTTACATACAATTCCCATATAACTAAATTTTTAGAAGTTATACAATAATAGAAAATTTTTATAAATTTTAAGACCAACAAAAGCTACAAAGCTACAAAAATGGATTTCGCTTAATTCTATAATGTAAGTACCACAAAGTTCGTGTAAATTTATGATACATAGTGGTTCAAAATTTCCGTAATATTGCCAAATTTTGAAAAGTATTGAATACAAAAAACGTATTCACCAAATTAGAGTTTCAAATTTTTTAGTTTCAAAATATAAAAAAATATTAGAAATATTCAAAACTGTTATTTAACTTTGCTGACATTTTATTTTAAAACAATTTTAAAATTTGAATACATTATTATAGATTGTACATCCTTAAACATTCTCGATAATAGTTTCACACTTGTCCTTTGTTATTAATAATAATTTTATTTGATCCGATTCAGCACCTGAATTATTTTCGAAATTACAGTCGCCGTAGGATAATTTTCTGTAATTAGAAATGTGTTCGATGGAATATAATTGTATTTTATGTAATAGTATTCAAATAGTGCAAGTAATTGTTTAGGCTTCGTAACATTCCATAGTATAATATTAGAAACAATAGATTCATTTTCTTGTTTCCCGAAAATTAAAAAAAAAAAATACAAAATTAGACAGTTGTTGTTTTTGGCAAAACATGCTTCAATTAAAATTCCACGCATGAGTAAAGTTTGTGATTTTTTTTCTAAAGGTGAAAATATGAATTTTTGGAGATTGCTTCCATATCGTGGCTTAGTGTTCAATATATCATTAGTTATGATCAATAAACTTACCCAGTTTCGACAAAGTCTGTTAACATTTGTATAAATTTTTGTGAGATAACTTTTTCATCTGGCCTCGGAGGACTACGTGTAGGAAGATTGAGGACCAATGTAAAATCATCCATGTGATTGGTGCCTAAAATAGATTAAAAAATAAATTTGGTTAGGAAAAATTTACAACTTTATTAATTAGGATTAAAAAATGTTAGAAACTGTCAGAGAATTAATTATTTTTATATATTTTGACACGGGACCGGCCGTGGCATAGTGGTTAGAACACGCGACTAACCACTATCTTAAAAGAAAAAAAATAAAGAACATTTTCTTTCATTGTCGGCTCCCCTCGAATGTTGTTGACAGCAACTTTGCAGTATTAATCGTCGTGTCTAGTAAGAGCTTCTCAAACAGGGACGTTCGCATTCGTCGATAAACAAGTAGGTCGAGTTGAGTCTATTAATAATATTAATCGAACTCTAAAGTGGACGGTACCAGGTGGGTATGGGAGGCACCGGAAGGGGCGTGGCTAGATTTCCAAATGTTATCTTGTTATATCTTAACAAAATACAGAATTTGGGCACGTTCGCGTTGGGTGTAATGATATATTACCAGATTTTTAAAGTGGGCGGAGTGGTACATTTGTATAGGAGGTACCAGAAGGGGCGTGGCAAGACTACCAGTTTTTTCTCCAAAACTTTAACCGGATACAGTTTTATTAAATAGAAAATTTGGGCACGATCGCGTTGGGTGTATTGATATTGTTACTCGATTTCTAAAGTGGGCGGAATGGTACATTTGTATGGGAGGTACCAGAAGGGGCGTAGCTATACTTTAAATATTCTTTCTAAAAAACTTTATCCTGATATAGCTTAAAAAATACAGAATTTGGGCACCATCGCGTTGGTTGTATTGAAATTGTTACTCGATTTCTAAAGTGGTCGGAATGGTAAATTTGTATGAGGGGTACCTGATGGGGCGAGGCCATGTAGCCCATTTGCAAATCCTTTAGTAGTTTTCGGCAAAGTTTGTAAGCAATTGGTTGCGTCTTTTGAATGGTGCGTACCAGCCGGACAGACAGACGCAAATGACTTAAAAAGTTAAGAAACGAATTTAGTTCAAAGAAACCTAAGGTCTAAAGTGACTCTTTCTTTGTGTTACACTTTTGGGAAGTATCAAATGATATATATCCTTCTACCCGTAGAGTGAGGATATACAAACCAGTACGGGAATTTCAGTCAGATAAACTGACTGATAAATACCATCACCCAATATAAGGTATTGTTTAAGTCTTAAGCTATTGAAATTAATCGATTTTTAATTAAAGCTACATAATTTAAATACTATGAGGGTCAATTCGGTCATTTGTATGCGAGGTACCAGAAGGGGTGTGGCAAAAGTTTTGGTTTTGCAAGATAAATAAAATGACCAAATTCAAAAATCCTCCGGTCGTCTGTTTGGAAGTTATGAAAGAAATATTAATTATCCAAAAATAGGTAATTTTGTGTGGGAGGTACCAGAAGGGGTAATCCGATATAGTCCATATTCATTCCTGATTAAAATTTTCATAAGCGTACAACTTACGCAAAATTTGACTGAATTCTGTGCACTTACAAAAAAGATATATATGTAAGACTATGTTGGTTTGTTCGGTCATTTGTGTGGGAGGTACCAGAAGGGGTGTTGCAAAGTTTTTAGTTTTTTTAGGGGTTTGTCTACTTTTGCAAGATAAAAAACTGACCAAATTCAAATATCCTCCGGTTGTCTGTTTGGAAGTTAGGAAAAAAATTTTAATTATCCAAAAATAGGTAATTTTGTATGGGAAGTACCAGAAAGGGTGGGGCTATTCGGCCTATTTACAATCCCATTAGTTCTTTTTGAAAAATATTAGTACTGGTAAATTTTCATACCGATCCGTTAAGGTTTACTCGAGTAATCCTGCTCACCAGCTATCCAGCCAGCCAGACAGACGGACATAGCTCAATCGTCTTAAAAAGTCCTGAAAATAATTTGGTCTTAAGATACTTGGGGTCTAACTCGTCTTCTTTAATGCGTTACACTTTTTTTCGTATCAAATGATATACAACCTCATCCCTAAGGGTGATGGTATAAAAATTTAAAAGGGTATGGAGCACTTATAAAACTTGGTTAAAAACAAGTTTATCCCAAAATTTCTTTAAAAAAAAGATGTTGCAATTTGATCCCAATATATTTTGGGACTCAATTCTGAGAATTGTACGTGAAAGTAGCCCCAAAAATTAGAACTTATGCATCAATCGTGTTGTCATGTTGGATGCACTAAAAATTCAATGGCCATACGATTTTTTTGCTCAAGGTGGATTTTTAGCACTTTTTCTATATTTTAACACGGTTATATCTTGGTATACCGTACGAAATATCTCTTTTGTGTCTAAAGCAAAGTTGTAGATATTGAATAGGAATAGATTTTTGGTACAAGAAATTGTACTTTTTTGTACTATAAATTGTACTTTTTGTTACCATAAATTGTACTTTTTTGTACCATAAATTTTACTTTTTGTTACCGTAAATTTTACCTTTTGATACCATAAATTGTACTGTTTGATACCATAAATTGTACTAATTGGTACAATAGATGTACTTTTTGTTATAATAAATCGAACTTTTTCGATTTGACTTTTAAAAGCTCTAGATGTACTCTTTTCAGGTAGGTTTGCTCCACATTCAATATCTACAACTTTGCTTCATACACAAAAGAGATATTCCGTACGTTATATCGGGATATAACCGTGTTAAAATGTAGAAAAATTGCTTAACATAAAATTTGAGTAAAAAATTTATATGGTTATTAAATTAACCATGCAGCCAACTTGACAGAACGAATGATGCAGAAGTTCTTATTTTTGGGGCTACTTTTACGTGCAATTCTCAAAATGGAGTCCCAAATCAATGAGCTGAATAATTTTGTACTGTGAAATGTAAACAATAATTTTTGTATTTTCGAAATATGCGATATCTTCTCTCACAAGATTGGTAAGTTACGGTCCTCACGTTGTTACAATTTCTGAACTTATTATAATTTTTTTTCAAATAAAAAAAAAACTTAACTAAGTTTAAGTTAATTTCCCTTTACACCCCATGAATGAGGTATGGGATAGCTTCTCGCGTTATTGTGAATTAACACGTTTTCTATTTTTAGATTCACAACTAACGGCTTCTACTTGTTTATAGACGAATGCGAACGTCACTGCTTGAGAAGCTTTTACTAGACATGCCGATTGACTCGAAACTTTTACTGCGAAGTTGCTGTCGACAACATCGAGGGGGCAGGCAATGAAATTTTTTTTCGTTTTCTTTTAATAAACACTAAAAATTCTTACCAAACGATATATCCTTTCTCTGCGACATCAAATAGGCAATACCATAATCCGGAGGATTGCTGTAGACATAACCATAGGTTGGTGCGGTAGAATATTTGCTATGCAATTTCAACGACTCCAAAGCCCCATTGCGATACAAAACATCAGTGTACATTTCCTGTACCTTCAAATAATTATCTACCGAAAAAGGAAGATCACCCAAGTAGCGCTGCTTTAATTCTAAAGCATATTTTTGCGGTTCATCATGGATATTTTGTAGGAAAAGATTTGTGCCAGCTAATTCTGACCACTTTTCATTTAAATCATAGATAAACTCTTTACCCGTTTGCGGATTCACAGTTAAAAGTTCTCCTGCATTGAAGCCACCATCTTCAGCGGTATAGGCGGTAAGCCAAGGTATATGACTAAAATTTCCTGATTTTATAATATCCTTAGGGTGTTGAGTCATAAAAGCCTCAGCGGCATTAGGATGTTCAATCACTGGTCCGAAGGTGGTAAAGGGATTGTAGCCGAAAGTGAGCAAACCCAGAACAGCCACAACTATGTCCTGGGCTTTTTGAGCCTTTAGACATTTCTTTAGTTCTAAGGTATTTTCTGTATTGGGGCAGTTTACCATTTTGGCTAATTTGAATGCATTTTCTCGAGGGTTGCGTATAAAAACCCAAGGATCTAGAGCAACACCACTAAACGATGCTGCTGCCACGGCTATATTCTGTAAAGAAGGCTGCAACATTTGATAATGAGTAGAGGCTCCACCGGCTGAAAAGCCCGTCAGCATAATTTTGCTAGTATCTCCTCCGAAATTCGCAATGTTTTCCTTAATCCATTGCAAGGCCAATTTTTGATCTTTCAGACCAAAATTTCCGGTTATATGCTCATCTGCAGTACTGAGGAAACCCAAAGGTCCTACACGATATGCAATTTTAACCAACATCACCTTGCCACTGGTCATTAAGTGGTCGTGTTGAAATGCCCTGGTGGCGCCAAACATAAAGCAGCCGCCATGTATAAAAACCATAACAGGATATTTATCACGCCCCAGGGTTTTTGGTCGATATACATTAACCTTTAGACAGTCTTCCACACCAATAAGTTTATTGTCTCCTGGCTCAAAGGGATCGACTTGTATGCAAGGTTCAGGCGTCTTCGTAGCATCAAAAACCCCAGACCACTGTTGCTTATATGGCTGAGGAGCTTCGAATCTTAATTCTCCTTGCGGTGCCTCAGCATAGGGTATGGACTGCCAACTGTAATAATGGCCATTGTCTTTGCCCTTTACTAAACCATTGGATACTTTTACAATTAAAGGATCGTCAGCAGCTGTACTATAGGTGTAATGAATAAATATTAAACTCAATAAGAACAATAAGGCCACTCCAAGTCTCATCGTGTATACTAAGTGAAGGCAAGACTTAAACTGATTGACTTTTGAGAAATTTTGAAAATTATAAAATTTTTGTTATCACTTAAAAGTGCCTAGACGAGTTTTGTTATTTATAGGGTTTGAAATCTATTGTTTTTGTTTGAAGAGCAAATGAGAGATACAAAACATTGTTTGTTTACCGCTTCCCGCTTGCAAGTCAAGATTAAATGAGTGATAATGATGGGTGGCGGCGGGATGCGATTTTGTCTCAGAGAGCAGCAGCAAGTGAGTTGATTGCAGCACACAGTAGTTTGTGGCGTGTAATCAATTGAAATATATTATGTTTAATAAACAGATACAAATACAGTAATTTGAAGAGAGTGTTCTATTGAAAAATATTATGAAAAATTGAAGATCCAATTATTATATGATACTAGCGGACCCGGCGAACTTTGTCTCGCCCCAATTTAATACTTTCAGATAAAGTCAGTAGGGAGTAGTCGCAAAAACAAACAACGATGGCGGTTCTCTAAAAAGCGAAAAGGCAACGTTCAGCTGACCGCACGTAAAACAGGGAAATTCGAGATTAATCCCACATACTTCCAACGATTGGCCTTGCGATTTTTTGATTGTCATCGGGGAAATGGAATGGATGATCAATTGGAATTATCTGATTCGTAAGATAAGGGCTTCCTCTTCTTTGAATTTGTTAATGATGGTCGTCGGTTAAATCACATTTTTTATCAGATTCTCGACAGACAACCGCGTACCGTTGCACAATTTTGCTTGATTCAGATTCCGCAATATGCCTTCATCTGTAAATTATGCGGCACATTAAGCGAGTTGAAAAATTCGGTCGGATTATTGGTCGCTTCATCCTCGTCAGTCACGCAGTTCTCCAGCGATTTAAATTTCTGAATTGAAATTCTAGCTATCGATGACTTTATTCTTCGCTGCTAGTAATATACTGCCAATAAATTAATCCAATCGAGATTTTTATAATTTTGTGCAATGTCATGGGTTGATTTTCCAACGATGTGAACTTTGGAATGAGCCCCTCATTTTTTGGTCAATTACAACTTCTTGACATTTTTAAGTAAATCAGCAGCATTAGACATTGTGAGTAAAGTCATAGCCCCACCAAATCGTTTTAAATCCCCTCGAAAATCCTTTTTTAGGTCAGATCAACTACTTCCAAAAGCTCGATTATTTGTTATCGCGCATTCACCCGAAATGTTGATTTGGCATTCCCGTATGTACTTCGCTGTTGCGAAATTCTTGTTCATTGTGTACTTTGGCTTTTCAACCGTTATAATATTCATCGAAAGTATTAAAGCGGAATTTGCAGTTCGAATGCCTTCCAACAATGTGGTAGCTATGCCAGAGGATGCAGTGGCTAACGTTATTTGGGGTCATGACCAAATTGTTGCCGGAATCAACAAAAAATGTCTTGGCTGTCCCACTCGGAGCATCGAGAAAGTAAATGCCTCCAGTTTCATCTTGAATCGTACACGTTCTTGTGCTCGGTATTTAACAGCGGCATATTTGGTCGAACTCTTCCGGTCAGCTCATCTAGATTATAGTCTTGCTCCCTTTAAAATTCGCGATCGAATGCATCTTGCATCGAACGTTTTGGAGCTGGCATTCCCAATGTCGATAGCAGATTGCCGCATACGCATATGCCATCACGCCATCACGCCGAGTTCGACGGATGACATGATCGCAAACAATGTACGAATTTGAATCTTTGACGCAGAAATGGTCGCATCGGCGAGTATTGAGTCCGTTTTCGAGAAAATTTAAATTTTGGGCAAGCCGAGTTGAAGGAATAGTTAAGATATAAGCATACACCTTGGCGTGGATGAACTTTGTATAGTCTGACTAATTATTGTACAATGTTTACGTCATTTAAGGTTTGATCTTCTAAAAGGAGGCATTAGCCAAGCAAATAACTCTCCCTAAAAAAACTACAGAATCGTTACGGAATAAATGCCCGCAATCCCATAGGATAACTTCATTTTTCACACGTAAACTCATTTTCTCAAAATATGATAAAATTGATAAATAGGATATCAATATATTTTTTATCTTAATATTATTTATCTCGTTACCAACAAACATTTAACCTCCTAAACATCATTCAAAACCATCAAATCATGCGAAAATTGCAAAATTTCGTCGATAAAAAGTTAATTTTTTTGCGTTTTTCCGGAATTTTCCGAGTTTTTCTATATTTTTCCCATTCACAAAACCACTCCATAATAATTGCACACAAAATTCCATACAAAAAAACAGTTTTAGATTTTTCATATTTCCCGACTTTTACGAAGGAATTTCCCAATATTTTCTTGTATAAAAACTTCATACCAATTACGATCAATTGAAAAATTTAGCATGAATTACTACATGATGAATTACTACACACTTTTTACACCCTTTTTATACATAAAGATTTCACAATAAACCGAATTTTCCAAGCATCACAACGAATTTTCCACTTTTACGTCAAGCGATACAATGAAAAATTTCGTCGAAAAAATCCAAAATTTTCTAGTTTTTTTTCCAGAATTTTCCGAGTTTTCCACCAAGAAATTTTCTATTTTTTCATTCGAAATATTTCACATTTACATCATTCAAAATTATCAAAACATACAATAAAATGTTAAATTTCGTCGAAAAAAATTTAAATTGCGATGCAAAATGTTCAAAAATAAAACTAAATTTTTCTGGAATTTTCCACCGAGAATTTTATTATTTTTCCATTCGAAAAGTCATATCCGAAATTTGTCACTGTTACATTGTCCAAAATTATCAAAATATGTCAAATTTCGTAGAAAAAAATTTAATTTTTTTTGAATTTTTCCGGAATTTTTCGAATTTTCCAACAATATTTTTTAATTTTTCCTTTCGAAAAACCATTCGTAACAATTGCACACAAAATCCATACAAAAAAGCAATTTTCGGTTTTTCCAATTTTCCGGCTTTTCCGGAGGAATTTCCCAAAATTTTCTTTTACATAAACCTTCTCCTGGCAATTACGAACAACCGAAAAAAAATTCAGCAAAATCGGTCCAGCCGTTCTCATTTGATGAATTACTATACATTTTTGCCACCATTTTTATATATATAGATTTTTTTTTTTTTGGCAATTTTCATAATTTTTAACTAAAATTTTCTATTTTTCCATTCGAAAACCTACAAAAATTTAATTTTCGATTACCTTAAATCAGGCGATGAAATGCACAATTTTGCTGAAAAAATTCAAATTTTCCGATTTTTTGGGAATTTTCCGAGTTTGCCACCGAGAATCTATCTATTTTTCCAATCGAAAAGTCGTTTCGGAATAATTATCCGAAATTTTTCGCAAGTTACATCGTTCAAAACTATCAAATCGTACGTCAAAACGCAAAATTTCGTCGAAAAATAGTATTAAAATTTTTCGAATTTTTCCGAAATTTTCCGAATTTTCCAACAAAATTTTTTTATTTTTCCATTCGAAAAACCATTCGTAACAATTGCACACAAAATTCCATACAAAAAAGCAATTTTCAGTTTTTCGAATTTTCCGGCTTTTCCGGAGGAATTTCCCAAAATTTTCTTTTACATAAACCTTCTCCTGGCAATTACGAACAACCGAAAAAAAATTTCAGCGAAATCGGTCTAGCCGTTCTCAATTGATGAATTACTATACATTTTTGCCACCATTTTTATATATATAGAAGATGTATATTAGGGTGATTCGAAATCCTACAAGTTATTCTGATCATATTCTAATAGTGCGGAAAAATTTGCTATGGAATGATACAAGTATTTTTGGTAAAAAAATTTAAATCGGTGAATATCTTCTGTTTGCGTATCGAGGTCAAAGTTGGTGTGGAAGGTGATAAAATCCACATCAAGCCCTGCAACAACCCCAGAGTCACCCCTATAGTGGTAAAATATATGACCCGCCTCGGTCATTTTTTTCTCCTAACATTTTCCGCATACATACCTACCTATTTCCCCCCGCTCTAACTGCCACAAACAAGCCCCTAGAGCAGTCAAATATATGACCGACCCTCAATATTTTTACAACCCCAACAGTATCTCTTAACATATCTACTCTCACCCTTTAGATGGTCCCCGAACAATTTTTTATATTTTTTTTTTAAATCAGCTCATGTCGCTCCCATTGTGCCTCCTAGAGGGATACAATGTATGACAGACCCCCAGTCATTTTTTCCTCCTAATATTTTCCCCAAATATACATACCCCCATTCCGCACCCCCTTTGGGGTTTCCCATACAAAAATCAAATTTTTATTACATTTGCCCCCATTGCTGTAACTGCCTCAAAAGTGTCATATATATGTGTCATATATATGACCGATCCCCAATATTTTTGCAACCCCAAACGTTTCTTAGAATATACCAAAAAAAAAACTTCATTTCCCTTTACACCCCATGAATGAGGTATGGGATAGCTTCTTGCGTTGTTGTGAATTAACACGCTTTCTATTTTTAGAATAACAACTAACGGCATCTACTTGTTTATCGACGAATGCAAACGTCACTGTTTGAGAAGCTCTTACTAGACACGCCGATTGACTCGATAATAATACTGCGAAGTTGCTGTCGAAAACATTCGAGGGGAGCCGACAATAAAAGAAAAATTTATTTATCTTTTTTTCTTTTTTTAAGATGACTGGAGCCAGGAGTTGAACCTGAGATCTCCCGCATGGTAGTCGCGTGTTCTAACCACTATGCCACGGCCGGTCACTTAGAACATACCTACCTTCTATTTTCAATCCTTGAGGTTGAATTTTTTTTATTTTTTACAAATTATTTTACAGTTTTTTTATGAAATCAGTCCCTGTCGCTTCCATTGTGACAAATGTGTGAAAATCAGTGTACTTTCAACACGTACAAAAGTTTAAGTCGGGTAAACTGTCTTACATATACCCTCAACCTTCAGTAAAACATACAATTTCCAAGTGGCTGAACTTCCAATTTTTTTTCTCCAAAACGTTATCCTGTTATATCTTAACAAAATATAGAATTTGGGCACGATCGCTTTGGGTGTATTGATATTATTACTCGAATTCTGAAGAAGGCATAATGGGGCTTTTGTATGGGATGTACCAGAAGGGGCGTGGCTAGACTTCTAATTTTTTCTCCAAAACTTGATCGCTTTGGGTGTATTGATATTATTACTCGATTTCTAAAGTGGTCGAATTTGGACATTTGTGTGGGAGATACCAGAAGGGGCTTGGCTGGGAACGATCGCGTTGGTTGTATTGATATTATTACTCGATTTCTAAAGTGGGCGAAATGGTACATTTATAGGGGAGGTACCAGAAGGAGCGTGGCCATGTAGCCCATGTTTGTTTGTATGTTTGTTGCAAAATCACGCCTTAACGGCCGAACCGATTTCAATGAAATTTAAAAGACGGTTAGTGTGCTATATGGAAATCACCGTAGGCTAAAATTTTTTTAATTTTTGAACCTATGGGTTTTTGAAAATTTTCCAAAGTCGAGGGCAAATATCAAAGATTACCTCGAGACAACTTAAAAAAAAATTTTGTTTTCCTCCCCCACCCCCCGGAAAACAGCCAAAATCGTTTTTTTATCACTGTTTTTTTGTTTGTGGCTCAATCGTCAAATCATAGACATCTGTGTATAGGTCTCGACGAGTACTACATTTGTCCTATAGATGTCGCTGACATACGACATCATCTTGTAATGATGGCCTCATTTAGAGCAATTTCTACCCCTAAAATTTAAAAATATTTTTTCTCAGAATTAAAGTCCTTTAAATACAAAGAACATTTTGCTTTGGAAGTATACAGTTTTATTTAAAAACAAAAAAGTTACGTATGAAAAGATGTATTTACAGCATCAACACTAGTATTTTTTCCTGTTGTTTGCATTATTACAGAAAACTATTGCATACTTCTTAGCGTTTGGAAAAAAAAATTAAATACAAGTTATTGCATACTTTTTAGCGCAAACAGTGTTTTCAAACATGCGGATGAAGTTATTCAGCGTCACCAATATTCAAGCAACGAAATTATAAAGATATCTGGGGCAAAATGGAAGTATTAATAATAAAATATAGACTTAATTTTGCATTTGTATTCTTCCCATGCAATTTGCAACACTGAACATTTATGCGAAATTTAAGTGAATCAGCGCTTGGAATGACTAATCAAATTGAAAAATTATTGCCAAACTAGAAAGTAGTGAACGGACCTTGAGTCGCGCCAATATTTGCTGTAATTACATACATATCTTTGCTCTTTTTGGGATTTTATTTATAATAAAAATTATCTTGAGAAAATGTTAAATTTTTTTTCGATGTCGGTAAGACTTATGCAACAATTTGAGCTACAAAGTATAGAATCATTTTTATAAAAATTTTGTATCAGCGCTACAAAGTATGCAATAATTTTTGATAATAATGCAAACAACATAAAAAAATGTTTTTGTTGATGCTGTAAATACATCTTATCATTCGTAACTTTTTTGTTTTTGAATAAAACTGTATACTTCCAAAGCGAAATGTTCGTGGTTTTTAAAGGGCTTTAATCCTAGGAAAAAATATTTTTAAATTTTAGTGGTAGAAATTGCTCGAAATGAGATCATCAGTACTAGATGATGTCGTATGTCAGCGACATCTATAGGACAAATGTAGTACTCGTCGAAACCTATACACCGATGCCTTTGATTTAATGATTGAGCCATAAACAAAAAAGCAGTGATAAAAAAACGATTTTGGCTGTTTTTCCGGGGATGGGGGAGGAAAAAAAAAATTTTTTGAAGTTGTCTCGAGTTGATCTTTAATATTTGCCCTCGACTTTGGAGAAAAAAAAATTTGTATGGGGACCGACCCGGTCTAGTGGGCATGGCAAAACTTATTTTTAGAGCTAGGGAGATACAATTTTATTCACAGATAGCACTCGGCAACACCAATAGGAATATGCGTACGAAATGTTAATTTTGGACCAGTGGGCGTGGCAAAACATATTTTTAAAGCTGGGGATATAAAATATGATACATAGATAGTACTCTGCAACACGAATAGGAATATGCGGACGAAATGTTAATTTTCGACCAGTGGGCGTGGCAAAACATATTTTTAGAGATAGAGAAATAAAATTTGATACACAAATAGTACTCGGCAACACGAATATGAATATGCGGACGAAATGTTAATTTTGAAGCAGTGCTAGGGATATAAAATATGATACACAGATCGTACTCGGCAACACGAACATGAATATGCGGACGAAATGTTAATTTTGGACCAGTGGGCGTGGCAAAACATATTTTTAGAGATAGAGAAATAAAATTTGATACACAGATAGTACTCGGCAACACGAATATGAATATGCGGACGCTATTTTTATTTTGTACCAGTAGGCGTGGTAAAACATATTTTTAGAAATAGGGAGATAAAATTTGATACACAGATAGTACTCGTCAACACGAATATGAATATGCGGACGCAATTTAAATTTTAGACCAGTGGGCGTGGCAAAACATATTTTTAGAAATAGGGAGATAAAATTTGATACACAGATAGTACTCGTCAACACGAATATGAATATGCGGACGCTATTTTTATTTTGTACCAGTAGGCGTGGTAAAACATATTTTTAGAAATAGGGAGATAAAATTTGATACACAGATAGTACTCGTCAACACGAATATGAATATGCGGACGCAATTTAAATTTTAGACCAGTGGGCGTGGCAAAACATATTTTTAGAGCAAGGGAGATACAATTTGATACACAGATAGTACTCGGCAGCACGTATATGAATATGCGGACGAAATTTTATTTTGGACCAGTGGGCGTTGCAAAACATATTTCTTAAGCTAGGAGATAAAATTTTATAAATAGATAGTACTCGGCAACACGAATATGAATATGCGGACGAAATTTAAATTTTGAAGCAGTAGGCGTGGCACAACTTATTTTTAGAGGTTAAGAGATAAAATTTGGTACACAGATAGTACTCCACTGCACAAATATGAATATGATAACAAAATTTTAATTTTGGACCAGTGGGCTGAATGGGCGTGGCAAAACTTTTTTTTAGAGCTAGAGAGATAGAATTTGGTATACAAATAGTACTCGGCAACACGAATATAAATATGCGGACGAAATGTTAATTTTGGACCAGTGGGCGTGGCAAAACACATTTTTAGTGCTAGGGATATAAAATTTGATACACAGATAGTACTCGGCAGCACGAATATGAATATGCGAAAAAAAGTACAGTTTATTGTAATAAAGGGTAAATTTTTTGTATCAATAAGTACAATTTATTTTTCCACGGTAGGCTTAGAGCTAAACTAGATATTTTTTATTTTTAAGCCGCGTAACCGCCTAAGAATTCAAAACATATCAGAGAAAAAATTTTGAAATCTCATATTCGTGTTTAGGAGGCCGAAATCGGTAGAAAAAAAATATTTACAACTCTGCTGCAAAATGACTGTAAACTAGTGATATAGTTGTAGTGTAAATAACCATGTTAATTTTTAAAATTTATAAAGGGTACATGAACTTCGGCCGAGCCGAAGTAAATTACCTTACTGGTTATTTTTTGTTATCGTTAAAAAGTAATGACTTTTGGTCCACCCTGTATATTGGGAGATTAATGTATTTCTCTACAACAATAGAATTTTGTAGAAGATTCAGGACGAATTTTGCTGGGACGCCTTGTTTTTTTATATATTTCCCTTATTTAGTAGCTCATAAAACCAAAGACAATAACAATGACATTGAGTTCACATTTTGCCTGTAAACTAGTGTAATGTTATGTAAAGGTACTTGCATACAGTTTTACTGATTTCATTCTCAGACACATATGCTGAATTCTCTCCTAAATCTCACAAAGAGAGCAGCAAAGGTGCCTTAAAAAACGGCATCGAACACGCGAATAAGTATTCGTGCAGGAAATAGGAAATAATAAATTAATTAACTAGACTAAATATTCATTTAACAATGTGTAACATATGATGACGTAAAATTGAGGCATTATATTTAAATTCAGTTATTTTGCTAGTTTGTCATGGAATAGCAAAAAAACAATCATAAATAGCATGTTTAAAGACGCAATCGGATTTCTACTGAAGTTGCCAGTAAAAATACTCTAATAACATATATTTACATTTGCCAATAACTTTATAGGTTTTCACATTACTATTCATGAATATTATTATACTGTAAATTTACATTGAATTTTTTTCAATTGCCTCTATAATATCAATTCCCACACAACAGTGCGTGGCTGAGCTATAGCTAGATACTAAGACCAAGTTGACCCCACAGATAATTGTTCACGTAACCCTTACCATGACCCCTCTGCAATAAACATTAACCAAAAGCAATTTTTTTTTCTAATTTTTAATAATTTTTTTTCTCATTTCTTGTTATTGTTATTTTTTTTCTCATTGTACAAAAGCTAAACTTAATAGTAAACATCGTATAAAACTAAAAATAAATATAAATTAATTTATTTCACTAATTGAGTTCATAGGTCCATCACGACCTCCTCCTCCACAGATGTTACGCTGTCGTCACTCCATTATCTTGCCGAGCAGGAGCCTTTTCCCTGTATCGTTATATCTGAAAAGACAAAGACAATAAAAAATTGGAAAATATTATGAATATTAAATCAATAGATTTCCCACCCAATCGCACAAGAAAGACTTTTCACTTTCTCGCACACACACACACACACACAGAGGCACACATAATTTCCATAATTCACAACTCTTCATCATTCTGGCCCCCATCCGTTTTGCATATCTACTATATTTTCATTGGTTCGTTTGGGTCAACCCAAAAGTCATTGCACATCACCGGCGTAACGGGTGAAAGAAAGCAACGGATGGACAAACGGACGGACAGACGGGCGGACAGACAGACAGACAAACTGACTTACCAATGTGCAAACATGATGCATAGCATTCCATTTGAGCCTCACTGGTGTACATGTAACCATCGGAGCCACAGACAATCTCTTCGTGTTCATCCTCCACAATGGCACAGATGCGTTCACAATATTCTTCGGTATCTTTTTGTTCGCTGGCCGGCGTAGCTTCTGTTGTACTTGTGGGACTACTACTGCTGCTGAGTCCATGTGTGGATGTGGGTTTGTTTTTACCTTTGCCGTTGGTGTTTGACAAAGGTTGACGTCCGTAGAGATTCTAGGAAATGGAATGGAATTATATAATTTCAGAGAAAATCTATATGTATACATTGTTGTAATTATTATATCATTTTATAAGATTGTAAGATTGGAAAATTCCACAGTAGTTGGTGGGCCTGAAATACTAATGTTCAATAAAGATAATAATAAATTGAAAAGGGTCTAAAAAGTGTCTTGTGGTAAATCCACCAGATGTTAACTTATCGAGTTCACCTGTTTGGTCAAGCTATTGTCATTGCGAAGATTGTTTGGTGGTCTGGTTTGTCTAAGTCTATTTTGCATAATAATATTTTGAGTATTTTCATTTCTAACTTCTTTGTAAGTCATGGATAAGATATGGAAGAGTTCCTCTCATTTGAATACTTGGGTTCTATCCAATATGTTACGATGGGTTCACAATTTTTATCTCTTATGGGTTTAAAACTGAGCCAGGAACAGATTTTCATGACCAATCGCCCAAACGGATAATGGAGTTGAATAGTGAAGCATAGTGAAGTAGCTGGCGCTACCTTGGTGGGTTTGACAGTAGCTCCTCGTTCAATAATTTTCTCCCGGCTGAAACTTTGTCAGATGATAGTTTATACGTTATTATTGAATAAAAACAAACGTCAGCTGGCCTACGTTGGTGAAATGATCGTCAGCTGGTGAGCTAAAGGGTCTACTGTAGGTTGGAAATCACGGTAGTAATATCACATCTGTTAAACTATTTTTCTGATTATTTTGAAATGTTCTAGATATTTGTAGAGAAGGAGTCAGGCTTTCAGAGACAACTTGTGTCAACATAGTTGGCGATACAGAATATCAAAGACGACCACTTTGGTGCTGCTAAAAATTTCAAAGCCTGGTACTTCTACAATTATATGCCGATTACAAAGATGTTTCACTTTCAGTCGGGAAAAACGACTTACATATACTATCACCCTCAGTAAAACATAACATTTATTAGTATAATGCTATTATATAAATATATAAAGTAGGCGGAGTGGTACATTTATATGGGAGGTACCAGAAGAGGCGTGGACGTGACGTGTGTATTGATATTCATACTCGCATTCTAAAGTGGGGGAATGGTACTTTTGTATAGAAGGTACCAGAAGGGGCGTGGCAAGATCTTCAATTATTTTCTTCAAAACATTCTCCTGTTATAGCCTAATAAAGAAAACTTAATTTCCCTTTGCACCCCATGAATGAGGTATGAGATAGCTTCTCGCGTTGTTGTGAATTAACACGCTTTCTATTTTTAGATTCACAACTAACGGCACCTACTTGTTTATCGACAAATGCGAACGTCACTGTTTGAGAAGCTCTTACTAGACACGACGATTGAATCGACGCTTAATACTGCGAAGTTGCTGTCAACAACATTCGAGGGGAGCCGACAATGAAAGAAAATTTTCTTTTTTTTTTCTTTTAAGATGACTGGAGCCAAGTTTGAACCTGCGATCTCCCGCATGGTAGTCGCGTGTTCTAACCACTATGCCACGACCGGTCCGGTTATAGCCTAATAGAATACAGAATTTGGGCACGACCGATTTGGGTGTATTGATATATTAGTCCATCTCTAAAGTGTGCGGAATGGTACATTAGTATGGTATGTACCAGAAGCGCCGTGGCTAGACTTCCTTATTATACCCTCACCCTACGGGTAGGGGGTATATATCATTTGATACGACTTAAAAGTGTAACACATAGAAGGAGTCACTTTAGACCCTATGTTTCTTTAAACCAAATTCGATTCTTAACGTTTTAAGTCGTTTGAGCCATATCCGTCTGTCTGGCTGGTTCGCACGATAACTTTCGCAAGACGAACCCAAATGTTTTGAAACTTTGCACAAGTTAATATTTCCCCAAAACTACTTGCGGCATTGAAAATGGGATACAGGACCACGCCTCTTCAGGTACCATTCCGCCCACTTTAGAATTCGAGTAATAATATCAAAATATTCAATGCGATCGTGCCCAAATTGTGTATTTAGTAAAGCTATAGCAGGATAAAGTTTTGGAGGAAAAAAAAGGAAGTCTAGCCTGGTCTATCTGGTACCTCCAATACCCATCTGGTACCGCCCACTTTATATATCGATTAATATTATTAATACAACCAACGCGATCGTGCCCAAATTCTGTACTTAATAATGCTAAAGCTGAAAAAAAGTTTGGAGAAAAAGTCTGGAAGTCTAGCCGCGCCTCTTCTGGTAACTCCCATAACCAACAGTTACCGCCCAGTTTAGAAATCGATTAATATTATTTATAGATTCTTCGCGATCGTGACCAAATTCTGTATTTAGTAAAGCTCAAGCAGGATAAAGTTTTGGAGAAATAATTGAAAGTCTAGCCCCACCCCTTCTGGTACCTTCCATACAAATGTACCACTCCACCCAGTTTAGAGATGAAGTGATAATATCAATACACTCGACACGATAGTGCCAAAAAATTTTATTTCGTTAAGCTATAACTGGATAACGTTTTGGAGAAAAATTGTTTTATGCTGTACTGAGGGTGAGGGTATATGTAAGTTGGATTGCCCGACTGAAATTTTCTTATTGGTTTTTATATTCACATTAACTGCCCTATTCTAATAATTTTGCTACAAAAATTTATCACAATAATAACCAATTCTTGTTACGGGTATTCTGGCTATTTAGTAACAAGCTAAAGGCCACCTTGTGGTGAAATGTAAATTAGTGAGAATTCACAGTTGATTATTGAACTTAACAAACAATAAATTAAACCACAATGCAGAGAAATGTAAATATATTTTTAATTATTAGATATTTATACAAATCTGAATGAGCTTAACGGGCCGACACGCATGCCAGTTAAGTGAACTGTCGATAATATTGGACAAAAACTGTGTCATGCTGAATTGATAACTGATGTCCCAGGTTTCTTGACAGTCGCTAGCTTTCCACACCTTTTGCTACTACATTTCCATAGCACAAAGGGCTTAAAGTGTTTTATCCATGACTTCAAATAATATAAATTTTGTTTGTTACAACTCAATATATATATCAAAAAAGCTGTAACTAGCAGCTTGTTACTTCCTTTCTGGAAGGTAACCATTTTTTGTAAATATTGTCACGGTGACAGGGGTTCTAAACACCGATTTTTGGATTTTGTAACCAAAGTAGTCTTTTTTAACCGTGCTGACTATTGTATCCACGTCAGAAAGACCGGTAAGAAGATGAATGCACATCAGAAATTACAGTTATTTTTTTCCAATTTTTGTGTTTTTTTCCTCGTATCATTAAATTAGAACAAATTTTGAATCTCACTTGTTCCCTTAATCGAAAGCCCCATAACCTTAAAGCGGAGGACTTGAAATCAATTATCTTGGCACACATTGATTTTAGCCAATTGATTTGTAATGTGCTCGAAAAATATTTTCAATTTTAACCACAAGTTCGACAACTGATTGATATTCCGCCCACTTTAAAGATGGAGTAGTAATATCAATACACCCAAAGTGATCGTGGCCAAAATCTGTGTTTAGTAAATCTAAATCAGGATAAAGTTTTGGAGAAAAAACTTTAAGTCTAGCCACGTCCCTTCTGGTACCTTCTGTCAATACAAATAAAATGATCGTGCCCAAATTCTGTATTAAATAAAGCTAAATTAGAATAAAGTATTGGGGAAAAAACTATAATGAGAAATGAAAGAGAATCAAAAACTACACTACAATTACATTATTCAACAAGAAAATGTGTCTTTTTACTACAGCAATGAAATAAACGGTTGGTTTTATTCTGAAAACGTTGAAGTCTTAAAGTGGCCAGCGTGTTTTACAGACATAAAACTTAAACTTAATTTCTCTTTGCACCCCATGAATGAGGTATGGGATAGCTTCTCGCGTTGTTGTGAATCAACACGCTTTCTATTTTTAGATTCACAACTAACGGCACCTACATGTTTATCGACGAATGAGAAAGTCACTGTTGGAGAAGCTCTTACTAGACACGCCGATTGACTCGACGCATATACTGCGAAGTTGTTATCAACAGCATTCGTGGGGAGCCGACAATGAAAGAACAATTTTTATTTAAGATGACTGGAGCCAAGTTTGAACCTGCGATCTCCCGCATGGTAGTCGCGTGTTCTAACCACTATGCCACGGCCGGTCCCTATTATACCCTATTGAAAATGTATGAGACATACTTGTTTATAAAACGTACTCCAACAATAAGCAATACAATAGCGTTGCAGAGCTAAAATCGGCTTGGCACTCCTTAGAAAGTCCAACCCTAGAAACTCTGATAAATAGAATGCCGAAGCACAATTTTTGAAGATATTCAAAATAAGGGAGGTCAAACGCATTATTAAAAATGTTTTTTTTTTTCATTAGAAATTTGATAAAATAATTTAATTTTGTAATTAAAAACTACTGCGTATAATTTTATGATCACCCCAAAAAGTTAAGAAATGCAAAAAGACAAACTAAACGAAATACTGTTTTATTGTTGTTGGATGTTAAAGTGTAGTTTTCGATTCTCTTTCATTCCTCATATTCGGTTTTTGGACTTTAACCCCTCAAGTCCATCTGCAGTAAAATAGAGTGGTGCGTATATCATTATGCTCTCCAGTGTATATGGAACAATAAAAGTAGTTTTTGGTACATTAAAAAATATTTGTTGGTACAAACAAAATTTAGTTGTAAATCACTTACTGTCGTGCATAACATGTTAAAATGCAATTGTTTTTCAAAACATTGTTGATCTACACTCAGACTCTTTCGTTCTCTTGATTCTGTTTTGATTTTTTTTTATCAAAACAAACAACAATAGTGTTGTTGTACAAATTGTAAAAATCTTGTTCACAGAATCAAAACAATCCATGTGTTACAACAAACAAACAGGCTTGAAACCGTTTCAAAAGCACTTGTGCAGGACTTATCTAAGTCCATGGAAATTTTAAATTGGTAACTTCTAACTGGTAAATTCTGGTAACTTCCATACAAAATGACCTAATTTTTAAAAATTAAAATATTTTTTCAATAACTTTCGAACCGACAGCTGGAGGACATTTACAATTTTGTCAGTTATATAACCTTGTATTAACACAGTGTGACAAGAAAATATACCCGGGACGTGATACTATTTTTCTGGTAGGCGCTGTTGAGTGCAACAATAATCTGTTTTTGAAATTTTGCTAACACCCCCAGCTCATAAACACGATTTGGCACAGGGAATGCATGCCCGATGATTGGAATCTGAGTGTCCTATGTCCCGTGCTTAAGAAAGGCGATCCAATTGTGTGTGTACCAACTATCGCGGGATTAGCCTTTTACCCATCGCATACAAGGTCCTGTCTAGTGTATTATGTGTAAGACTAAGGCCCATTCTGGCGAACCTGATTGGACCTTATCAGTGTGGCTTTAGACCTGGTAAATCCACCACCGACCATATATTCACGCAACGACAATTCCTGGAGAATACCCAAGAAATGCACATCGACACCTACCATCTGTTCATCGATTACAAAGCTTCATTCGACAGTCCGATACTGCAGAAATTGTTGGATGCTGTGGCTGACTTTGCGGGATGACACTGACTGACACGAAGTCTTCAGTGAAAATTGGCAAAAATCTGTCAGACCCATTTTCTACCAAGCGAGGCTTTAGACAAGGATAGTCTGTATTGCAATTTCATTAACATCGTAATGAAGATGATTACGTGGAAGACTGCAGTACACAGGAATGGTACCATCTTCAACAAAAGTCACATGTTGCTCGCGTATGCTGATGATATATATATCATTGGACGTGGATTGCGAGATGTTACTGCGGCTTTTTCGAGCATTGAAAAGCAGTCGGCGGAAGTGGGTCTGGTGATAAATAAGGAAAAACAATGTTTTTTGTTTCAACGAACAAAGAGTCCACTCGTCTGAGACGCTGCGTGAACGTTGACAACTAAAACTTTGAAGTGATAGATGATTTTGTCTACCTTGGCTCCGCCATTAACAAAAATAATAATGGCAGCCGGGAAATCAAAAGACGAGTATTGATCGCAAACCGCTGCTACTATGCGCTAAGCAAGCGATTTAACGACAAAGCGCTCTCTTGAAGAACAAAGATCCAGTTCTACCAGACTCCATGTTAATCCTACCTATCTTGCTCTTCAGCACAGAATCCTGGGTAATGACACAAGCGGATCAATCTATTCTGGGAGTCTTCGAGAGATAAATACTACGCAAACTATTTGGACCAATCATCGTTAACGGCGAGTACCGTCGTCGAATAAATCATGAACTGTGTGAGCTGTACAACGACATCGATGTAGTCAAACGCGCTGAAATAGACTGAATGCGCTGGCTTGGACACGTTGTATGAATGGATGAAAATGTTTCAGCTCGAAAGGTTTTCGTCAATAAAGTCGATGGTCGGCGCAGAAGGGGGCGACCAAAACTCTGTTGGATGGACCAAGTGAAAGAACTGTTATCTGTGACTAACTATCTTCGGAGTGCAAAAGACTGAGTGCGGCTACTGATAGATGAATTTCTATTGCTGCTGCCAATAAAGAAGAAGAAGAAGTTTATCATGTTCATCTGATTTTTTATACATAACTTTTGTAATGTTAAGAGAATTTACTTTTTGTGACACAATCAGTTAGGCAATCGATCAACAAACATATTGGAATTATTCCGGTGAAATTATTGCTGATACATTTTTCAAGAGCATCAAAATTGGTTACTATTATATCATGCATAGGGTGAGGGTATTTATCAGTCGGTTTACCTGACTGAAATATCTGCACTGGTTACCAACTATCATACAAAGGTGGAGTAAGCCACCTTTATGGTATGCAAAAGCAGATGTAGCTGTACAGGATATTTACGCATAAATCAGAGGTCAAGGAGAGACTTTTGTTTGCTTTTCACTTCATACACAAAAGCAGCGCGGTGTTATCTGTCAAAGTCATTGCAATCATAATTTTTTAAAAAAAAATTTCGAGTTCTTCAGCGTAAAACCACAATATTACAAGAATATAACGCACTGCAATACAACCAATAAATTTTCAAACTACTAGATTTCCCCCATTGTCTGAAATATGCAATCACCGCCTTTCAACTCACCGATCCCGCTTGTTGCATATCGTCATCATCTTCCGGATCATCATCAATTTCCACGATCGGCTTAATGCCGCTCAAACTATTGTGATGATACGATTGTGCCTTTAGAGTAGTCGATAAAGCTGAAGCCGCTGCAGAGGGTGTAGAGCTTTCCGCCAAGGGCATCTTAGGTGTGACCGGTGATTCAATAGCCTTGTATCTTAAATGTCCCGTAGTGGGGGCATGAGTATAAGAGACACCTCCAATCATGGCATCACGTTCGGTAAACTCAAAACGTACAGGTTCGGGGGTACGACTTTTTTGTTGTGGCGACTGGCGCACCTGGCTGTAGACATTATTCACGCTTATGGGAGAGGGCGTGACGGCCGATTTGCTATTTGGCACAGATCCAATGTATTTGGAAACTTTGGCATCTTGTGAAGAGACGACAAATTGATTGGAATTATAACCCGTTTGATAGCTGGTCCTAACCACCGTTGAAGGTTCTCCCTGAGAGGAGGAGGATGATGAAGATGATGACGACGAGGAGGAGGAGGAGGGCAACGATGATGGCTCTTGGTAGAATAAATTAGATATGGGCTGACTATAGAAAGAGGCAGCCGATGTATCCGGATGATGACCATAAATTTGCTGTTCCTGCAGTTGAGGTCCACTAGGACCACTTAGAGATGACGAATAAGAGTTCTGATAGCTATACTGCAGAGGCTCTTGTAACTGTTGCAGCTGCTGGGGATAACCTTGCGACAGAGCATAGGGCACAGGTGTCTGCGTTGGCAATTGCTGTGGCTGGGGCGCTTGTACTCTTAGGTTGTACTGTTGCCTCCTATCATTTTCATCATCGATTTGTTTGTAGTTGGGATCTCGTTTGGGCAGAAAATACTCATTGGTATTCATAAATCTTAAATACTCCTGAGCTTCCTTTTCCAGGCTATCATAGCCAGCTGTTTGGTAGTTATTATTTTGCAATTCGGTCATGTCGTTTTCCTCATAGACTGAATACATTTTTGGTGGAGCTGGTGTGGAGCCTGGTGGTGCACCAAATGGTGATAAGGCGGCGGAGGAAGCGGGGACAGAGGAAGACGCAGATGAGTGGGCAATTTCATGTATCGGTATGGAAGGCTGTGTTTGATGTGCGACGACAGGTTTTTGTGCAACATATTGAGGTTGTTGAACTGCTGCATAGTTCTGTTGTTGTTGCTGAGCTGCTTGTGAGTAAAGATGTTGTTGCTGCTGCTGCTGCTGCTGGATGGCTTGGTATTGTTGTTGTGCATATTGATGCTGTTGTTGTTGTTGTTGCTGCTGCTGCTGTTGTTGTTGTTGTTGTTGTTGTTGTTGATGCTGTTGTTGATAGTAGGCCACAGGGTTTCGGGATGTTAGATATTTTTGCTGTTGCAAATACTTTTCATGTTGCTCGTTATATTTTTGCATCTGCTGTTGATCAGGTATGGGAAATTGTTTAAAGTCCGGAAATTGCACTGACGGTGAGTGAGCAGCCACAGACGACTGTTGCTGTTGACCCACTTGTTGTTGTGGCTGCTGCTGCTGCTGCATCTGTTGCTTTGGCGGAGGAGGTTTAATATACTTCGGATAACTTGTATCCTGTTGTGGTGGTTTCTGTTGCTGCTGTTGCTGTTGTTGGTTACCCGTAACAGGATGCATTACAACTTTGCCATTATAGGCGGGGGAGGCTTTAAAGTTTTGTATATACTGTTGAGACAAGGCTGGCACATGCACACCATTGGGATGCACACCCAACAGCTGTTGCTTGAGGGAAGTGCCCTTTGCACTGTGCGCATAGGGTAACGAAGATCCTTTAGAGTTGAGATTATATTTGGAAGATTTTAGAGATTCATAACCATAACGCATCGGCTGAGATTGTGGCAATACTCCATTTTGCACTCGTCGTATTTGTGGTCGCATAGGATAATGATCTGCACGCGAGCGTATTGTTATCGGTTGTCGTCGACGTAATGTAAACGCGGGTGTTCTAGCATATTTATAAACGCGAGCCGTTCGTGGGTTTGTGGCATTGCCTTCACTAGCACTTGTGTCCTCACTTAACGTGACATTTGTTTTAGTCTTCGCCGCGGTTTGTGTCGCACTCACGCCCACCATGGCTATAATAGCCATGACAAATATTAACTTTAATTTTGTCATAATTCTTTGTGTTACTTTCACAACTTTTGCTTTTCTTTTGTTTGTTGTTAGATCTTTTAATGTTTTCCTTTTTTTTCTGTTTGTTTTAAATATCGTTTTGAAATTTCATTTCGTTTGTGCTTCTTTTCACTCAATAACACTCGATCTCGTTTCACTTCTATCGTCGTATTTGTGCCGTGATTTTTCCGCTTATTTTTGGCCTAAACGTCTTCGTTGGCCAACGTCTGACTTACATTTAATGTACCGTTTGTTGTGTGACTTCAAGTTTAGCTTTGGCTTAGTGTCTGGTGGTGGCTAACTAACAACGCTTGCAACTTCTTAAACTTTTACCTGAATGGCAACGTCGACGCCAGCGTCCATCGTGGTGTCGTCGTCGTCGTCGTTGTCATCGACTCACCTCGCCGCCTCACTGTCGACCATGGCCATGACAACAAAAGCGCGTCTTTGAAAACTTTTCTTTTCTTGTTTTTATTTGTTGGTAAGTTTTGCTTTTAGCATTTCTTGTTTTCCTTTGATTTCTGTGAGGCCGTCCGTCGCACAGTGCTGAATGATGACGAAAAGTTCATTGTGTGTGTGTGTGTGTGATGTGGTACAATTACAAAAGAGCTATTGGCATTGGTTGGATGGTGGAAGCATTGGAAGCTGTTGTTACTAAGATTCTTTTGCTAGTCGCTCCAAGTGTTAGGTGCCACTGCCACTGACCATTTTAGCTCTTTGGTGTTGGATGTTGAACGAGTTGTTGCGATAGTCCATGAACATTGTAGAAGAGATGGCATATCATAGATACGTTATGTGGTCAGGGTGTGATAGTTGGTGGACAGGCTGCAGCTGGTGTCGTGGAACAAATGTGCTAGACATTAAAGAACTTCATAGAATAAATTTGTTTTTAACGACATTTATATTAAAATCTATTATCGTTTATAGGTTTGTCATACAATAAATGGGATTACTACTTTTCTTAGCTGGCACTTCTTTGCAATCCTATTGGTTTATATACCTCATGTAGAACCAGTAAGAAAGTTTCAGTCGGGAAAACGGACTTACATATACATATTGATATTATTACTCGATTTCTAAAGTGGGCGGAGTGGTACATTTTATAGGGGTACCAGAAGGGACGTGACTAGACTTCCAGACTTTTTCTTTAAAACTTTTTTCTGCTTTAGCATTACTAAGTACAGCATTTATACACGATCGCGATGCGTGTACTCATATTATTACTCTATTTTTTAAGTGGGCGGCGTGTCACACTTGTATGGGAGGTACCAGAAGGGGCGTGGACATGTCGCCCATTTTCAATATTAATTTGTGCAAAGTTTCAAAACATTTGGTTTCGTCTTTCGAAAGTTAAAGTGCGTACCAGTCGGACAGCCAGACAGACAGACGGACATGGCTAAAATGACTTAAAAAGCCATGAATTGAATTTGGTTCAATATATTTATATACCCTCCTACCCATAGGGTGAGGGTATAAAAATATTATTAGCGCTTCGATCTTTTGCGCTTCTTTTCCAGTTAGTCACACCAAGTTCTGCAAGGTTCTCAGTAACCTGGTCTATCCATCGATTTCAATGTCGAAGACTTTTCGAGCAGGAGCAATTTCGTCCACGCGTAAACACGACCTAGCCAACGAAACCGCTGCACCTTAAAGCGTCTGACCATGTTAATATCAGTGTACCGCTGATGATTGCTTCGACGTCGATATATTTGCCAATTTGCCAATATATTTTACGGAGTATTTTTCTCTCGAATATTGCCAGAACCGATTCATCCGCTTGTGTCATAACCCAGGATTCTGAACCATATATCGAGACAGGTAGTTATTGGTATAGCTGGATTTTTGTTCGTCGTGAGAGTAGTAGCATCTATTAGCATGGAGGATTCTTCTCCAGATTCCGAGGCTGACATTATTTGTTTTGTTGATGGCGGTGCCTAGGTAGAAAAAATTACCTACCTAGTTGTCAACTTTCACGCAGTTTCCCAAACGAGTAGATTCTTTGTTCGTTGAAACTAATAACTTCGTTTTGTCCTCGTTCACCATTAGACCCATTTCCACTGATTCCTTTTGTATACTTGAGAAGGCTGCAGCCGCAGTTTTCGACCGATGATGTCTACGTCATCAGCGTACGCGAGTAGCTTGCGAGTAGCTTTCTTAATTATCATCTCCATCACTATGTTGAAGAGGCCAAACGATAGGCCGTCGCCTTGTTTTAGGCGCCGTCTTGTATAGAATGGCTCCGTAAGGTCCTTGCCAATCTTCACCGAAGACTTCGTGCCAGTCAGCGTCATTGCGTAAAGGTGTATCATCTTCGCTGGAATTGCAAACTCAGCCATGACCGAGTAATTTCTGCCGTAGCGGGCTGTCGAAGGCAGCTTTATAGTCGACGAAAAGATGGTACGTGTTTCCTGTTTCCCTGGGTATTTTCCAGAACTTTCCGAAGTGTGAATATCTGGTCAGTTGTTGATTTACTAGACCCGATCAGGTTGGATAACACTGGCTTTACTCTTTCACATAGCACTCTCGACAGGACGTTATATGCGAATGGCAAAAGGTAGATGTTGGAGCTGGTGCATGAGGTTTGGTATTCGTGTCAATCGTGGCTACATGCGATCTCTTTAACATCGTAATGGAGATGATCATGCGGAAGGCTGCAGTAAACAGGACTGGTACCATCGATTACAAAAGTCACAGGCTGCACGCGTACACCGATGACATAAATATCACTAGCCGAGGACTGCGGGATGTTACTGCGGCCTTTTCCAGCATTGAGAAGCAGTCGATAGAAGTGGCTTTGGTGACAAAAAAAAAAACAAGCAAAGTTAGTTGTTCAAAGATTGTTCTCGTTACACTTATCTAGAGTGTTCAAATACCTCCTTTTTTTAAAAACCCGGTTTCCGAGTTATTCGAAAAATTGAGTTTTTAAAAAAATCGGATTTCGAATACAGCATTTGAAAGAAAACCGGTTTAACCGTTTTTTTCGGGTTTTTCCTCAAAAGTTAAAAATAAAAATTAAAAAAAAATAATTTAGTTTAATTTTTATGTGTTTTTACTTTTTAATACATTTTTGAAATCTCTTTCATTTTATTTTTAAAAGGTATACATTTTTGAATATTTTGAATTTTGTTTTTTAAAATAGTATCAAAGAAATAGTATGCAATTTGTGTTAAATTTTGAGTCTATTTTTCTGTTTCGTTTTTATAAAGCTTGATATAGAAAACACGCGGTCACTAATTGTGGAAGTAGGATTAATTGACAAAAGCGCTTTATGAAGGATGTTGAGCTTTTCTGTCCTTTTATTAAATCTTTCGAAATAGTTGAAATCATCATATAGGCTTGTGTCATTGCAATTTGTTTTCACTTATGGATTTTGGATGTTATTTATTGTTGCTTAAGTCGGTGCAAAGACTACCATTAGGGGATTCCTCTATCTCACAATCTGAACTGTTACTAGATTCTGTCGTTTTTGGGAAAATTGTAGGATAAAGTCTTTTAAAAAGTTCGTTCGCATAGTTTCCGCAGGACGAGCTTGTAGGATATTTTCCGGAGCTAGGATATATAATTGGTACTCAATGTGTGTACTCTTCTTTCCTTAAATCTTGCTATAATTTTGTCTCGCAGCTCCCGAGCATATTCGGAGTCCATATTTTAGAGCTGTTTCAATATAAACGCATATAATCCTTCAGCGTCGATTAGAGTCGCTTAATCATTTGATAATCTTTTAATTGCGAATGCTAAAGGCTGAAGCGCTGAGCTTGAATCTCTCAAAATTTATATTTCTTTTGAGCTGAATGGAGTTCCCCTAAAACCAAAAGCGCATGGTTGACACATGGGTAAATTCTTAGAAACTGTTCAATCATTGCAGATAAGGAGCTCCACCGGTGTTTCACATCGACATTGAGCCTTAGTTCTTTATTGTGTTCCTGGAAAACATAGCTCTGCAATTTTCTTTGTTCTTCGCTCGACTTTTTAAATGAATTAACATGCTTCCGCAATTATGCGATAGTTTGAGACACGTTTTTAATGAGCTCGTATGATTTGAAGCTTCTAAAAACATTCTTCTTTATAAAATGTAAAACGTTTTTTCTAAAGTAATTTGAAATTGAATTGTAAAACTTTAAAAAGCTTCTAAAAATATTCTCGTTTACAAAATGTAAAAAGTTTTTTTCTAAATTAATTTCAAATTCAATTTAAAAGTTTTTACTTTTTCACAAACTCCCTTTAGAGTTGTAACAAAGCAATTTAAAAAAACCGAGTACCCGAGGAAAAAATACTCGGTTAAACCGGTTATTCGAAAATGCCATTTTTGCAAAAACCGGCGTACGGTTTTAAATAAAAAAACTGGTTTACGGTTTCGGTTTTGAACACCCTACACTTATCCTTATGAAAATTTACCCATAATAATATTTGCTAAAATGGAGTTATGGGATTGTAAACAGGCAGAATAGCGGTACCCCTTCGGGTACCTCCCATACAAAAAAAACTATTTTTGGAAAATTAAAATTTTTTTCATAACCTCCAAACGGAAAACTGCACGATATTTGAATTACGTTAGTTTAATATTCTTGTAGTAGTAGGAAAAACCATAAAGAACCGAAAAATTTTGCCACATCCCTTTTGGTACCTACCAGACTTCTATACATTCCTCTGAATTTAGTAAAATTTCGCAAAATTTCTGCTAATCTCCCATAAAAATGACTGTAATTCCAATGATATAAAAATTATAATTTCTATTAGATTTTTTTTCCTTTATTCTCAGTTGGCACTGCAAAAGCCCCATCCTTTAGCCATAGAACCATATGCCCAGAGATATTGTATTAAACCTTTGACATTTTTGGCGAATTCATAAACATTTTTAATTGAGTGGAGAAGGCACAGCAAACGGCACTGATGATGATGGTTTGGCAACCATCAAAATAGCTATCTGCCCTGCCAGCTGTCAACATAATCCATTTCACACAACTCTTGAAAAACAAATTCTATTAGCAATAATAGAATAGATCTCAAACCGAACAATGAAAAACATATTCAATTTTAAGACTGTAATCTTTTCTACAGTTTTTATACAAGTCTGTAATCGGGGTGAGGGTATTTACCAGTCAGTTCAGCTGACTGGAATTTATGTACTGATTCTACATGTAAGATAAATTTTCAACAAAATTACAACTTTTAAATATAAACCGTAAAATGTTACTACAGTCGGCTCAAGCATTAATGAGAATAACTCACAAATCATATAAAACATCGAATACAGAGTTGATCTATATGTATTTTAAACAAAATTACAACTTTTAAATACAAACTGTAAAATGTTACTACAGTCTCCTCAAGCATTAATAAAAAGAATATTATAATTTCTGTTGTCATTGTCTCATTGCCTATGCGACACATTGTAATTGCCACTGATATACAATTTCCTGAATGTTCTGGTTTTTATTGTTGTCTCTTCACCATTTTGCCATCAGATATATATATTTCACATTTGTACGACCAAGTGCAAACGTATCTAGATTGTCTCTCCAGATCACATTTTATTTTCGCATTTTCGCTGACTTTGGTCAAACTGGCTTAAGAAGATGAAGAATTACAATTTCTAATGCTCTAGTGAAAGATTCTTGTGTGATTACTTTTCCGTTCGCCAATTTTGGCGTAAAACATAATGATGAACATTTAAGCGGGTTTAATGAGTTGTATTAAGACACTGATGTTTGCTTTGCCTCTGGCTGGATGTGGCGAGTGACGATCAAACTGGAAATGTGGTGATCAGTTAAACGCTGCCAAGATGGTGTGATGCGGCGCACAGAGCGACAAGCAAAGAATCATCAATGAATGAATGACTGGTATTCAATCGATAACTAGTAATTAGTGAAATGGTTAATATAGAATATCGCGCAAATAAATGAATTCGTGTATCGCGTATACATACATATACATTAAATAAATGTCGATCTAAATAATTTGTAGCGAAATTACTGACATTTTTATGTGATACGAGTATTTTAAATTCGAAAATTCTCTGCTGTCATCTGTTTAAAATTTGGTTTTTAATTGTTTTTTGTTTTGTTGTTGTTAATGTTCATGTCCATAGATGCGGGTATTTGAGATAAGAATTAAGTTGGTTGTTTGTTTAAATTTGGGTTAAAGAAATGAATGAATGAATTTCGCTTAAAACGGTGTCTTGTGAAATTGAAAACGCTTTTATGTCGAAATGCAATGAAATATTTGCTGTTGTTTTTTTTTTTTTTGTAACAGTTTTAACAAATCGAACTTGTAGAATAGTTAACATTAATAGTAATTCAATTTCGATTTCTGTTGTTAGAAAGTTAACAGGAAACGTTGTGGTTGATGCTAGTTTAAATTCGTAGACATACATAGTTAGATATGCATCTGGAAGAGGCTGTGTTGTGAGCGAATGAGGTGATGGAGAAGAAGTGATTGTAGAACTCTAGTTGGATCATATGTTGGGTTTCATGCGAGTTGTTTGGCTGGCAGGGAAGTAAGAGAAGAGCTCGTATTTAGTAAGAGAGGTGTATAAATACCAAACGCATGAGCCCTCAATCTGTCTGCGCTTGATGATAGTGATTTCAATCGTTTTTAAACAATATTGAAAAGGGTTTGAAATTATACATCCAACCATATTACACAGTACTTTAAAAATTTTGTATATGTATTATATTTTTAATATTAATATGTTTTTAATTGTTCGGCTTGAGATC
This sequence comes from Muscina levida, assembly GCA_964034835.1. Taxonomy (NCBI): domain Eukaryota; kingdom Metazoa; phylum Arthropoda; class Insecta; order Diptera; family Muscidae; genus Muscina; species Muscina levida. Next base: position 40,736,699 of record OZ035883.1, read on the forward strand.
TATTTTCTATTATCGCTAATAGAATTTGTTTTACAAGAGTTGTGTGAAATGTATTACGTTGATAGCTGGCAGGGCAGATAGCTATTTCGATGGTCATCAGTACCCATTTGCTGTGACTTCTACACTCATTATCACAACCTTAAGTGTTAAAAGTGGGTACTGGTAATGATGGTTTGGTAACCATGGAAATAGCTATCTGCCCTGCCAGCTGTCAACATAATACATTTCATACACATTCATCGACAATAACAAACAAGAGAATTTTTAATATTTTTACTATTTTAAATATTTGAATATCTTTTTCAACATAAATCATTGATTGTGTTTGTAAGAGCATCACTTAAAATTTTACTATTTTTTTTAAACTTAGTTATTTTTTTTTAAAAACTTCAGCTTTTTAGCGCTATAGCTATTTATTTAGCAATTTTATAAAGCGTTCCCAAAGCATGCTTAAAAGTGGAACATGACAGAGAAATGTTATGTATATTAAGCCGGGTCGAAAAAAAAAGTTGTCAATGTTACCGCCTTATAAGAAAAGTTGAGTAAAAACAATTTGGGTGTGCGAAAAAAATTTTTCTGTGGGCGCGGCAAAAACACCGGATTCGGGGTTTTTACCATAACATGGTTATTTGTTTACCGATTGTCAATATCTATGCATCGTTAAAAAGGTATTAACAACAGCTTTGTTAGTGTGTTAAAGACTTTGAACTACGACGTCATCTTCTAGCGGTTTTCATCATTGTATTCTTAAAAACACCCCTAAGCATATAATTTTTTGATGTAGATTTGAAGGCCTTGAAAAACTACTAAAGATTTGAGAAAAAACCATTAACTTTTATTCATAAACAAAAAAGTTATATTGATTTAAAAAGTCAGTACATGTGATAATGCGAACTATACATTTGTTTATTTTTATTACATTCGTTTGTTATAAAACGTATAAATTGAAGAATAAATAAAGTTCAAACAAATAAAAATCAATATCCGAAAATACCAAACAATCGGAATACTATCAACCTGAAGAACTTCCAAAGATTTTTTTAACGACTAATGTAAATTAAGTATGATGATGCTTAATGCCATATCGGAGCATGAGGAAATCTTTGGTTGAGCAAATAAAACTTTTTATACAAATCTACTTCGAACTATCATATGTACTAAAATGTTAAATCAATATAACTTTTTTGTTTATGAAGAAAATGTGACGTTTAATTCGCAATTATTTTATAGTTTCTACCGGGCTTCAAATCTGCATCGGAAAATTTTATGATTAGGGGGGTTTTTAAAGACACAATTTTGAGAACCACTGGAATATGACGTCATAGTTTTATTTAACTATATTAATAATAAAGATCTTGTTAATCCATCTTCAACGATATATAAAACTTAAGAATCGGACAGCGAATAACAAAGTTATGGACAAAACGTCAAAACCGGCGTTTTTGCCACGCCCACAAAAATAAAAATTTTGCACCTCCGAATTTGTTTTTATATGACTGTTCATATAAGGCGGTAACATTCATATATTTTTTTTTTCTCCATATAGATCGACCCGGCTTAATGTATATTTTATTTATATTTTTATCCTTTTATATTTTTACATTTTCGCATTTCTATATTTTTATATTTTTATATTTTTATATTTTTATATTTTTATATTTTGATATTTTGATATTTTGATATTTTGATATTTTGATATTTTTATATTTTTATATTTTTATATTTTTATATTTTTATATTTTTATATTTTTATATTTTTATATTTTTATATTTTTATATTTTTATATTTTTATATTTTTATATTTTTATATTTTTATATTTTTATATTTTTATATTTTTATATTTTTATATTTTTATATTTTTATATTTTTTTATTTTTATATTTTTATGTTTTTATATTTTTATAATTTTATATTTTTATATTTTTATATTTTTATATTTTTATATTTTTATATTTTTATATTTTTATATTTTTATATTTTTATATTTTTATATTTTTATATTTTTATATTTTTATATTTTTATATTTTTATATTTTTATATTTTTATATTTTTATATTTTTACATTTTTATATTTTTATATTTTTATATTTTTATATTTTCATATTTTCATATTTTTATATTTTTGTATTTTTATATTTTTATATTTTTATATTTTAATATTTTAATATTTTAATATTTTAATATTTTTATATTTTTATATTTTTATATTTTTATATTTTCATATTTTCATATTTTTATATTTTTGTATTTTTATATTTTTATATTTTTATATTTTTATATTTTTATATTTTTATATTTTTATATTTTTATATTTTTATATTTTTATATTTTTATATTTTTATATTTTTATATTTTTATATTTTTATATTTTTATATTTTTATATTTTTATATTTTTATATTTTTATATTTTTATATTTTTATATTTTTATATTTTTATATTTTTATATTTTTATATTTTTATATTTTTATATTTTTATATTTTTATATTTTTATATTTTTATATTTTTATATTTTTATATTTTTATATTTTTATATTTTTATATTTTTATATTTTTATATTTTTATATTTTTATATTTTTATATTTTTATATTTTTATATTTTTATATTTTTATATTTTTATATTTTTTTATTTTTATATTTTTATGTTTTTATATTTTTATATTTTTATATTTTTATATTTTTATATTTTTATATTTTTATATTTTTATTTTTTTATTCTTATTTCTTTATACCTGAATATTTTTAAGTTTGTTAAGAACATTTTAGCTAATTTAGAAATATTTAGAAACAGGCATTCTTCACTCTATATCAATTTCGGTTTCGGGTTTTTAATGCTTCACTTACTTATAACTAATTTGTAATCCATCAACAATCATCATGATGCTATGACTCATTATAATGTTGCTTTTATGGACTTTGCTATGGTCATTGTACGGACGACCAGCACTGATGAGATCTTAAGTGACCATAATAATCTTATGTTAAGATACCTGCATGTAAGACTATTTTCCAAGTACTGACGTCCGTCTGCCCTTTTGTCCGAGTGTATGTATGTATGCCATTTAAACCATTGTAAGAAGTGTAAGTATTATAATGGTTATCTTGTTGTTGATAGCCCCCAAAAAACAGGGGTACTAGGCAGCAACTTTATGGCGGATTATGAGTTACATTCACAGCTTCCATTGTCTTCTCCATCACTTCGGTGGAGAGCTGAAGAGTATTTAATATTTGCTGTCGGTTAATTTCATTTTGATATCTTTGTTGGTTAATTATTTAGATGTGATTTTAATTTGAGGTGTGGTTATTTTTTACCAAATTTCTTTTGTTCGTCTGCTGTGGTCCAAAATCCTATTGGTGTTGAAAACAACGAGTCCAACATCATATAATATCGTATCTAGCTGGCTGCTATTATTAAGTTATTGACATTAATTTCACATGTTTGTGTGGCTCTTAGTGTTCGTGCCTCACTCCAACATAACCCTGAATGTCATAGACAATATACTAATTGCGGATAATGTGATAAAATTGTATTATTCATTATTACATCTTTGGCGAAATATTAATCATAATAATCATCAAATGTTTTGTAATATTAATAATATTTAATGCGTTGAACTTTGCTTTAAGATATAGAAATCATTAAAGTTGTTGATGGGATTAGAGTTTTTTGTTTCTTGTTGAGGGAAAATAAATAAGATGAGTTGTGCTTGATAACATATAAATATTAAAGAAAATTTGTGAAACTTTTGATTGATGATGATATGTGATTGTCATTAGGAGTTTAAACAAAAACTACGAGTTTTTTTTTTCATTATTATTGATAACTCCTTGTGCTTCGCTTTGGCACTGGATAAAACGATAACATTTTAAGCTTTGATTCTGATAAGGCAGATAATTATGTTAGCTAAAGTTACAACACTGGTCCGGTCGTGACATGATGGTTGGAACACGCGACTACCATGAGGGAGGTCCCAGGTTCAATTACTGGCTCCAGTCATCTAAAAAAAAACAAAGTTTCTTTCATTGCCGGCCCCCTCGATGTTGTCGTCAGCAACTTCGCAGTATAAGTGTCGAGTTAATCGGCATGTCTAGTAAAATCATCTCAAACATTGACGTTCGCATACGTCGATAAACAAGTAGGTGGCGTTAGTTGTGAATCTAAAAATAGAAAGCGTGTTAACTCAAAGCAAAGCTATCCCATACCTTATTTATGAGGTGTAAAGGGATATTTTTAATTTTTAATTTTTAATTTTTAATTTTTAATTTTTAATTTTTAATTTTTAATTTTTAATTTTTAATTTTTAATTTTTAATTTTAATTTTTAATTATTAATTTTTAATTTTTAATTTTTAATTTTTAATTAATTAATTTTTAATTTTTAATTTTTAATTTTTAATTTTTAATTTTTAATTTTTAATTTTTAATTTTTAATTTTTAATTTTTAATTTTTAATTTTTAATTTTTAATTTTTAATTTTTAATTTTTAATTTTTAATTTTTAATTTTTAATTTTTAATTTTTAATTTTTAATTTTTAATTTTTAATTTTTAATTTTTAATTTTTAATTTTTAATTTTTAATTTTTAATTTTTAATTTTTAATTTTTAATTTTTAATTTTTAATTTTTAATTTTTAATTTTTAATTTTTAATTTTTAATTTTTAATTTTTAATTTTTAATTTTTAATTTTTAATTTTTAATTTTTAATTTTTAATTTTTAATTTTTAATTTTTAATTTTTAATTTTTAATTTTTAATTTTTAATTTTTAATTTTTAATTTTTAATTTTTAATTTTTAATTTTTAATTTTTAATTTTTAATTTTTAATTTTTAATTTTTAATTTTTAATTTTTAATTTTTAATTTTTAATTTTTAATTTTTAATTTTTAATTTTTAATTTTTAATTTTTAATTTTTAATTTTTAATTTTTAATTTTTAATTTTTAATTTTTAATTTTTAATTTTTAATTTTTAATTTTTAATTTTTAATTTTTAATTTTTAATTTTTAATTTTTAATTTTTAATTTTTAATTTTTAATTTTTAATTTTTAATTTTTAATTTTTAATTTTTAATTTTTAATTTTTAATTTTTAATTTTTAATTTTTAATTTTTAATTTTTAATTTTTAATTTTTAATTTTTAATTTTTAATTTTTAATTTTTAATTTTTAATTTTTAATTTTTAATTTTTAATTTTTAATTTTTAATTTTTAATTTTTAATTTTTAATTTTTAATTTTTAATTTTTAATTTTTAATTTTTAATTTTTAATTTTTAATTTTTAATTTTTAATTTTTAATTTTTAATTTTTAATTTTAAATTTTTAATTTTTAATTTTAATTTTTAATTTTAATTTTTAATTTTTAATTTTTAATTTTTAATTTTTAATTTTTAATTTTTAATTTTTAATTTTTAATTTTTAATTTTTAATTTTTAATTTTTAATTTTTAATTTTTAATTTTTAATTTTAAATTTTAAATTTTTAATTTTTAATTTTTAATTTTTAATTTTTAATTTTTAATTTTTAATTTTTAATTTTTAATTTTTAATTTTTAATTTTTAATTTTTAATTTTCATTTTTAATTTTTAACTTTTAATTTTTAATTTTTAACTTTTAATTTTTAATTTTTAATTTTTAATTTTTAATTTTTAATTTTTAATTTTTAATTTTTAATTTTTAATTTTTAATTTTTAATTTTTAATTTTTAATTTTTAATTTTTAATTTTTAATTTTTAATTTTTAATTTTTAATTTTTAATTTTTAATTTTTAATTTTTAATTTTTAATTTTTAATTTTTAATTTTTAATTTTTAATTTTTAATTTTTAATTTTTAATTTTTAATTTTTAATTTTTAATTTTTAATTTTTAATTTTTAATTTTTAATTTTTAATTTTTAATTTTTAATTTTTAATTTTTAATTTTTAATTTTTAATTTTTAATTTTTAATTTTTAATTTTTAATTTTTAATTTTTAATTTTTAATTTTTTGTTAAGACCCCAATGTGCAGCGCAATTAGAAACAATCAGTCAGTACTTACATTTTTATTGAACAATGTACACAATTGTAATGTTATATTCTTGCCAAGTTTTTGCTTCAGCTGTGCCAACATCCATCGACTGAGACGTCAATTAACAATCAGTAGTTGAAAAGCAGTTACGGTATGTTAATATACTTAACATTTCTTTGGTAATCTTATTTATGACATCACAATACATTTCTCCTATTGTTATTGTAATATAATTTGTATTTCATTTCATGATAGTTATTTCTTTGTTTATCTACATTTTATATCTTACCCCAACCGTGTCAGTTTATATAGTTTGTCACTAATTTCCTGTCAAATATTATCATTTTGTGAACGAGTCTTGGCCCTCAACTCCTCACAATGAAATGAAATCGAAAGTTGAGGCATTCTTTATTAAAAAAAAAACACAAAAACAAAAACTATTTCGATAACGGTATAAAATTAATTTAAATGCTGCAATAGCCTTAAAGAATGCCCCCAATCAGAGATCTATTTGTTTTTGGCGTAATTTTATTATCGTTTCAACACAAAAAGCGTCTCATGAAATATTTCAATTTCACTTTTTTGTTTTAATTTCTGAACTTCATTTGTATAGAAAGAAAAACAAAAAACCAACACATATATTTTTTTTTGAGTTATAGCCATAACACCACCGTAAGTATGTTGGTATTTCCAAATATCCCCCCTTCTCCCACCATCTACGCCACGAACAAAAGTAACTCATAAATAACCCAAAAAGATAATGGTAAGAACAATACCGTTATATACCACTATTTTGGGGGCATTAAACAATCAAACACACACCAACACACACGCACAAAAACACACAATGCGTTTTAAGTTTGAGGTTTTAGCCCTGAGTAAACATCTTTAGCATTTAGTTAGCATCCCAAGACGGGATAGCGGCTACAAGAGCATCAGGTAACATGAAAAATAAAAGCCAAAATTTAAATTACCATCAGTGAATGGCCACAAACTAAGAGGAGGAGGAGGCGGCAGAGGTTACCAATGTTGGTGGTTACTTGTTGTGGCTACACAACGTTTATAATTAGCTAACACATGTAGGCCCAACAAAATCCACATTACCACCAACTGCAGGAGGTTACATGTGAAATAAATCAGTGAAAGAAAAGTTCAACACATATGGAGGGGGTTTGTATGATAATTAGGGAAAATACTAAAGTGAAAACGATAGAAAATCTATATACATATATAAAAGGCTTGGGTGACTGACTGATCACTCCCCAGCCCAAACGGCTAAAGCTAGAACCGTGAAATTTAGAATGTAGGTTTCTTTTATAACGTAGGCGCGCACTAAGAAGGTATTTTTGGAAATTCGGACTGAAAGGGGGTAAAATGGGCGTGGCACCACCCCATACAACTGGAATTTTAAAATGACTGTAACTTTTGAACCATTATAGGTACGAAGTCGAGATTTGGTACTTATATCGGTCGTATAAGAACAAATATTTTGTTTGTGGAAAGTGGGCGGTGTCACACCCCTTTTTTTAAAATAGTAAATTGATTAAAAATAGACCGATTGCAATTGAATTTTCTATGTGTTACTGTCCATAGGGCCTCTATCATAGGCTACATGAAAACATAATTAGACAAAGGGGCGTGGCACCGCCCACACAAACCAAAATTTCAATCGGTCTTATTTCAGCAGCCATTAGAGGTATGAAGATGAGATTTGCTACATACGTTACTGATATAAAGAGGATTACATCTCGCTGGAAAATGGGCGGTGCCACGCCCCTTTTGAACAAATCGTTATCTGGGCGAAATAAATGAACCGATTGCAATGAAACTTTCACTGTGTAGTACTCTCCGTAGGGTCTCTATCATAGGATACATGAAAACATACTTAGACAAAGAGGCGTGGCACCGTCCACACAAACCAAAATTATAATTGGTCATATTTCGCGAGCCATTAAAGGTATGAAGATAAGATTTACGGGGATTACGTCTGGCTGGGAAATGGGCTGTGCCACGCCCCATATGAAAAATTGTTATGACGGTCATATTAATAGAACGACTGTAGTAACATTTTCATACTATATATAAATAACACTACTTTACAAATAATTAATTTTTCTCTGGTCTTTGGATACCACTATTTTGTTATGATAGAGGACGAAATTCTGATTAAGAAAAAAAAATTAAAAAAATTTTTATGGAGCGGCTTTTTTTAAAAATAATTTTTTGTAAAAATTTTTTTGTGTCCGAATGTACTTTTGGATTTTGACCTATATTTCAAGTTATAGACGGGCAAACAGGCCAGAAGTGATACCAAATTAATAGGAATCAAATGGCCAACAAGAATTATGCCACTTAAACTCAATAAATTGCATAATTTTGCCGTACTGGCTGAATACATTTGAAAAATTGTGTTTTTTACATGAAAATTGGCGTCTCCTTTTTTAGATTTAAAATCAGGAAAAATCAAAACTTGAGATAAAATTTTTTTGAAACCTTCTGCGAAAAGCTATTTCCTCAACAAACAAATTAATTAATGCAGAAGGTAATCTATGGACTGGTTAAAAAGTAATGGCTTCTGAAAGTTGGCATACAGAAATTAAGTTTTTATAAATACTTGAATTGTTGCCTTTGGCGGAAGTGCAGAATATGGGCGGGAGCCCAAACAACAACAAAAATATACCATTCATTTCGTCTTGGTCCCCTAACATCAAAATGGTAAGTAAAAATGGGAGCCGGGGCCCATGGCTTCATTGGGGGTTCAAAAAAGGTGCTCCTTGGATTCAATGATGACCGCCTATGTGAGGGTACTCAAATGAAAGATATTTTCTAGACGAATACAACGGTAAGATCCGTAGAGTCTTGAAATTGAAAGCACTGGATTCGTCACAAATATATCTTTCATTTGAGTACCCGCACATAGAAGGCACCATAGATCCGAAGGGAACTCTTTTTTGGCCTCCTTAGGACGCCAAAGAGTTTTAAAAAATACACCATTGGATTCGTCTCGAAAATATCTTTAATTTGAGTACCCGCACATAGGCGGTCATCATAGAATCCACGGAGCCCCTTTTTGACCCCCATGGCCGCCATGGTCCCCGGTTCTAATTTTGACTTTCCATTTCGATGTTTGGAGACCAAGACGAAGTGAATGGTATATTTTTGTTTTTGTTTGGGCTTCCGGCCCATATTCTGCACTTCCGCCAAAGGCAAAATATCAAGCATTTATAAAAACTTCATTTCTGTATGCCAACTTTCAGAAGCCATTACTTTTTAACCAGTCCATAGATTCCCTTCTGCAATAATTAATTTGTTTGTTGAGGTGTTCGCTAAACGCAGAAGGTTTCAAAAAAATTTTATCTCGAGTTTTCGATTTTCCTGATTTTAAATCTAAAAAAGGAGACTCTAATTTTCATGTAAAAACACACAATTTTTCAAATGTATTCAGCCAGTACGTCAAAATTATGCAATTTATTGATTTTAAGTGACATAATTCTTGTTGGCAATTTGATTCCTATTAATTTGGTATCACATCTGGCCTGATTGCCCGTCTATAACATAAAATATAGGTGAAAATCTAAAAGTACCTTCGGACACAAACAAATTTTTAGAAAAAAAAATTTAAAAAAAATTCGCTCCATAAAAAATTTTTTTACATTTTTTTCTTAATAAAAATCCCTTCCTCTATCATAAAAAAATAGTGGTATCCAAAGACCAAAATGGCTGTAAACTAGTGCAATTGCTTTACTAACTGATTTGGTGAAATGGCTAAAAATAGGATGATGAAATTTGGGGTGGTTGTTCTGCTTTTCGTGTAAACGTCAGCTAGGAATGGATTTTTGGAAATTCGTATTTTTAGGTGTAAAAATGACCAAATTGAATTGAAGGTTTTTTCGAAATCCGATATTTCTGGGTTAAAAAATCTAAAAGGGACAAAATCATGATAATTGATATGGTCTTGCTCCTCGTAGAATTAGAATGAATGAATGAAATTCGTTCTTTAGATGTAAAAATACCGATGAAGGGATAAAACAGGTACTATCGCCCAGACCAAATGCCTAAATGTAGAGTTACGAAAATGAATTTAGCATTGCTTCCTATAGAATTGGAGAGCTCCTAGATGGGGTTTTTAGAAAAGAAATTCGAACATTAGGGGGTAAAACTGGTACCATCAAACAGCTAAAGTTATAATCGTACATGGGCAAATGAATATGAGGGGGTGCCACTCCATTTTAGTATCTTTTGAAATTTGAACTTTTAGGAATAAAAAATGGTTAAAGCGGTAAATCACTCAGACTAATGGAATAAAGCTACTATCACATAAATGTGTGTCCGTTCGTCTTATAAAGCGTATGCACTTTACCTGTATTGATAAATTTTTAAGAAGATTCATTGTAAATACGGGTGAAGCAACGCGAGCCGGGAAAGCTAGTATGAATATATAGACGAAATTTCAATTTTCGATTAGTGGACAGACGGGGGCGTGGCAAAATAGTTTTTAGTGTTAAAGATATAAAATTTGATATGCTGATAGTCCTAAGTATAGACATTATAAATATATAAATGTAGACAAAATGTTTTTTATGATTAGTGGACGGGTTTAATGTGCAAAGGTGTTTTTTAACCCTAAAGATATAAATTAATGCACAGATACTATATATGAAGACGAACGTTTTATTTTCGAATAGTGGGTCTTGGAAAAACTGTTTTTAGGGTTATTAAAGGTAATTTTTGTATACAGATAGAACTCAGCACATCGATATGAATTTGCGGAGTGTGTGAGTGGTAAGTAAGCAAGCCCAACATATTGTTTTTGGGCTAAGCATATTTTTAATTTTATTAAATTTTTAATATTTTCAATATTGTTTATATTTTTAATATTTTCAATTTTTTAATATTTTTAATATTTTAAATATTGTAAATATTTTTTAATATTTTAAATTTTTTAATATTTTCAATATATTTAATATTTTTAACATTTTTAATATTTTTAATATTTTTAATATTTTTAATATTTTTAATATTTTTAATATTTTTAATATTTTTAATATTTTTAATATTTTTAATATTTTTAAAATTTTTAATATTTTTAATATTTTTAATATTTTTAATATTTTTAATATTTTTAATATTTTTATTATTTTAAAAATTTTTAATATTTTTAAACTTTTTAATATTTTAAATTTTTTAATATTTTACAGCCGTAGTTTAAGGCAATCCAGCTAAAATTTTGTATGCAAGTTCCCTACACTAACCGGAGGTTGAGTAGTAAGATGAGACCGATCGGTCAAAAACTACTCCCAACTACTACCTCCCATACAAAATCCCTCTTTTTGGGGGTGTCCGTATGTCAGTCCCCTCGATTACAGTAGAAATTTAAGAGCAATCAAGCTGAAATTTGGTATGCAAGCTTTGCTGCCCTAAATGGAGGTTGAGTTCTAAGATGAGCCCGATCGGTCAAAAACTATTCTCACCTCCCATACAAACTCTCCCATTTTGGGGTCTGTCCCTGCGATTACAGCCGTATTTAAAGAGGTATATAGCTGACATTTTGTACACAAGATTATATCCTCTAAGCGGAGGCTAGTTTCTAAGATGAGCATGGTCGGTCGAAAACTACTCCCACCCCCCATACAAACTCCCCCTTTATTGGGGTGTCCGCCTAACTGCCCCCGCGATTACAGCCGTAGGTTGTAAAACAACGAGCTGAAATTTGATATGCAAGCTTTTATGCTATAATAGGAGCTTACGTTGTAAGATGAGCAAGATCGAACGAATACTTCTCCCAACTTTCATACAAACTCTCCCTTTTTGGGGGTGTCCGTATGTATGTCCCTGTAGGTTATGAGCTTTGGGGCTAAAATTTGGTATGTAAGCTTATGTGCAAAAGCAGTGGTTTTTGGCAAAAAATGGATGTGCGAAGCTTAAAGTAACGTCCACCTCTCACCAACTGCACTATTTTGTGGTACAAAGTTTAATAAAATATAGTTGTAGTGCAAATAACCAGTTTTATCGCCATTTTTCCAATAATAAATAATTGCCAATATAACTGATCTTAAACCGAACTATGACAATATCATAATTTGAAAATTTTTTTTAACATTTTTGATATTTTTATATATTTACGGCCGTATTCATTAAAAAATTATAAGAGGTTTATAAACCATTTTTAAGCAAATTTCGAGAAAACAGTATTCATAAACGATTCACATCTTCAATAAGTTAAAGTAGGGAAGTTTAGCCACGCCCTTTCTGGTACTTCCCATACAAATGTATCTTAACGCACACTTTAGAGATGGAGTAATAATATAAACAACCCAACGTGATCTTGTCCAAATTCTGTATTTAGTAAAGCTTTAACAGGCTTGGGACCGGCCGTGGCATAGTAGTTAGAACTAGTTAGTTAGACTACCATGCGGGAGATCGCAGGTTCAAACCTGGCTCCAGTCATCTTAAAAGAAAAAAAAATAAATAACATTTTCTTTCATTGTCGGCTCCCCTCGAATGTTGTTGACAGCAACTTCGCAGTATTAATCGTCGTGTCTAGTAAGAGCTTCTCAAACAGTGACGTTCGCATTCGTCGATAAACAAGTAGGTGCCGTTAGTTGTGAATCTAAAAATAGAAAGCGTGTTAATTCACAACAACGCGAGAAGCTATCTCATACCTCATTCATGGGGTGCAAAGGGAAATTAAGTTTAAGTTTTTTAACAGGATAAAGTTTTGGAGAAAAAACTGGAGGTCTAGCCACGCCCCTTCTGGTACCTCCGATACAAATGTACCCCTCCACCCACTTTAAAAAACGGGTAATAATATTAATAAACCAAAAGCGAGCGTGTCAAAATTCTGTATTAAGTATAGCTGAATCAGGACAACGTTTTGGAGAAAAAGTCTGGAAGTTTAGCTGTGCCCCTTCTGGTACTTCCCATACAAATGTATCACTCCGCCCACTGTAGAAATCGAGTAAATATCAATATAATAGAACATTTTATGTTTTTCTGGGTGAGGGTGAGGGTATATGTAAGTCGGGTTGCCCGACTGAAACTTTCTTACTGGTTTTTAATATTTTTAATAATTTTAATATTTTTAATATTTTTAATATTTTAATATTTTAATATTTTAATATTTTAATATTTTAATATTTTAATATTTTAATATTTTAATATTTTAATATTTTAATATTTTAATATTTTAATATTTTAATATTTTAATATTTTAATATTTTAATATTTTAATATTTTAATATTTTAATATTTTAATATTTTAATATTTTAATATTTTAATATTTTAATATTTTAATATTTTAATATTTTAATATTTTAATATTTTAATATTTTAATATTTTAATATTTTAATATTTTAATATTTTAATATTTTAATATTTTAATATTTTAATATTTTAATATTTTAATATTTTAATATTTTAATATTTTAATATTTTAATATTTTAATATTTTAATATTTTAATATTTTAATATTTTAATATTTTAATATTTTAATATTTTAATATTTTAATATTTTAATATTTTAATATTTTAATATTTTAATATTTTAATATTTTAATATTTTAATATTTTAATATTTTAATATTTTAATATTTTAATATTTTAATATTTTAATATTTTAATATTTTAATATTTTAATATTTTAATATTTTAATATTTTAATATTTTAATATTTTAATATTTTAATATTTTAATATTTTAATATTTTAATATTTTAATATTTTAATATTTTAATATTTTAATATTTTAATATTTTAATATTTTAATATTTTAATATTTTAATATTTTAATATTTTAATATTTTAATATTTTAATATTTTAATATTTTAATATTTTAATATTTTAATATTTTAATATTTTAATATTTTAATATTTTAATATTTTAATATTTTAATATTTTAATATTTTAATATTTTAATATTTTAATATTTTAATATTTTAATATTTTAATATTTTAATATTTTAATATTTTAATATTTTAATATTTTAATATTTTAATATTTTAATATTTTAATATTTTAATATTTTAATATTTTAATATTTTAATATTTTAATATTTTAATATTTTAATATTTTAATATTTTAATATTTTAATATTTTAATATTTTAATATTTCAATATTTTAATATTTTAATATTTTAATATTTTAATATTTTAATATTTTAATATTTTAATATTTTAATATTTTAATATTTTAATATTTTAATATTTTAATATTTTAATATTTTAATATTTTAATATTTTAATATTTTAATATTTTAATATTTTAATATTTTAATATTTTAATATTTTAATATTTTAATATTTTAATATTTTAATATTTTAATATTTTAATATTTTAATATTTTAATATTTTAATATTTTAATATTTTAATATTTTAATAGCATTGTAAATCCAAAGTGTTACCTTGGGTTTAAATCCCCAGGTTTTCCCGATAGCTTTGCGGCATGTATATAAAGCTATGAGTGCCTTGGTGGATCTGCTTTCAATGTTCTGTCTCCAATTAAGCTTCCTGTCTAATATAAGGCCCAGGTAGTTCGCCGTATCGGAGAAGTTGAGTTGTTTGTTGCCCAGATAGATGTTGGATGTAGCGGGCGATTTCTGTTTCCGACTGAAAAGGACTAGTTCTGTTTTGTCGGGGTTCGCATTAAGTCCTCTACTGGCACACCAGTTTGCCAGGATGTTGATATAGTCCTGCATCCTTTGTTCGAGACAAGATAAACTTCCTCCAGAGACGCAGAGTGCTATATCATCTGCATATGCTACTACTGTGCATCCTTCCGACTCCAACCGTTTGAGAACGTCGTTGACGGCAAAATTCCACAATAGCGGCGATAATACTCCCCCTTGAGGGGTGCCTCTAGTCACCCTTCTAATGAGGGTGTGATTTCCCAGCTTTGAGGTGATAGTTCTCTTTATTAGCATGTTGCGAATCAGCTTGCTAATATGTGAGTTGATATGTAGGCTGTTGAGCTCTGTCATGATGCAGAGGGGTTCGATGTTGTATTTTAATATTTTAATATTTTAATATTTTAATATTTTAATATTTTAATATTTTAATATTTTAATATTTTAATATTTTAATATTTTAATATTTTAATATTTTAATATTTTAATATTTTAATATTTTAATATTTTAATATTTTAATATTTTAATATTTTAATATTTTAATATTTTAATATTTTAATATTTTAATATTTTAATATTTTAATATTTTAATATTTTAATATTTTAATATTTTAATATTTTAATATTTTAATATTTTAATATTTTAATATTTTAATATTTTAATATTTTAATATTTTAATATTTTAATATTTTAATATTTTAATATTTTAATATTTTAATATTTTAATATTTTAATATTTTAATATTTTAATATTTTAATATTTTAATATTTTAATATTTTAATATTTTAATATTTTAATATTTTAATATTTTAATATTTTAATATTTTAATATTTTAATATTTTAATATTTTAATATTTTAATATTTTAATATTTTAATATTTTAATATTTTAATATTTTAATATTTTAATATTTTAATATTTTAATATTTTAATATTTTAATATTTTAATATTTTAATATTTTAATATTTTAATATTTTAATATTTTAATATTTTAATATTTTAATATTTTAATATTTTAATATTTTAATATTTTAATATTTTAATATTTTAATATTTTAATATTTTAATATTTTAATATTTTAATATTTTAATATTTTAATATTTTAATATTTTAATATTTTAATATTTTAATATTTTAATATTTTAATATTTTAATATTTTAATATTTTAATATTTTAATATTTTAATATTTTAATATTTTAATATTTTAATATTTTAATATTTTAATATTTTAATATTTTAATATTTTAATATTTTAATATTTTAATATTTTAATATTTTAATATTTTAATATTTTAATATTTTAATATTTAAATATTTTAATATTTTAATATTTTAATATTTTTAATATTTTTAGTATTTTTAATATTTTTGATATTTTTGATATCTTTAATATTTTTAATATTTTAAATATTTTTCATATTTTAAATATTTGAAATATTTTTAATAGTTTTAATAGTTTTAATATTTTTAATATTTTTAATATTTTTAATATTTTTAATATTTTTAATATTTTTAATATTTTTAATATTTTTAATATTTTTAATATTTTTAATATTTTTAATATTTTTAATATTTTTAATATTTTTATTTTTAATATTTGCTCATGTTTTCATAATAAGGTAATTCCTATTTTTTTGTGCAAAAGTGCGATCTTACAAAATAAAAAGAGTAAGTTTAAAAATGGCCAGAAAATATTCTAGATTTTCCACGGAAAAGATAATTTTTAACATTTCCCTCCTTCCACACATTTGTTTACTTCATTTAACAAATCTTCTTATAAATTATATGATTTAATTAGGAAAGTTTCATTCATTCACCTATTAAGTAACTTCTGTAGTAAACTCGTGGATATTGTGCGACATTTTTATGACAACATTTCCCACACGATATGTTACGCATTACCTATCGAAATTTTACGCACTCAAGTTACCACACTTTAATACACCGCTCTGAAAGCCAACCAAAAGGCCACTCAATTCAGTAGCCAAAAGCCATGTAACCAAGGAATACATTAATTTTCTAGTTCGTTACTTGATTAACAAATTAAACACCGCTGTTGTGAGCGTTGTATTTTCGTGTTTTCATATTGTTGCTGTTCGTTTTTTTCACTTCCCACCACAATGCACCGCTATGAGAAAAGATTTATTTTTGAACCACAAAATGTTGCATTCACCCATAATTTTAACGTGGCTGACACTCAGCCGAATCCAAATGTAAATAAATTCTCGGCTTAATGGTTTCTTACATTTTAGCTTTAGCCGTCCACTCTGCATATCCATCTTTTGGTTGGCGGTTGGACCGAGAGACAGACAGGCTGGCAGTCGGACAGACGGACGGACGCATAAAATTGGAACACGCAAAGATGACGTCGAAAAAGAAAGTTTAGTCTCAAGTCCACTACGATGCAAGAGCATCAACTACAACATCACAAGTTGTGCTGAGCGGCACATAGATGGCAGAATTTCTTGTTCTGAATTCACTTCTTGGATGCTGTGACAGTTAGTTTATGTTACTAAGTATGTGATATTACCGGAAAAGATGCTTAAACAAATGGAGATTGATGACATATGGAAGTGAATTCTTTAATATATGTAGAGCTAGTTTGGCAGTAGCTGCAACAGGAATATCTAGTAGGTTGACAAAGTTGCAATCTAGCAATATAGCGAAAAATAAATATTTCCCACGAAATTGTCACACAAGAAAGGAGCTGTGCGAAAAGGAAACTTACCTAAGTGTTGGATTAGAATGAAATTTCATCCGTGAAACTTTTATTTTTCTTACAGACTGAATTTATGTTTTTTTTTTAAATTTTGTCTCTAAGAAGTCTCTCTACACCCTATACTGACCTTTGCGCCCACAACTTATTATTCTTACTGGAAATGCTTCGATTGCTTTGAAAAAGATAACTGGTTAACAAATACCGAAAAAAATTGGTTTAATTGTTTGCATTATGTTGATTCTATGCTAAATGTTATATAACACATTAAATTATTAAAACATTTCTATTCGCCTATGCTATTGTATCATTTACAATTACTTTCCTCAACAAGTTATCACCTTAAACTTTATGTCTATCATAGCACCATCAACAATCGTCAACCACAACTTTGTGTCAAATTTCTCTTTCATCACTTTAACGATACCTCAAATGCTTGTTCTACCAGCTAATTAAACCACAAAAGCTACCACCACCTGGTGGTGTTGGCCCTAGCTCCACTGTGCGGCTGGCACGTGAGTCAATATCAAAGTGACTACACCGTGACAGCAGCTGGGTTGAGCCGACTACCCGCGAGTGAGTTAATCTATTCAATTAATACTATAGACCGCTTGATTGGCATCAAACCCAAACAATGAAATTATAACAAACAATAAAGAATGTGCGCTCGTCTGTCCATTCGCTCGTTGGTTCATCACTTCAGTTGGTCGTTTGGTTAATTGTCAACAAGATTTCGTTTATTAGTAGCCAAGTGTTGATGACGGTGATGATGATGATGATGGTCATAAACTTTATTTATGCAAATTTCAACAGATTTTTATAAAAATAAATAAACAAATGACAAAAACAGAGAGAAACGAAAGTTTTTCTTTTTTTTTTTTTTTGATATTATCAAAATTTTCATAAAAATGTTTTTATGTTTCATAAAATATATGAGAAACATATTTTCTTTGTTAACATTCATAATTTGTCAATAAATACGGTGTTGGTAAACAGAGCTACTGCTCAGCGGTGTTAAAGAAACAAAATGAAATAAAAGCATATAAAAAAATATGTGAACAAATTTCACTTTTTTATTATTATAATTACTCGCATTTGTAGAGCGTCGGCTTGCGAATGTAGACATTATATTTTCGTGGCAATTAATTGAATGTCACACTGGAGAAACTAAGAAGTTGTGGCGAAATTGAGCTTTATGCCACAAAAAAAATAAGGCAAATGTAATTCCTGGATAGTAATAAATATTTTCAGCAAGAACTTGGTTAAGCTAGAGCAGTTAAGGCTGTAGTGTTGGAGATATTAATGTTTATGAGAAAGCTTAAATTTAAATGATTAGAGTTCTTGTGTCTGATGTGGGTGTATAATGCTGACTTGTTATGTGTTTCGAAGATTCCAAAATATAAAATTTAAAAATATAAAAATTTAAAAATATAAAAATATAAAAATATAAAAATATAAAAATATAAAAATATAAAAATATAAAAATATAAAAATATAAAAATATAAAAATATAAAAATATAAAAATATAAAAATATAAAAATAAATATATATAAATATAAAAATATAAAAATATAAAAATATAAAAATATAAAAATATAAAAATATAAAAATATAAAAATATAAAAATATAAAAATATAAAAATATAAAAATACCAGCTTTCCCGGCTCGCGTTGCTTCACCCGAACTTAAAATGAACCTTCTTATGACTTTTAGCAATACATGTAAAATGCCAACGCTTTATATGACGAACGAATACCCCATTTACGTGATTGTAGCTTTATCCCATTTATCTGAGTGATTGTATCGCTCTAGTCCATTCTTATCCCTAAATGTACAAATTTTAAGAGATATATTCGTATCGCACATCTAAAATGGAATTTTGTAAAACCCCATTTGACAATTTTCTAATTCTATTAGGAGAAATTCTAGAAATTCAAATCGCACAATTTTTGAGACTATACCCTTATCCGTTTATTACCAGTTTTATCCCTTTTCAGTCCTTTTTACACCTAAAAGGTAAAAATTTCGAAAACCCTCATTGCTTCGTTCTAATTTCATAGGGAGCAAGCCTATGTAACTTATCATGATTACATCATTTGGCGTTTGGTCTGGGCAATAGTAACATTTTAATCCCTTTTTCGATTTTTTTACCCAGAAACATCGGATTTAAAAAAAATACTTCCATCCCATTTGATAGTAAGCACTTCCATATAAATTTCCGCGACTATACCATTAGCCGATTGGTTTAGGTGATGGTACAACTTTTATCCCTTATTGGCAATTTTTAACCCATAAAAGCACGCAAGTATGTTTTCATGTAGCCTATGATGAGACCCTACGGATAGTACTACACAGTGAAAATTTCATTGCAATCGGTTTATTTATTTCGCCCAGATAACGATTTTTTCAAAAGGGGCGTGGCACCGCCCATTTTCCAGCGAGACGTAATCCTCTTTATATCAGTAACATACGTAGCAAATCCCCTTTGCCTAATTATGTGTTCGTGTAGCCTATGATAGAGGCCCTATGGACAGTATCACACATAGAAAATTAAATTGCAATCGGTTCATTTATTTAGCCTATATTACCATTTTACCCCCTTTCCGTCCGAATTTCCAAAAATCCCTTCTTAGTGCGTGCCTACGTCAAAAAAGAAACCTGCATTCTAAATTTCGCGGTTCTAGCTTTAGCCGTTTGGGCTGGGGAGTGATCAGTCAGTCACCCAAGCCTTTTATATATATAGATACAAATATAAAAATATCTATATATAATATATAAAATTGAACATTTGTTTCTACCTATTACCGCTATAGACTTTAAAACCACCCAGCCGATGTGCAGCAAACCGGCTTCAATAGAAAGGCAATCTTCCGAGGATGGTTATAGGATACCTTAACGTTGCATACAAAAATTATCCATAATTTTTAAATTGTGGAAATATAAATATGTCAGTTTAAATATGTCAATATTTAAATTTTCAAATGGCACCGACAATATGAGTTTGTTTAAAGCTTAGTGGATGCTGAAGATTTCAACCGACGTTCTAGAGGTATGGCCGACCTATACCACCCTATAACAAAAATGCAGTATCTGGCGTACTGTTACAATTAGTTACAATTATTAAATCAGGTGTGGATGCAATATGATCAAGTCAAAAACTGGCTGGATAAGATTATTAGGCGTGGCCCCGCCCTCAGCAGTAAATTTGTTAAAGTGGGGTATCTGAAGTATTAGATTAGTAGAATTGGTCCTGTCCATTCGACCTAATTTGTAAAAGTGCGATATCTGAAGTACTAGCTCATTAGGCATGACCCCGTCTATTGGACTCATTTTTGAGAATTGTCATGAAATTTGGTGTGTATTAAATTAAGCTCAATATATGTGTTCTAAAGAAAAGGGGTGGAATTTGAAATAGGGTGTGGAATAAACACCAATATGCATGATCAAGCCAAAAATTGGTGGCCCTGCCCAATTCTGTTTTCCTATAGCAATAGCTGGAGGACTGTAGCACCATTCATCTTTATATTTGGTATGGAATTATTTAGAACCAGTGGTGTATGTGACCGAAATCTACGGCAGAAAATCGAATACTCACGAATTGAAACATTTCTTAAATTAGCATCTAGTACAATTAGAGCGACAAACACTATACAACAGTGTAATATTAGCAGTTACGAATGAGTGCTGGGGATTTTATTTCTTTGATGCACCCATGCGTTTTGATATTGTTGATTTTGGAAAATATTTGATCGCAAAACGTATCGCGTTGGCTGCTGCATCCTTCTGAATTGCGCAACTCTATTTAACGTTGCAGAATTAAAAATGTAGCAAACATGTCAAATCATAATGAGGGATGAGTGTACACGCTGAAACCCCTTAATCGCGCATTACAGGAGTTAAGAAGCAATACAGGATTAAGTAATCCTTCCTAATTTAATTTAACCAGAAAATAAAAATTTATAAGGGAACTGATGTATAGCTACTATGTATTAAAATGATATCTTCGGATTTGCCGTTCGATTTAACTGATTACAGCTGCCAATTCGGTTAGAATTTGCGAGGATACTCAGTAATGCTGAAGGAAAGTCTATTCAAGTTTGCTGCATGAATTTGAAAAATCCATGTTTTTTCCATAAACAGCTTTATGTTGCATGTTCATGGGTAGAAAGACCCACTGATTAACATATGTACACTCATTTGGTTCTCCCATACACATTTTATTATCAAAAGTATTGCAATAAATTTATGTCATTAAAAATATTATCCTTCAATTTAGCTCAAAATTTTTTGATAAATTTCTATGAGAATATCAAAAGAAACTAACACACCCAAAAATGTATTCCACCCCAAAAAAGTCAATACTTCTTTAGGCAGGACAAAGTCTGCCCGGTCAGCTAGTAAAAATATAAAAATATAAAAATATAAAAATATAAAAATATAAAAATATAAAAATATAAAAATATAAAAATATAAAAATATAAAAATATAAAAATATAAAAATATAAAAATATAAAAATATAAAAATATAAAAATATAAAAATATAAAAATATAAAAATATAAAAATATAAAAATATAAAAATATAAAAATATAAAAATATAAAAATATAAAAATATAAAAATATAAAAATATAAAAATATAAAAATATAAAAATATAAAAATATAAAAATATAAAAATATAATAATATAAAAATATAAAAATATAAAAATATAAAAATATAAAAATATAAAAATATAAAAATATAAAAATATAAAAATATAAAAATATAAAAATATAAAAATATAAAAATATAAAAATATAAAAAATAAAAATATAAAAATATAAAAATTAAAAATATAGATATATAGAAATATAAAAATATAAAAATATAAAAATATAAAAATATGAAAGTATATAAATAAAAAAATTTAAAAATATGAAAATAACTATAAAAATATAAATATTTTAAAACATAACAATTTAAAAATATAAAAATAGTAAAATAATAAAAAATTGCAATTAGTAGAAATGGTGAAAGTAATTAAAATACTAAAAAAATATTATCAAATATATAAAAATGCTAAATATACTATTGGGCCCGCCAATGGTTGTGATAATGTGTTGAGAAGCCTCAGCAAAGGGTGCTGATGAAATAGTTTAGCAACTATCGAACAAGCTATCCGGCCTACCCGCTGTTAACATAATCCACTTCACACAACTCTTGTACAACAAGTTCTGTTAGCAACAATAGAAAAGATCTTAAACCGAACGATGACAACAAATTCATTAAATATTAAAAATATTAGAAATATTAAAAATTTTAAAAATATTGAATATATTTAAAATATTAAAAATACTATAAATATTGAAAACATTAACTCTTTTTAAAATATAAAAAATATTTAAAATATAAAAAAATAAAAATATTAAAAATACTAACAATATTATAAATATTATTACGAATAAAAATATTAAAATATTGGAAATAATAAAAATATAAAAATATTAATATTATAAATATTATTAAATATTAAAAATATTGTTAAGTATTAAAAATGTTAAAAATATTAAAAATATTAAAAATATTAAAAATATTAAAAATATTAAAAATATTAAAAATATTAAAAATATTAAAAATATTAAAAATATTAAAAATATTAAAAATATTAAAAATATGAAAGATATTAAAAATATTAAATGCAAGTATCGAATTCGTAGTCAGATATGATAAGAAAGTGTGCCTATATCAATTTAAATTTATTTAAAAGTTAATAATTCCATTAATTGCACGCTGTTCTCACTCTCACTTCTGCGCACTTACGCCACGGTTAATCTTCTACAAAACATCACAAACCCACATAGTTTCTTAAATTGTCTGACCATTTCAGTAAATGAAAGTGAGTTGAATTCACGTAGTGTGTAATTAACAGCAAATTCAACTGCATAATGGTTCATTAAAAACATCTGAAGATATTTTGACTTAAGACAACTTGCCAATATCACAATAAATAAATCAAAACAAATAATAATAACAAGAAATGAAATCCAAACAGCACTACCATAAAATTTTCGAAATTAAAACACTTTAACTTTGATCTCTACTCTGGTTGCGGCGATTTAATGGCTGTAAAGAAATAATAAAAAAAGCTGAAAAAAAATTAAATTGAAGGGAAATTAAGTTATTACCATCTTAAAAATGTCAAATGATAAACATCTTTAAATATTTTGAAATTATTTCAAAACAAAACAAAAGAAAAAACCTTTTAACAAACAAAACTATATTCGCACTCCAGCATGACTTCTATATTTTGCGCGTGGTCACGTTTATAATATTTGTACACATCACTTGAATATTACGGTAATCCGAAATACAACATTGATACAACTGTTGTTGTTGTTTTGCTACTTTTTTTTTTAGTTTTTTAATAAATTGTTAGACAAATGAGACGTGTAACGTTAAGTTGAAGTTGACAAAATTTTTTGTTTTGTGACCATTGGTTTACAGTAGTTTTGTAAGTGTTTATATTTTAAACGGATTTTTGTATTTAACTACTCTTAATACATATTTTTACAATTTGTAAGAATTTTGATTTGTGTTAATTTTTATGACTTAAAAAATAATTAAATGTTGGAGTAAAAATTTAAAAATAAATAATGTTAAAATTCTTGATTTTTAGATAGGGAAGAAGTTGTACCGAATAAAAAACTGACATCTTTTTTCGGCATCCACTGTATCAATCAAGATAAATATTTTTAGATTAAAAATTACAAACGTTTTTTAAAATAGTTTATATTATATGTATCACTATACCACTGTGCGCATATTCTCTCTATTAAGATATTCCTTGTGAATTTTAAAATAATTATAAACTTAAAAACTAACATCTACTTATATTGTTGTTTTTTTTATGACATTGTTTTTGGACTCTGTTGAGCCATAACAATTTTATATATATTGTTGTAAATAATTACACTTGATAACCGTGGACAATTGTCGAAAATATTGTAAGTGGCCGCAATGGCAGCAGCGTCAATGGCTCACGCTAGTGACTGACGCATCTACGTGCAGAAATGTGCGACGAAGTGGAGAAAGCTTTCACACGTTTATTTTCTAGAGAGGCATATTTGCCTATCGCACTTGTGACTTGGCAGTGTTAACCTTTTCGCGCCATTAAATTATGAATTCACATGAATGTGTTTTGTTAATAATATAATTAAATATTATAAAGTTTTTTTTTTATAGAATGATATGCCAAAAAATTTGTCGTGGTTATATAATATTATAGAAAGGTGGTGACAAGAAAAAATTGTGAGAGACTTGTATGTTTAATAGATTGTGATGTAGACTTTCATGTATCTCAGAAGTGTGTATTATATAATATACATAAAATACATGGTTTAAGATTTCGTATAAGAATATGATACTGTATCCAATGGTGTCGAATAAGTATTGTTCACTCCAAGCTTCACTAGGTGCATATTTTTATTAAAAAATTTTGGGATGATTTAGAACCAAGTTAGATTGTTAGTACATACAATTTATTACAACTTCCTCATTTGGGCATCAGAGACGATTAAGAAGGTATGTGTCGAAACTGGTTGTAATGAACATTTTAAATTTTCTTATTATAAACATCTCAAAGGTGATAAAATTTCTTAAAATTTGAGCGAAATGTATTCACATTTGTAGCGTGTACCATTAAATTACATTTAAATCCCTTATAATCAGTATATTTTGTATTTGCTATGAAAGCTTTATTCGTTATTAGTTTATTATTTCATTCTATTCGTTCATTATTATTTCTTTTATCATTTTTGCCTTTAAGTTTTAGTAACCATAATATGTAATCGTTACTTTTGACATATTTGTTAACGTACAACACTAACGATCTCACAAAATAGCTTTCACTCAAATGTTCTTAGTGTAACTGTAAATATTTGTAAAGCACTCCTCGTCGCATGATTTTGAGCGAATGTGGAGTGTGCGAACTCACAAAAGCTCTCGCGTAAAGAGTATAAAAGGTCGCACATCGACGAGGATTGTTCATTATTGTTTTACAGGTCAGTTGAAGTGATTGGCACTGATACAAGCGGAGAAGCACACAAACTTCTAGACTGTGACGAGCATCGGCTGTTTGTGTGTGATCGCTTGTATTGGTGACGTTTCAGCAAGGGTTGTTTGTTGGACAACAACAGCCTCTCTTCTTGTTACTCCGATCGCTTTAGCTGTACCAATGTGTGTGTTCATTATTGTTTTACAGATGAAATAATCTGCAATAAAGTAAAATTAACGAGAAGTTCCATTTGCGTGTTTCATTTAAACAAACAAAAGGAATAACTCGCTACACATTAAGATTTCAAATTTTCCGCTCGCTGCAAGATGGCCAAAAATCAATTTTTTTAAGGATCTTTAAATGAATTATTTTAACCATATTTTTATAGAAAACACTCAAAGACAACAAAAAGCATATTTTGTTTTAGAGAACGGTAGTTTACCGTTATGTTACAAACCATCAAAGGTGGCACTCTCAGAGATTTTGTAAACAGAATTCTGTGGGCCCTTTTTTGTGTTTACTTTAAGTTGCGCCAAAGTTGTTTATATAGTAAAAAAGTTTAAAAAAGAAAATACACGTTGATAAAAATTGCACATTTTTATTGGGATAAATGTATTTTTTTTTCTTTTTTAAATTCATGGAAGCTTTTAAAATTTTGTCTAAAATTGTTAAACATAAAAAAAAATTCGAAATTACAGAAGATAGTTTTGAATATTTTGCCAAAGTATGAAAATGCAATTTCTTGCACTTTTTGAGAAAAAAAGCAGTTCACAACTACCGGTAGATCATGTTCCCCCTGGTTATGCTTGTGAACACCCGTTTAAAAAACTGGAATCGGAAGCGGTTGTCTAATGAGGCACTTTCCGTAAATAAAACATTTAGGTATGTATTATGAAAACACGAAGAAAGAGAAACACAATAACCCCACCCACAATATTGACGACTTTCGAATACGTTATAAAAACTTAATTTTCCTTTACACCCATTGAATGAGGTATGGGATAGCTTCTCGCGTTGCTGTAAATAACACGCTTTCTACTTTGGATTCACAACAAACAGCGCCTACTTGTTTATCGACGAATGCGAACGTCACTGCTTGAGAAGCTTTTACTTAACATGCCGTTCCCAAAGGACGTTATTAGGAACTCTATACAGAGATGGCACCTCTATCCAACTGGCAGATGTCCTCGACAAATAGAAGGCTGACATTACCGCCATACAGAAATGGACGCCACAGGAATGCAAATGACGAAAGAACTGTGACATCCTTAACAGCAGCCATGCAGTAAGGCATCATATTTCGACATCTGGTCTCTGGGTTAACCCTATAAGTGACCGAATAGCCACCAGCCACATCGAGGCGAAATATTTTAACATTACGCTGAACGCCCCGACGGAAGACAGAGACGAGGACATTAAAGATGCATTCTATGAGCGCCTAAAGGAAATATGTGACCGCTGGCTGCCCTTCTCATGACATTAAAATAGTTCTGGGAGATTTTAATGCTAAAACAGGAAAGAAAAATGATATTGGTTCAGCAGTCGGATAATTCAGTCTACACAGCAACAGCTCCGATAATGGTTTCAGACTGGTTAGTTTCGCGTCAGCAAGAAAGAAACATGGTTGTGAGTGGAACCAGATTCCGGCATTAAGATATACACAAGGCACTCTAAATATCCCCTGAACAAAAGATAAGAAACGAGATTGATCACGTGGTAATCGATGGAAGGCACATCTCTAGCGTTATAGACGTGCGGTACGCATCCGATTCAGTAGTGCTAAAAACTCTCGTATCAAAACGTAAAGTAAGCTAGACATCAGAAAGCTGCACATAACCGAGAGAGCCAGTGCATACTCCAACTTACTCTTTCTATTACTTCAAACTAACCCCCCTAATTCTGATGTTCCCGACACCAAGTGGCAGCATTTTGAGAATTCTATGACCACTGCTGCGACGACCGTACTGGGTTATAAAAAACCACGATCACGATGCTGCTTACTGGACAAAACTACAGCCAATGGCGACCCGTTCGGTCTGCCTGTTCAGGCGGAAAAAGCGTCTGTGGAAGAAACGATAGAGCCAGGATATCGAAAACTACAGGGATAGAAGTGAAGCCCAAAAGTTCTACTAACGGCCCTATTCTAATAATTTGGTTAGAAAAATTTGTCACCAGAAAATTGTTACAATTTCGTAACCCTTTCTTGTCACGGGTATTCTGCCAATTTCGTAACAAGGAAATGTTCACCTCGTGGTGAAATGTAAATTATTGACAATTCGCAGCTGATTATTGAATTTAACAAACAAAATATTAAAACACAAAACAGAAAAAAAATGTTTTTCAATTTCAGATATTTATACAAATCTGAACGAATTTAAGGGGCCAACAAGTGCCCAAGTTAAGTGGATAGTCGAAAATATTTTCCACAACTTTTGCTACTACACATCCAAAAAAATTTAACAACATTTTGCTTGTTACAACTCAAAATATTATTCAAAACAGCTGTAACTAGCCTGTTACCTCCTTTCTGGCAGGAAACAATTTTTGTAACTATTGTCACGGAGACAAGGATTGGGAATACCGATTTTTTGATTTTGTAACCAAAGTAGTCTATTGTAACCGTGGTGACTTTTGTAACCACGTCAGAATAGACCGGTAAAAGGTAAAAAGCAAAGGTTTTGGAACACAAATCCCCACCTGTAAGGACAGAGACGGAAATCTGGCCACGGACGCTGAAAATATGCTCGTTTCCGAAGGCATCATAAGTGACAAAACCAAGTCAATCATCGACAACAGAGATGATTGTTCATCATCGAGCCAAAACGTGATCAGAATGGTAATTGCACGGCTTAAAAATAATAAAGCTGCTTGAGGTCTTCGTTAACGAAGAGTATAGACGGTCTACGAATCAGGAGCTTTAAAAGCTGTATACCGACATTGACGTGGTAAGTCGCATAATGGTACAGCGGTTGCGTTGGCTAGGTCATGTTGTAGGTATAGATCAAATTGGTCCAGCTCGAAGAGTCTTCGATAAGATGACCAAAACTCAAATGGAAAGACCAAATTACTGAGAACCTTAAAGAACTAAGCGCAGAAGATCGAAGCGCATATATTGTATTGTACGAGCTACATATATTTAAAATTTACAATTGTAAGGAAGTGCCAGCAAAGTAAGTACAGTTGTTGTCTTTAATTCGTCCAAACCTTAAAAAAAAAACTCAATTTCCCTCAATTCACAACTAATGTTTATCGACGAATGCGAATGTCATTGTTTGAAAAGCTTTTTACCAGACATGCCGATTGACTCGACACTATACTGCGAAGATGCTATCGACAACATCGAGGCGGCCGGCAATGAAAGAAAAATGTAGATGACTGAAGCCGGGAATCGAACCACGGACCTTTCGCATGGTAGTCGCGTGTTCTAACCAATATGCCACGACCGGAACCAATACAAATTACATTTATTTATTTAATTATTTTTGAAAACAGGACCTACATCTGAGTAATCCAAGAAATTCAAGATATTCCCGGAACAGAGTGAGATCAAATTTCAAAAAATCGTTTTAAATACATTTTAAACAATGCCATGAAAATTACAATAGAATGGGTTAGGTAGAAATATTTTAGATATGCCCTTTTATGATACGAAAAATTAAGTTACGTCGTTTTGCACTTATGAGGTCTCATAAGTGTACTGGTAGTTATTACAAATGAATTGAAAAATTCATTTTCTGTGCTATAGTGTAGTAAAATAAAACAAAAGAAAAAAGGATCAGCTTTTGAGATGCTATCAAAACTTGGAGCGAGTATTAAAGTAAGATTACAAAAGACGGACACGGTTGGGATATTATTCTACGTGTGCTGCATATTAGATATCACATTTTACTGGTATCACCATCTCAACGAGTTATAAAAGCGGAAAGGCTATTTATAAATGACAACATTTGTTAATAACAAAGATAATATCTAAAGTTTTCCAAAAAACAAAAAATATGAAAACATAAAGGGTAATATATTTCAAAATATTTCACATCCATCCATCTGTTGTAAAAAAGGACTACAGAAGAAGGCAGAGATTGACATAAGATAAGAAATTTCATTATAAAAAGATTTACGTATTATAAGAAGATTTGCGCCTTCACTTTCATATCTCTTATTTTATTCGCTTATTTCACTTCTTCTTAGCTCATTTGTCATTAATTATTAAGAAAACGAAATGTTTATGACCCTAAAACAATAACATAATTATTTCGACAGTTTCACTTTCATCATTTTAATGTTGAGTTGTTTGTTTGTTTTCTTTTAAATGTATAGTCGATTTTTTTCTTTTTTTCCAATCCAGCAAAAGTAAACAAAAAATCCTTTGCTTCATTAGCTTTATCGATTTGCCATGAGATGGCTAAATGTAACACTAAAGTATAAACAAAAACAACAACAAAAAAAAAACACTGCCTCTGGGTGGGTGGCCAAAGGGTGTGAAATGGTGTATGAATATCAAAATAAACTGGTTTAGAATTTTTGGTCAATATATACAGTGATATATATTTTGCAGTATTTTGTTTTCATCTATCTTTTGCTTTCTTTGTTAGTGTGTCGTATTTGGTAAGATGTTAACCTTAACGAACCAAGCGAACTTCCAAACACAACACTTTAGAAGATATAATAAAAACAAAAGAAGAAAAACAACAACAAAGAGACAAATAAATACAACAACGTCGGCAATAAGTAAAGTACAAAAGCCAATAAACTTTTGGCTAAAAACAGAAGCGTAGCCAATGGATTTTGTTATGGTTGAAGGGCTTAAATTATAGACGACCGAAGCGGCGCCCATTGAAAACATTTGAAAATGATATTCAACATCTCATCAGACCTAGGGGAATAAATGCAAATTCCTTAGTGAATTAATGAAAATAATATTCATGAGCTAATGTGTATGATAAATTGTTGGTAATTCCATGAACCACTAAAGTCATCAACAGTCGCAGAAATGTTTACTCTCAATGTTAATAACAGTTTTTATGTGTAGTGTTATGCCAAAAGCAAGCCGAATGCTGTTTGAATAGATTCTACAGGGTGAACCAAAAGACCGTTTACTTTTCAATCGGTAACGGCAATGTGGGCGGAGGAGTAATAAAAAGCAAGAGATTTATAAAATCGAAGCAAACGCTTGCAACATTATAAAATAATATCCGATGATCATAAGAAAATGTTTCAGCTGACACAAAATGACAAATTGTCACAGTTTTAAAATTCTCTTATATGCCCTTAACTTATTGCCAATAATCGCTTCACGTTTTAATCATTAAGTTATTAGTGACCTTTATGTTATATCGTTTACTATAAAATTTGATCTCAATTTGTATTTTCTAAAGAATTCTATTTCTCAATAATGACTCCCCACAATTAAGTCTGTCCCTGGCGGGCGTATCTAACCATTAGTGGCAACAGCGCCTATGTGCCCTCAATTTTCCCGTGTTTTCAATTTTCATTCATTGCTTAAATACTAAATACTGCTGCACAACATCATTTACACCGACATCGTTACTTACGAAAAGGGAAAAACAGTTTAACGTACGTATTAAAGTTGGCCAACAGCCAAAGTCAGCAACAGCAGCAACAACAACAACCAACTAAGACCTATAGCCAAACAGCTATAGACTGACGGACAGACAGACAGGCAGACAAATCTCTTCTCTCGAATGGGTATTAAAGTACAACATACACACACGTCCAAAGTTAACTATAAAGCCTAGGCTTCGATGCCTAAGTATCTACATATGAAGACGCATATTAATGTTTGGAACATACACACCTATGTACGTGTAGACGTGTGTTTGTTTCCAAGTTCATGTGTTGTAAAATGCTAATACTACTACGTAGCACATATCTTTACATAGGTTTAAATGTTAATGCCAAATGAAAGTGATAACTAATACTGACATTTAGCCAGCAGCGTATGCATCTGTTGCAGCATATTTCATGCCCTCTCCCCACACAGAGATGAGCGCAAGTGGACGCTGGTGTACATTGTTAGGTATAAAAAGTAAAAATTATGGTTAAGGAAATATTTTTTTTTTAAAATTTTTATATTTACAAAACTATGTGAAGATATGTGAGAGCTTTCTTCACTAGTGGGAAAAATATCATATAAAGAACAAAATTGATGACGATTCGATGGTCAAATGACCAGTATATAAATTGCAATCAGGCTAACTAACTGATAAATACCCTCACCATATAAATGATATTGTTTACCACTCGAATTATGGAAATTTGGCAATTTTTAAATGAAATTAAATGGAGATTGGGATTTCGGTCGTATGACCAACCGAAAAATATGGTAAAACTCTCGAAAATGTAACAGCCAACCAATGTAAAAAGTAAAATTCAATATCTCTGCGTATGTGGTAATATTTTATGGGGGTACCGAAAGGGTCTTTTGCGTTACCAACTGAGATCTTAGAAAAAGTGTCTAATTAATTCTCACAATCTAAAAAAACTTAAAAAAAACTTAATTTCCCTTTACACCCCATGAATGAGGTATGGAATAGCTTCTCGCGTTGTTGCGAATTAAGATATTTTAAGATTCACCACTAACGGCACCTACTTGTTTATCGAAGAATGCGAACGTCACTGTTTGAGAAGCTCTTACCAGACATGCCGATTGACTCGACACTAATACTGCGAAGATGCTGTCGACAACATTCGAGGGAAATTTTTTCTTTTAAGATGACTGGATCCAGGAGTTGAACCTGTGATCTCCCGCATGGTAGTCGCGTGTTCTAACCACTATGCCACGGCCGGTCCCAATCTAATAAAACTGTCTACATTTAATTGTCCATGGACGAAGGGAATGACCGATAAAGTCCATATTCATTCCAAAGTCAAACTCGTTCAAAAGCGTAGATCTTACTCACAATATGTCTGGATTCAGTGTACTCACAAAATAGATATGTATGTTAAACTATGAGGGTCAATTCGGTCATTTGTATGATAGGTACCAGAAGGTGTGTGGCAAAGGCTTCGGTTCTCAGAGGGTTTAGTTACGAGTACAATTACAAGATTATAAAACTAACTACATTTAAATATCCTCTAGTCGTCCTTGTGGAATTTATGGGAGAAATATTATTTTTCTAAAAAAAGTTTATTTTGTATGGAAGGTATCAGAAGGGGCAGTGATGTTCTGCCCATTTAAAATCCCTTTACTTAATTTTGGAAGATACTGGTGAATTTCCATTAAGATCTGTTAAGGTTTACTTGAGTTATCCTGTCCTCCAGCCATACAGCCAGACAGACGGACATGAATCAATTGTCTTAAAAAGTCTTGAAACGAATTTAGTCTTAAGATACTTGGGGTCTAACTCGTCTCCATTAATGCGTTACACTTTTTATACCCTCACCCTACGACCCAAAAGTGTATCACATAGAAGAAGTCACTTTAGACACTATGTTTCTTTGAACCAAAATCGATGGATGACTTTTTAAGTCGTTTGAGCCATATCCGTCTGTCTCTCTATCTGTCATTCCACCTGTCTGCCCGGCTGGTACTCACGATAACTTTCGATAGACGCAACCAATTGTTTCTCCAAAAATACTTACGGTATTGGAAATGGGCTACGCTTTCATCTCCATTATGATATTAATCAGATTGGATGACTCTGTTATAATTTTGTAATTTTTCACTGGAGACATCGTGTCAGTCAGTGTCCCCAGCGGGGATACCAAACTCAGTCACACCATCTTATAACTTCTGTCGTATCGGACCGTCTAATGATAATAATCTTTGTAATCAATAAACAGATTGTATGTGTCGGTCTGCATTTCTTGGCACTTCTCCCGGATTTGCTGTAGTGTGAATAACTGGTCGGTTATGGATTAACCAGGTCTAAAGCCACACTGATAAGGTCCAATCAGGTTCGCTATGATAGATAAAGTTTGTATACGATGGGTTAAAGACTAACTAAATTTATGAGTTGGTGAATGCAACTCTGTCCTTACAGGAGTGAATCCCTGTTCCAAAATCTTTGCTTTTAGTAAAACTTTCGGGATTCACCACTATTCCTGTTTTCAAAACCTTTACTTTGTACCTTTTGGTAGATCTCTCGGGCTTCACCTCTATCCCTGTTATTTTTCTGGTTAACACTTTTCTTCCACAGACGTTTATTCCGCCTGTCATTTCCCTCCTCTTTTCATTATATCATTCCGTCACTGAACTCATTGCCATTGGATGTAATTTTGCCTTGTATGCAGTATCCTTTTCCTCAGACATTGCGCGACATTCATCATCGTATCAGGGCTTGTCTGAGCATGGTCTTTTATAACCCAGTACGGTCATAGTGGTATTGGTCATAGAATTCACAATATGCTGCCTCAATGTGTAGGGAATATTAGAAATTAGGGAGGTTTGTTTGAAGCAATTGACAGAGTTTGTTGGATGCAGGCATTGCCTATCTACTTAAACGTGTGCGTACCTTGGCTGTGAGTAGGTGGTGATCCGAGTCAACATTTTGCACCGCGCATCAACTGCACGTCTATAACGCTTGAGGTATGCCTTCTGTCGATTACCACGTGATCGACCTGGTTTCTTGCCTTTGATCAGGGGATACCCAGATTGCCTTGTAGATATCTTTATGCGGGAATCTGGTTCCATTCACTACCATGTTTCATGTCGACGCGAAGCTGAATCTGTCTGAATCCGTTATCAGAGGTATTGTTGTGCAAACTGAATTTCCCGACAGCTGAACCAAGAGCATGTTAGCATTAAAATCTCCCAGAACAACTTTAATGCAATGTGCAGAGCAGCGGTCATACACTGTGGTGCAAAAATGAGCCAATGTTTTAAACCAGGTATGTTATTAAATATTTGTTATACTTTATATTGTATTTTTTTCAACCTTTTGCTAAATTTAAAATATGCATCTGTAAAAAATGTTAAGCAATAACAAAAACAAAACTTACATTACTGTAAGTATATAAAAATAAAGCATTTTCAAAATCAGACCATTGGCACACTTTTGCTCCAAGGTTTTTCTTATCTAAATTTAATAATTAGTCCTGCATATTTTTTCTTTCTTCAAATGATCCACATTATTTGGCGTATATAGACAAAGTTGAGCAATATAATATACAGGAATTTTGTTTCATTCAGCCAGAACCCACTCCCACAGCTCATTTATACTTTTCGGGGCTCTTTTGTTTCTGTCAGCCAGCGTTTTAAGTAAGCCCACAGATTTTCGATCGGTTTCAGATCTGGACTCTGCAGTGGTTACTCCCTGACCCAAAACTCCTGAGAACTAAGCCATTCCTTGACAATTTTTACAGAATGTTGAGGGACGTTGTCATATTGGCAGATGACATTCTCTGGTCTACCTGGAATTTGGCCAGGGCTATTGGGCAAATTATCTTGCAAAATCCGAAGATAGTCTTCCTTTCGCATTATTCCTTCGATCCGTATAAGTAGTCCCACACCATCTGGGGTTACACATCCCCAAATCATAACAGAACCGCCTCCGTGCTTAATGGTCTTCGGATTTTGCAAGATAATTTGCCCAATAACCCTGGCCAAATTCCAGGTAGCTTACTTAAAACGCGGGCTGACAGAAACGAAAGAGCCCCGAAAAGTATAAATGAGCTGTGGGAGTGGGTTCTGGCTGAATGAAACAAAATTCCTGTATATTATATTGCTCAACTTTGTCTATAAACGCCAAATAATGTGGATCATTTGAAGAAAGAAAAAATATGCAGGACTAATTATTAAATTTAGATAAGAAAAACCTTGGAGCAAAAGTGTGCCAATGGTCCGATTTTGAAAATGCTTTATTTTTATATACTTACAGTAATGTAAGTTTTGTTTTTGTTATTGCTTTACATTTTTTTACAAATGCAAATTTTAAATTTAGCAAAAGGTTTGAATATAATACAATAAAAAGTATAAAAAATATTTAATAACATACCTTGTTTAAAACATTGGCTCATTTTTGCACCACAGTGTTTATCTCCTCAAGGCGCTCAAAGAATGCATCTTTGATGTCATCCACTTTTTTCCGTCGGGGCGCATACACAAATCAGCGTAATGTGAAAGAATTTCGCTCAGGTGCGAATAGTGGCTATTCGAAGTCTTCTGCCGACTATGAAACCACATCCAAATTCGTGTCCTTCTGCATGGTAGCTGTAAAAGATGCCCTATTTTAGCAATAAAAATGTTTATAGTCATGCCCAGGGTCAATGCCGCGGTCATATATTTCCTCCAGGCACTCATTGAGCTTATCTTTAGTATCCTCGCCTTTGTTTTTCTTCGGGACCTGTGCACAAATCAGCGTAATGTGAAAGTATTTCGCCCGGGCACTTACAGATTTAAACCCCAAGACCAAATGTCGAAGTCCCTTGCCGACTATGAATCCACATCCAAATTGCCGTCTTTCTGCATCACAGCTGTCGAATATGTCACAATCCTTTCGGCGTGTGCATCCCTGTCCCCTTCATTGCAGTTCCTGTATGGCGGTGATGTCAGCTTTGTATTTGTTGAGGACATTCGCCAATTGGATAGAGGCAGCGTCTCTGTAGATAGTTCGGACATTCCAGGTGCGTATCATCGTCACCGGCTCTTGTTTTTTTTCTTTTTGTGTTTTTTGTTTTATTTAAGGAGATTGTCTTATTAAGCCACCGCGCCCTATCCTAGTTTTTTGGGGCTACTAAAGCCACTAAGACTTTGCACCTTCTCCCTATACTTCATACAAAGTAATCGAGTACGTTTTCTTGGTCCCAATAACACATAGAAAAGTACATTTCTATTGCCATTTCCACAATCACGGCACCTCCAGCCCCATCTCTGGTGCAAGCTTTGTTTTCGGTTGTAATGTTTAAATTGCATGGTGTAGCCCAAGTCTTTCACGTGTATGTATGAGTGTGTGTATATTTGTGTATTGACCAAAATAATAATAATGTTGGCCTTAATTGACCTTTAAGTTATTTTTATAATCTCAAATCGCGTGTTGTTGTTGTTGTTGCTGCTGCTATTATTATTATTGTTGATATCTTACAAAATTCCATCATGGCGTTTAAATAATTTTTGGAGGGTCTCAAGTTCAGATTATTGAGGTAATCATTTTGTTTCAATTTTGTGTATATCTTTAATGTTTTTGGTGTTGTGGGACACAAAGAAGAAGGAGGATAAGAAAATGTGTTGCTTTTAAGAAAAAAATTACAAAAAGGCGTTTTTGTTTATTTGCTTGTTGTAGCCCGGCGACGACGATTTATAATTGAAAGTGAGAGTAATTTAAGGTAATAAATGGAAATTGAAAGATATGAATCAAGTAATCATATAATTTCTAATGAAATAACAAAACAAAAAGAAACAAAATAAACAATAGCTTAACAGTTAATTTTCTTATGTTGCAACATTGTGTGAGCGGGGGGGTGGGTAAGAGGTGGAATGACTCTACATGGGTGATTTTTCAATTTATTAAAATTTATGGGAATTATACGATTTCTATTGAACCTGTAGTTTATAAGTGTTGCGTGTTTAAGAAATGTGCAGTATAGCGTGTGCGTTGCAGCCAATAAATGACAGTTGTGCAGTCAAACAGTTGCGTTTTAATTTATATAATGGAATTATTTGTGTAGATATTGATTTTAGTTATTAGCCTATGACTTTGAGTGTGGGTATTTTCTTATTAAAGTTTTCTGATCGTTTTTCACTTTTTTTCATAACAGCTTACAGAGTTCAATAGATCAAGTATTGGCCGGCTAAAGCCACTGGACATCCGTTCAGTAGAAAAAAATGTGAGAACAAGCATTGAGAAAAGAGAAAAACCACCGCAGACGTTATAAGGACAATGATTAAGGAATATGTACCTGGAATGTCCGAACTCTTAACAGAGATGATACCACTATACAGTTGGCGGATGGCATCGATAAATACAAGTCTGAAAACACCGCCATACAGGATATGCGATAGCAGAGATGCACACTATGCAAGAACTGTGGCATCTTTCACAGCTGCCATGCAGACAGAAATATGGATGCGGTTTAATCCTGTAAGTGGTCAAATAGCAACATCACGTGGACACAATTTGTATGACTGTTGCACTAGCCACGAAATTCAAATGTTCTGGGGATTTTAATGCTGACATTGGAAGTGAAGATGATCTTGGTTCTTAAAAAAACTTAATTTCCCTTTGCACCCCATGAATAAAGTATGGGATAGCTTCTCGCGTTGTTGTGAATTAACACGCTTTATATTTTTAAATTCACAACTAACGGCACCTATTTGTTTATCGACGAATGCGAACGTCACTGTTTGAGAAGCTCTTTACTAGACACGACGATTGAATCGACGCTTAATACTGCGAAGCTGCTGTCGACAACATTCGAGGGGAGCCGACAATAAAAGAAAATTTTATTTATTTTTTTCTTTTTAAGATGACTGGAGCCAGGTTTGAACCAGCATGGTAGTCGCGTGTTCTAACCACTATGCCACGGCCGGTCTTGGTTCAGCAGTCGGAAAATTTGGTGGAGTGGATTCCGATTTCAGATTCAGATTTCCGCATAAAGATATCTACAAGGCAACATGGATATCCCCAGACATCAAAAAGACATGAAACCAGATCGATCTCGTCGTAATCGATGGAAGGTAAGTCTCAGGCGTTATGAACATTTTTTGTGATGCGTGAAGCAAATATCGACTCGGATCACCACCTGCTTTTAACCAAAGTATTCACGCGATTAAGTACTGCTAAAAACTCTTGTAATCAAACACGAGGAAAGCTAGGCTATATACCACCGACTAGCCAATGCCTACTCCAACCAACTCTCTCAATTTCTACAAACAAAGGGGGTTGATTTTTATGTTCCCGACCACATTCGGACAAGCCGAAGTAATGTCGAGTATCGTCCGAGAAAATGAATATTGCATAAGAGACAAAACGCATCTTCAGGCGAAGAATAAAGTCTATAGAGGAAAAGGGTAGTTAAAATGTAAAATGTTAATGGGAATAGGGATCCCCATCTGCAACCCAGCAAACAAAATGTTCGGAAATCAGTACGACAGTCGGCAAAATCATGCAATATCGGGCCAAAGTCGTTACTGAAAATGTATGGAGTGGTTGACACGAAGTCTGACCGACTCAGCTGAGAGAAATCTGATGTATGTACGTCATGTCGTACCGACTTCTGAACGATTTCTGAATATAAATCGTGGACAATTCTGAAGGGAAATTTGACGCGTCGTTACAAAGTCGTTACAAAGTCGTTACAAAGCCGAAGTCGTTTCTAAAAACGTATAGAGTAGCTGACACAAAGTCTGATCGACGCATCCGCATTTTTCCTAAATCGTAGGAAAAACTGAAGGGAAATTCGTTGTTTCTTTAATAACAATTTGATGTTTCCTCCGTAACAAAGTTCATCAGATATGTCGGAGCAAAATAAAAAAAATTTCCCTTCAAAGAGTCGTACAGAATTCTGTACATCATCGGTAAGAAGAGTTCAGACAATGTGCAGAAGTGTCGGATAACAGCCAATGTCTGAACGATTGGTTTGCTAGGAGTATAGAGAGGAAAATGTGGTCACTGACACGCAGAGTGTGCTGCAAATATGGAGGAACCATTTTTGTACTCTGATTGTTCTCAATGGCAGTGCAATTGACGATTTACGTCAGTCATCGATGATGGGGTAGAATGTTCATGTTGTAGCATATTTCTTAAAAGTCACATGCTGCCCGCGTATGCCGGTTAATACATATGTCACTGAGGACTGGCAATATCTGGAGGGCTACAGATTCTATTGAGATCAATGTAGATATTTTAAAGGCAAATAGAATCGGTCAAAAGTCCAATATCCAGCTTAATATGGACGTGAGAGTTTTGAGACTTTGTGTGAAGATTTTCTATTCAATGTATGTGTGTAATTGGCTTAAAAATGGTCGAGATCGGACTAGTAGCAGTGACACCTCATATATAAAATAAATGTTTCATATTAGATATCAGGAGGATTATACTCACACATATGTTGAATAGAAACTCTTCACGCAAAGTCTCAAAACTCTTAAGTCCATATTAAGCTGGATATTGAACTGTTATACCAGCGTCTTAGAACTTTGTATAAGTTCCTTTGTCATTAAGTGCAACAATAGGATTGATCGATATAGTAGGCGTGGCACCTTTTGAAATAACGGTTTCATCGATATTAAATTGTTAAAGTATGAAGTATCTTTACGAATAACTCTGGGGCAGGACATTAAATACTGATATTGTTTTCTTCAAAGTTTAACAAAACATTTAAAAATGTGGCATGTCTAGTACAGTGAAACTTCGATATAACGAACTTCGTTAAAACGAAAAACTCTATATAACGAATTATTTGCCGAGTCCCTTGTATAAACCTCATTATTGCGAAGTATTTTATACAAAAATGCACTATAGCTATAATGAAGAAATTCTGAGCTATAAAGCCTCTATATAGCCAAGAATTCATGCAAAAGCCTGTATGCAACGAAAATAGAATAAAGCAAAAAAAGTCGCTAAAGTCCCGTTATCAAAAGCCTCCACATAACGAAGTGTTGATTCAAACGCCTCTGTACAACGAAGCTATACAAAAGCAAAAAAACGAAGTTAGTCATTGTTGTATTTTCTGTATTTTCCTTTAAACTTGAATATGAGTAAAAAAAACTATAGTTGTAAAGACTTTTTTTTATATTTCTTCATATTTCGTTATATCAAGGTTTCACTGATAAATAAATATAACGAATCAATGGCTATAACGAAGTATTTTTTGATCCCCTTCGGAATCGTTATCGAAGTTTAGCTGTATATGCTTCTGAAATAGCTGTGAGACCTAAGAGATAAGCATAATAGGACGTGGCATAGTGGTTAGAACACGCGACTACCATGTGGGAGATCACAGGTTCAACTCCTGGCTCCAGTCATCTTAAAAAAAGAAAAATGTTCTTTCATTGTCGGCTCCCCTCGAATGTTGTTAACAGCAACTTCGCAGTATAAGTGTTGAGTCAGTCGGCATGTCTAGTAAGAGCTTCTCAAACAGTGACGTTCGCATTCGTCGATAAACAAGTAGGTGCCGTTAGTTGTGAATCCAAAAATAGAAAGCGTGATAATTCACAACAACGCGAGAAGCTATCCCATACCTCATCAATGGGGTGTAAAGGGAAATTAAGTAAGTAAGTAAGAGATAAGCATGTACACTTACACCAGTGATAGGCATCGCATAGCCTCGCGAGATCGGAAATAATCGATTTTTTTTGTACACATACACAATCGGCAATTTACACATACTCGAAAATTGTGTTTGATTCCAAACACACGCTTGTTTCCCATTCAACACAAAAACAGACACAAATGCAGAAAAACAGTAAGAAATTTTCAGTCGGGCAGCCCGACTAACATATACCCTCACCCTTAGTAAAACTTTAATTTGTTTATTATATTAATATTATTACTCGATTTTTAAAGTAGCGGAGTGGTACATTTGTATGGGAGGTACAAAAAGGGGCGTGTCTAGACTTCCAGATTTTTTCTGCAAAACTTTATCCTGTTATAGCTTTAATAAATACAGAATTTGGACACGATCGCGTTGGGTGTATTACTAATATTAATCGATTTCTAAACTGGGCAGTATCAGATGGGTATGGGAGGTTCCAGAGGGGCGTGGCTAGACTTCAAGATTTTTTTTTGAAAACTTTATCCTGCTTTAGCTTTGCTAAATATAGAATTTAGGTACGATCCCGTTGTGTGTATTGATATTATTACTCGACATCTAAAGTGGGAGATACCAGAAGGGGCGTGGCTAGGCTTCCAGATTTTTTCTCGAAAACTTTATCCTGCTTTAGCTTTACTCAATATAGAATTTGGGTAAGATCATGTTGGGTGTATATGTATTATTACTCGTTTTCTAAAGTGGGCGAAATGATGTATTTGTATGGGAGGTACCAGAAGGGGCGGGGCCATGTAGCCCATTTACAATACCGTAAGTAGTTTTGGGGAAATATTAACTCGAGCTAAATTTCAAAACATTTGGTTGCGTCTTTCGAAAGTTATCGTGCGCAAGTTACCGGACAGCCAGACGGACATGACTCAAAAGACTTAAAAAGTCATAAATCGAATTTGGTTCAAAGAAACCTAGGGTCTGAAGTGATTCTTCTATTCCTTCTATGTGTTACACTTTTGGATTGTATCAAATGATAATACAATGTTCAACGATTGTGGAGAGAGAAGCTCTTTCATATCTCATTCATGGGATGCAAAGGGAAAATAAGTTAAGTTACATTCGTAAGGGGAGCCTAACCGTGAAATGATAGTAGAAATACCCGAATATAATGCGAATATTTACATTTACCGAGCGGCTGTCTCCTTCGACTCGATAAGTGTTAACTTAAAAAATATCCACTATACATAGTCAACAGCTCAATATTGCCAAGCTGTGGTATGAATCAAATTTTGTTCTGTTACCCACACTAAGTCCACTTTTCGAATACTCGTAACTGAACTTATCATCATTTTACTCAGTTTATTTAAAACCAAAAATTTCAATATCATCTCACTAACAGTTTCATATTTGCTCTTTCACAAAACTATTGTGCCAACATTTGCTTTTTTTTTATTATTGTTCTCATTAAAGTTCAAATGTTTAACCACAAAATGTCGCATATGACCTTATTTAACTTTAACTTGTAGTTATTATTAAATCCATCTGTTGTCTACACCCACCCGAAATTGCCACCTACCTAATGACATTTTGTTTTTATTTGGGGATTTTTTTTGGGGAATCTTTTCAAAAAGTTTTGTATTTTTTCCTACGTTCTCTTGTACCTATGGTTAAGAAGTGTCATCTACCTACCACGTAGTAAATAAGCCTGGATATACATATGAATATGGACTTAATGAACTTTTGCCTGGACGGTGGTTGTCTAAGTATGATTGACGATAATTTATGAGAAACATGTGCCGGACAACATTGCCATGGCCGGAGGAAACGATATCCTTCTGTTAACCGGATATAAATTATACTACCATATTAAGGAATAAACCGCAAGAGATTCATATACGTTTGGTAGGTATTAACTCCGATGTTATTTATATTTATGGTAGCTTTCGAGAGAACGCCCTGCTTGAAATTCGCAGACGTTCGTTCTCTTCTTCTCTCTCTTTCTCTGACTGTCTCTACTCATACTACTCGTATGACATTTTCATCAACCTGCTAACCCTTAGGAAATATTAGTCACAGTTTGGTTATTTCATCTAAACCATTATTAATGATGTCCAGCCCATGGTCATTTTGTTGCCATGTTGGGGGTGTTGACTGACGAGGGTTGGGGTAGAGAGAGAACACAAAACCTATAACATGACATATTGCAATGTGCATGTATGACAACGACAACATTACAAACATTTTTATGGACATTAGCTTTTATATTTCTGATATTATGAACCTAGATGATAAATCTTGTCCTCGTCGATTTTTATGACAATGACAATGTCCGTCAGTTATGGTACAACTATAAAGACTATCCATTTCGGTGTTGCTGCATAGTGTGATTTGCAAAAGGATTTAGCTTTTACATAGCCTTAAGAAGGATCAAATAATTTTGCATTTGATAAGTGTTAATATTTGGCGATGAGTTCAAGGATTTACTGTTTTTAGTTGTTTTATATTGCAATCCCTTTAACCCCTGGTGATTATTATTGTCTACTTGCGCTTTGCATCGTTTGATTATTGTTAGGAAAGTGAATTTATTTGTTGTTTTTATTGCAAAAGTTTTACATAAGATGTCGCTATAGATATGTTGAGGGTTACAGTGGTTTAAAAGGTTTACAAATATATAAATATAAAAATATAAAAATATAAAAATAAAAAAATATAAAAATATAAAAATATAAAAATATAAAAATATAAAAATATAAAAATAAAAAAATATAAAAATATAAAAATATAAAAATATAAAAATATAAAAATATAAAAATATAAAAATATAAAAATATAAAAATATAAAAATATAAAAATATAAAAATATAAAAATATAAAAATATAAAAATATAAAAATATAAAATATAAAATTATAAAAATATGAAAATACAAAAATATAAAAATATAAAAATATAAAAATATAAAAATATAAAAATATAAAAATATAAATATATAAATATATAAATATATAAAAATATAAAAATGTAGAAATATAAAAATATAAAAATTTTTAAAAATATAAATATATGAAAATATAAAAATATAAAAATATAAAAATATAAAAATATAAAAATATAAAAATATAAAAATATAAAAATATAAAAATATAAAAATATAAAAATATAAAAATATAAAAATATAAAAATATAAAAATATAAAAATATAAAAATATTAAAACATAAAAATATAAAAATATAAAAACATAAAAATATAAAAATATTAATATATAAATATAAAAATATTAAAAATATAAAAATATAAAATATTTAAAAATATAAAAATATAAAAATATTAAAATATAAAAATATAAAATTATGAAATTATAAAAATATAAAAATAAATATAAAAATATAAATATTTAAAAATATAAAAATATAAAAATATATAAATATAAAAATATCTATATATATAAAAATGGTGGCAAAAATGTATAGTAATTCATCAATTGAGAACGGCTGGGCCGATTTTGCTCAAACTTTTTTTAAGTTGTTCGTTATTGGCAGGAGCAGGTTTATGTGAAAGAAAATTTTGGGAAAATCTTCCGGAAAAGTCGGAAAATTGAAAAAATCGAAAATTGCCTTTTTGTATGGAATTTTGTTCGCAATTGTTACAGAATGGCTTTTCGAGTAGAAAAATGGAAAATTTTTGTTGAAAAATGCGGAAAATTCCGGAAAAATTCAAAAAGTTTGAATTTGTTATTCGACGATATTTTGCATATTATCGTATGATTTGATAATTTTGGACGATGTAACAGTGAACAATTTTGGATAATTATTCCAAAATGACTTTCCGAATGAAAACATAGAATTCGCGGAAAATTCCGGAAAAACTCGAAAAATTTAGATTTTTTCAGAAACATTTTGCATTGCAAATTGAGTTTTTGTATAACTTTTTGTGTGCAATTGTTCCGTAGTGGCTTTTCGGTTGAAAAAACAGAAAATTTTGGTTGGAAAATTCTGGAAAAATTCCAAAAATTTGAATTTTGTTTCGACGAAATATTACATTTTTTTGTGTTTTGATAACTTTGAATGAGTAAATGTGAAAATTTCGGATAATCATTTCAAAATGACTTTTCGAATGGAAAAATAGAAAAATTCTTGGTGGAA
Organism: Muscina levida; assembly: GCA_964034835.1. Taxonomy (NCBI): domain Eukaryota; kingdom Metazoa; phylum Arthropoda; class Insecta; order Diptera; family Muscidae; genus Muscina; species Muscina levida. Next base: position 40,781,394 of record OZ035883.1, read on the forward strand.
AACTCGGAAAACTCTTGAAATAACTCGAATATTTTGAATTTTTCATCGAAATTTTTCATAGTATCGCTTGATTTGATGATTTTAGACGACGTTGTGCTGCTAGGACAAAATCGGTTTATTGTGAGACCTATATGTATAAAAACGGTGTAACGGTGTGTAATAATTCATCAAGGGAGAACGGCTGGCCCATTTTGTTTTCAATTTTTATTAAATTGTTCGTAATTGGCATGAGGGTTTTATGCAAGATCATTTTGGGAAAATCCTTTGAAAAAGTCGGGAAAGTGGAAAAATCGAAAATTGTTTTTTTTGTATGGACTTTTGTGTGCAGTTGTTACGGAATGGCTTTTCGAATGGAAAAATAGAAAATTCTTAGGGAAAAACTCGGAAAATTCCGGAAAAGTCCAAAAAATTTGTTTTTTTTTTATTGACAAAATTTTGCAATTTTCGCATGATTTGATGGTTTTGAACGATGTCTAGGTGGAAAATTTTCGGTTAAATGTTGGTTGGTAACGAGAAAAATAATATTTTAATAAAAAATCCGTCGAACCCGACATTGGGAGTGCCAGTGTCAAATCGTTCGATGCAAAATGCATTCGATCGCGAATTTTAACGGGAGCAAGACTATAATCTAGATGAGCTGAACGGAAGAGTTCGAACTAATGTGCCGCTGCACAGTGGTTCCTTTTTGGTTTTTTTTGGAATTAATTCTGTAACTTTTGAACGGATAATGCTATCTTAATGAAATTTAAAATAGTTAAAGCTGAGGTGTTTTCGAGATGATTTGGAAATATTCGGCACACGAGGTGGTGTGGGGGCCACTGCGTGGCCCTCCAAAGTTGGTCACCTCGGGTGTTTCAAAATTTCAAATGCTTGAGTAATGTGCATTTATGAACCGATTTAAAAGATTTTTTGCATTTAGATAGTGCTTCGAAAAACCTTAAAAAAACATGCTTACATGCACATGTTATCTCATTTAGGTGAAGAGATATTTGAGAAAATAAAAAAAATTGTGTCATTTTTGGACGAGGTTGATTTAGTATTTTTAAGAGTGTGAGCTCAGTTTTTCCTTGATTTTAAAGATATTTATATCGTTAGTTAGCTTATAAAATTCTGAATGAAATTGCTGAAAAAATAATTCAAATATTTTGTTCCAATCAAAAGTTATAAGCATCGAAAGCAAAAGTTTCCAAAAAAAGGCATATTTTTACTGTTTTTTTGCAAAAAGGCTACTACATTCTTTCGTTTGTAAAAAAAATATTTCTTCCGGGAAGTGGCAATTTCTTTAATATTCCTCATAGAAATGTTGATGCAGATGCATTTAATGCTAAATTTGAATCAGTTCAGCAAAATGGTTCCCCGGCAAGGGAAGTCAAAAATACCCCATTTTTGAAAAAAAAATAAAATATTTTTTAAGTTATAAATTTGATTTTTAATGCAATATTCATATGTTTTTGCTGCTTTTTATTGTTATTATTACCATTTTTAACAAATTTTGAACAAAATTTGTATAATCTCAGTAACATCGAAGAGGAAATATATAATTTTATACGGGAAGAAGTTAAGCCCATCAGTGCATATAACTGAGACCCTAGATTCCTTCAGAAAAAATAAGTTTCGGGGCTTCTTAACCCAATAAAGCTATGTCCGTCTGGCCGGCTGGGTAAATGGTTACGACGATAAATGGAGTAGTTCTTAATGAATTTCAATAGAAATTTACCAGTGGCATAAAATTTACTAGTCGCGATGTTGGTTGGAAAATGGGCGAAATAGCCACGCCCCCTCAAGTACCTCCCATACAAAATTACATATTTCACTAAAACCACTATATTGTCACTAACTTCCTGATGGAGGGCTCTACGAAGCTAAAATTTGGATGGTATTATTATTTGACAGCGTGTAGTATATACTGAAATAATGGGTCCGCTTGCCCCGCCCCTTCTGGTACCTCCCATACAAATTAGCATAACCTTTTATACATTATTGTAGCCAAAAACCACATTTTTGTTCTGGTGTTAACAAAACTTTGCACATCTTAGTTTTTTTACACTATTATGATGTGGTAACAAAACTAAGCATATCGGTTCAGATTTAGATATAGCCCCCATATATATGTGTGTTTCACGATATATACTTTTATTACGGAGGTAGTGAAGTTTGATTATAATTATAAAGAATAAATAAACTCTTGAAATTCAAGTATTGCATATCAATGGAAAGGGAATTACATAAAGTTTAATAATTTACAAAAATTAATTAAAAGCACATTTTATTTTGGACATAATTCTGAGTCAAATATAAAATTTGGTCAAAACGTATTTTTTGGAGAAATAATATCTTATATGAAAAATAGCGTAAAATTCAAACGGACTGAAATATCTTAACGAAATTTTGGAATAATGTACATAAAATTGTCCTTAAAAAAACGAATAACAATATGTGGCCATATCTTACAACAAACTACCCAAATTCCCAAAACGGGGAAAATATATTCCATAATTCCGAATTTTTTACTAAAATGCCCACACTGTCTTTGTTTATGGCAGGGATGTTGAAATACGTTACGGTTAACTAGTCCACATATGTGGTCAAAAAAATATATAATGAGCTTTCTCGTTGGCGCTTTGCGATTTGAGAATTTTCAAAAACAAAAAATTTTTTTTTTCAAAAATGGGGTATTTTTGACTTCCCTTGCCGGGGAACCATTTTGCTGAACTGATTCAAATTTAGCATTAAATGCATCTGCATCAACATTTCTATGAGGAATAATAAAGAAACTGCCACTTCCCGGAAGAAATATTTTTTTTACAAACGAAAGAATGTAGTAGCCTTTTTGCAAAAAAACAGTAAAAATATGCCTTTTTTTGGAAACTTTTGCTTGCGATGCTTATAACTTTTGATTGGAACAAAATATTTGAATTATTTTTTCAGCAATTTCATTCAGAATTTTATAAGCTAACTAACGATATAAATATCTTTAAAATCAAGGAAAAACTGAGCTCACACTCTTTAAAATACTAAATCAACCTCGTCCAAAAATGACACAATTTTTTTTATTTTCTCAAATATCTCTTGACCTAAATGAGATAACATGTGCATGTAAGCATGTTTTTTGAAGGTTTTTCGAAGCACTATCTAAATGCAAAAAATCTTTTAAATCGGTTCATAAATGCACATTCCTCAAGCATTTGAAATTTTGAAACACCCGAGGTGACCAACTTTGGAGGGCCACGCAGTGGCCCCCACACCACCTCGTGTGCCGAATATTTCCAAATCATCTCGAAAACACCTCAGCTTTAACTATTTTAAATTTCATTAAGATAGCATTATCCGTTCAAAAGTTACAGAATTAATTCCAAAAAATACCAAAAAGGAACCACTGTGCGCTGTTAAATACCGAGTACAAGAACGTGTACGATTCACGATGAAATTGGAGGCATTTACTTTATCGATGCTCCGAGTGGGACACCTAATACATTTTTTGTTGATTCCGTCAACAATTTGGTCAAGATCTCAAATAACGTTAGTCGCTGCATCCTCTGGCATACCTGTCACATTGTTGGAAGGTATTAGAACTGCAAATTCCACTTTAAAACTGTCGATGAATCTTCTCACGGTTGAAAAGCCAAAGTATACAATGACCAAAAATTTCGCAACGGCGAAGTAGAGCGGAAATGCCAAATCAACATTTCGGATGAATGCTCGATAACGACTAAATGAGCTTTGGAAGTAGTTGACCGAACGATAAAGGATTTACGAGGGAATTTAAAACGATTTGGTGGAGCTATGATTTTGCTCAAAATTTCTAATGCTGCTGATTTACTAAAACCATGCTTGAAAACGTTAAGAAGTTGTAATTGACCAAAAAGTTAGGGGCTCATTCCAGAACCTCCCATCTTCTGCTGAATTCCCGAAACAACTGCCAGCGCTTGGCAATGGCCAAATTCGGGTTGATGTTTCGACTGAATTGATATCGTTCCCAGCAAATTTTTGCCAGTTCACATCGTTGGAAAAGTAACTCATGACATTGTACAAAATTATTAAAATCTCGATTGGATTAATTTACGGGCAGTATGTTACTAGCAAAGAAGAATAAAGGCATCAATAGCTAGAATTTCAAATTAGAAAGTTAAATCGCTTGAGAACTGCATTCGTACAAATCTGTTTACAGCGTGACCGTAAAGGATGAATCGACCAACAATCCGACCAAATTTTCCACTCGCTTAATATGCCGCAAAATTTACAGATAAAGGTGGGATCGATCATAATCATATTGCGGAATCTGAATCAACCGAAATTGTGCAATGGTACGCGGTTGTCCGTCAAGAATCTGATAAAAAATGTGATTTCAGACGATCACAAAAAACAAATTCAAAGAAAAGGAAGTCCTTATCTTACGAATTAGATAATTCCAACTGATCATCTATTCCAATTCCCCGACGACAATCAATAAATCGCAAGGCTAATCGTTGGAAGTATATGAGATTAATCTCGAATTTCCTTGTTTTATGTCCGGTCAGTTGAACGTTGCCTTTTCGAGTTTGGAGAACCGCCTTCGTTGTTTGTTTTTGAGGCGGAAAACTAATCGAAAAACATTGTTTATCAAACATTCTCTACTGAGTTTATCTAAAGGCATAAAATTGGGGCGAGACGAAGTTCGCCGGGTCCGCTAGTAAAAATATAAAAATATTAAAATATAAAAATATAAAAATATATAAATATAAAAATATATAAATATAAAAATATAAAAACATGAAAATAAAAAAATATAAAAATAAAAAAATATAAAAATATAAAAATGTAAAAATATAAAAATATAAAAATATTTTTTTTAAGAGGTAGGTAAAATCCCTTCGGATCATCAAATGTCGTCACATTTGGTATGTGGTGCTTCCACTAAAAACCTCCTCCTCCTGATAATTTCTCTATCCGGAACCGCTTATGCATTACTTCAGATAGAGACTCAGGGTGGTTTAGTCACGGTCATCTGTGGTCTGCGTCCAGGTGATACTCTCATCCAGATCAACCTTTTTTGTCTTAAGGACATACTCTGTATAATGTGCCACCTTCTTCCAGTTTTCTTTTCCTCGTAACATTTTTCCCACTATAATTTCAACAGTTACGGGTCCAATATCCTGCTCCAGTTTAATTTTTTCGTTTCGCCACCGACTGCAGTTGAATAACTGATGCTCTGCGTCGTCAACATCTCCGTCACCATACAGACACCCTTGGCTTGCACTTTTTCCTATTAAAAATAGGTATTTCCGAAAATAGCCGTGTCCCGAAAGCATCTGAGTGAGATAGTAGTTGACCTCTCCCTCTCTTCTATTGTACCATTCATTTATTCTCGGTATTAGTTTCGCTGTCCACCTTCCTTTTATAAAAATATAAAAATATAAAAATATTAAAATATAAATATAAATACTTATTAAGTTTTATTGTGTTAAATTCTAAATATGATAGGCTCTATGATGATAGTAAAAAGTTCATTATCAAAGTCATATCTATAGTTGCGACATGTAGATTAAATTTTGTCTATGTGTAGGGAGAAAAAACACTTCTTTCACAAATCGGAAACAGGAATTCCTCAAAAGATCAAAATTCAATTTTTATATTTATCTGTAGTAGCGGAAACCGTCTGTATACTAACTTTGTCTTTGGACGCAAAATTCACTTTTGTTATACCTTCTCCTCCTATTGACCGCAAATCAAAATTTCGTTTGAAGCTTCATGCCTTTAGCCATAAAAATATCTGTTGCCATGTCTTCTTCTCATACGGACCAAGAATATACCCGAATACTCTCTATAAATTGAACTCGTATTACCATTTTTTTAACAAATGAGAAACTATTCAAACCTTCAGACCTATGGGTCCCGGGTCTAATTTTACCTACTATTCCGATGCTTGGAGACGAAGACGAAGAGAATGGTATATTTTTGACATTGTTTTCTGTATGCCAACACTCAGACGCCATAACTTCTTAACCACCCGGGGCGACACCTAAATGCATACAACAAAATTTATGCAAATGGGTCCAGCCGTTTAGGAGAGATTTACCTTCTCATCACAAATGAAATTTTAACATCAAAGTATTGTTCGTCAATTTGACGTTCAAAGAAAAATTCATTTCGTCGATGCAATTAATAACCGATATTGCAATATAAGCAAAATTCTCTAAGTTGATGAGAACGCAACATGACTGCCGGAAAATTGATGCATGCTATTTTAACTTGGAACATGTACCAAGAATTATTAAATGTCGAAATGGGTGAAACTCGTATCTGCCATTTGTGGTTGACACAAAGTGATGGCCTCCACTTCACCACACCGGCAATGAAACAATAGCTTTATGAATCAAAAGTTCTTCGAAATATCGTAGGCAAGTGGGCATCAAAGTTGTATCATTGGATGTCAACGAATTGTGTTACTACGATTTATGTCAAGAGTAAGATGTATGACAACAGGTCAATGGCAATGAAACAATTAAAAGACGACAGAAATATTCCATATTGTTGAGATCGATAAACAAATTGTGAAGATATACTATGTAACATTAACCAACAGTGTTTCGAGGGGGATAATGTTTCAAACTATGATGTCTGATTATTTTCTAAAGTTATGTATTTTTGATAGGTATGTATAATATACATACCTATCAAAAATGTTGCACCTCATTCAGAATGGTTTTCTACAGCCTTCGCTCATTTATATACATATATAACTTTAGAAAATAATCAGACATTAACATTATTCCCCTCGAACCACTGTTGCTTAATGTTAGCCTCATTTTACACATCACATTGCGCTAAATCAGTTTTCTTCCTGTCTTAACCATGTCTTTCTGTGTTGATGTTTGACCTATTGACATATTAAACCCACCACTGAGCAAAAGATATTTCAAATTAGTATTTGCTATGTCCGTCCTATGCTCTATATAAGTACATATATACGAGTATATGTATTGTGCTAATCACTGTGTGTTTGTAGAAATTACTTTTGCTTTTTCTTGAGCCATAAAAACTGTTACACTTTTTGACAATATTCATATGCAGAGTGTGGGCGACGAAGTTGACGACGACACAAGAGTATCTGATGAATTGAGAATTCTCGTGTTGGCAAAAACTCTGTGGGATACTTTATTATTATTTATATTTTGTTGTTCATGGGGGTAATATGAGTGTTTATGGCAAAAAAAAAAAAAGTTCACAGCATGGGCGAAATAGTTTTAGCTTAGGATATGACAGTTAAATGGAAAAGTTAGAAAAATTCAGGATATTTATATATTGCGAGTTGGGTGAAACGGATTCGTATATCAGGAAGAAAGAATCACATTTTGATTATACGTTAAAAAAGTTTGAAATATGCTGGCTATTTATAATCGTATGTATATTATAATATTTGGGTTATCAAAATATTCGTAAGACAGGAAGGAAAAATAACTTTTTTGTTATACGGTATTTAAGCATATAAATGTAGAGTAAATATATTTCCGTATTTACATAAATTACCTTGAAAACAATTTGAATAAAAAAAGTTGAATGGTAGCAAATTTTTTTTTTAATTTTCGCTAAAGTTATTTTTGTAGCTGTATATAATTGTGTGTTTGTTGCTTTCGCCAAACATAACTTTTGTCGTTAAAAGGATCACCGACCTTAAATTAGCAAATATAAGTTTAGTTTGTAAACAAAAAAGAAATAAAATTGGTACAATCACCCAGATCTAATTAAGCTATAATCGCTATAATAGAATAGAATTGTTCGCTTAAAGGATTATTCGAATTTGGTACAAATTGTCCGAAAAAGGGATAAAACTGGTACCATCACAAAGAGAAAACGGCACAAGGTAGAATCGCGAGGGTAAATATTTATATTTGGTGTAGTTGTGCAATATGAAGGATTTGTTCGAATTTTGTACTTTTAGGGATACAAAGGCCAAAAAAAGGGATAAAAAAGGTACAGTCACCCAGACCAAACAGCTCAAAGTATTTTCACGAAGTACGGGGGTGAATACTTAATTTTGGTGAAGTTGCGCGATATTAAGAGATTTTTCGAATTTTGTACTTTTAGACAAAAATTAGCGGAGAAATAGATTTATCGCTCTAACCAGTCGGTAGGTAAAATCACAAAACTTGAGGTCAATATTTATTTTATAGAAAAATGTATATAACTTGTACCATCACACAGACCAAATGGCTCAAGGTTGAATGGCGAATAATTGGAGTGAATATTTATTTTTGAAGTAGTTGTGCGATATGATGGGATTTTTCAAATTTTGTACTTTCAGGGGGAAAAAAGGCCGAAAATGGAATCAAACTGATACAATCGCCCATACCAAACGGCTCAATGTTGAATCGCGAAATATGGGGCTGAATATTTGTTTATAGAGTAGTTGTGCTATACTAAGAGTTTTTCTAAAATTCGTACTTTTATTGCTATAAGACCGAAAAAGGGATAAAACTAGTACAATCACCTAGGCCAAACGCGAAAATTGGGGTGGGTATACATTTTATAAAGTAGTTGTGCGATACAATGTGATTATTAAAAAATTCGTAATTATGGGGACTGTAGGTAAAATCTCAAAAATGGGGGGCTACTATTAATTAAATGGATTATGATGATAGGAAAAACTAGGGGAGAAATAGCACTATTGCCAAGACCAAATGGCAATAGAAAAAATCTCAAAAATTTAGGTTAATATTTATCTTATACATAGAGTAAATTAAAAAAAAAACTTAATTTCCCTTTACACCCCATGAATGAGGTGTTAATGAAATGAGGACAGCTTCTCGCGTTGTTGTAAAATAACACGCTTTCTATATATATAAAGTATAATCAATCTTTCTATATAAAGTATAATCACAAAAATTGAGATGAATATTAAAAAACAGTGCAATTAAAATGAATCACCCTATATGTAGGATATCATGTAGGTCCTATATTTTAAATGTATAAAAAAGTCAGGTAGCTTCTCTGGGCAAACTGAGTTTTTTTATTTGATTCGTCACTTTGTTAAGATGAATCTAATTTTAAGGAGTAGTTGTGCCATATGAAGAGACTTTTTGGTACAATAATAGCACTTATTTATACAACAGAATAAAAAACAAGGTACTATTAGGTATATTAAATGTACTCTCTGGTACATTAAAAGTTTTTGATGATATTTAAAAAAAGTACAATTAAAGTACTTTTTGGTATAGTAAAAGTATTTTATGGTACAAAAGGTACCAAGCACCTTATTGGTACCAGAAAATTACTTTTTGGTACAAAAAAAGTACTTTTTGTACAATATAAGTACTTTTTGGTACAATTGAAGCTTTTTAATATAACAAAGGTATGGTTTAGTGTAATGAATTACTTTTCGGTACAATAAAAGTGCTTTTGAATATAATTAATGTACTTTTTTGTACAGTAAAAATATGTACAATAAAAAGTACTTTGGTAGAGTAGATTGGCAACCCTGTGTTGAAACTGTCAAGAAGTGCAAAATTTTTTGTTCGCTGTACTTAGTCTACGAAAATATAAATTTCCCTGTTTAACATACATTGTGAACTGTGAATGTGTGTCTAAATAATTGGTTAATCATCCCGTCATGTATTTTAAATGAAGTCTTGTGTGCTGAAGCGTTTTATATGATGTTTATTGATGTTTATTATTGAATACTGCTGTCGCTACAACAATAACAACAAGCAATAATTGGTGTTCCTCTGGATTTAATGTATCATCTGTTACAACAAAAATACTTACCATTGTGTGGACAATAACAACACATCTTTACATACAAACATACATACATGTAATATTTGGCGCTCGCTTGGACTGATGTTATTGCAACTAAACAACACTAATCTACTGCCAAAAACTATCAGCTGATATTACAACGATAATCACTACTTAAACACTTGATCCTAAAAGTATGCTCTAAAAATTTGAAAATAATTAGCAAATGAACTACAAACGAACGCTATTATCGACTTCTCCTGAACAAATTGAAAATTTAAATAAACGGCATTCGCCTTGCTCCACAATGAGTGAAAATCAGCAACGTGATGTTTTCTCTTGGGACAAATTATGCGGTTTATTGGATGAAAAATTGAAAGATGTCACAAGAAAGGAGGATCTGGTCGGTATAAAATCTGAAATTGATGATTTGCGAAAAGAAAATGTTAAGCTGAAAGAAGACATAAAGAAACTCCCCTATAGATCTCTGTGAACTATATGCAGTTGTAAGACTCCTTAAACCGAATAAATCCCCAGGTTCTGATGGAATTCCGTATGAATTTTATAAATATGCCCCTCCGTGCCTTATAAACGAGATTCTGTTTGTTTTTAACAAAATATTTTTACAGGAAAATGTTCCTTTGTCTTTTAAGCAGTCTATTTTAATTCCATTATATAAAAAAGGCGATCCAAATTTGGTCACTAATTATAGGGGTCTGTCGCTAATAGATACAATCTGCAAGATCTTCAACAATATTCTTTTGAATCGCATATCCGGTTGGTTATCCAAAAACAGTGTTTTGAACGAATTCCAGGCTGGCTTTCGAAGGGAGTATTCTACGGTGGACAATATATTTAATCTGGTTAATGTTGTGAATTTGAACAAACTAAGTGGTAAATATACATATGCATTTTTTGTTGATTTTTCATGTGCATTTGATATGATTTCCAGAAATAGTCTGTTCTATAAGCTATCTTGTATAGGCCTGTCATCCAAGATTATTAGGGTTCTGCAATCTCTGTATGATACTACAGAAAGCCGGGTTTGGGACGGAAATATGTTCTCTGACTATTTTGCAGTAGAAACAGGTGTCAAGCAAGGGTGTATATTGAGTCCATTGTTATTTTCACTTTACATAAATGACCTTCCAGATTTTTTGCCAGGTGGCTTGAATGTGGCTGGTATTAATGTGAAGATCCTTTTATACGCAGATGACATTGTGATACTCTCTGATACACCTAATGGACTACAGGATATGATTAATGCTCTTCAGAGTTATTGTTCCATGTGGAGTTTAAAAGTCAATTTGTTAAAATCTAAGATAATGGTTTTTCGAAACGGTACTAGGATTTCTCAGAATTTGAAGTGGCATTATGGGGAAGACAATATAGAAATTGTCAATAATTATGTGTATCTTGGGGTGGACATAACATACAATTTATCTTTTAGAAGTCATTTAAAGAACAAACTTTCTGCTTCCAAAGTTGCTATAAGTTCGACATGGTCAAAATATATTAATAATCCAAAGATATCTAATGTTAACAAATTGAAAATCTTTAATGCTGCGTCAAAATCTATAATGTTGTATGCTGCTCAAATATGGGGTTACGTAAAATATGATGATGTAGAGAAGCTGTTCCGTTTTTTCATTAAGAAAATGCTGCACCTTCCAGCTAATGCTCCGAATTATGTGTTATATTTGGAAACCGGGTATAGCTCTCTTTATATTTCTTCACTGAAACTACACTTCTCCTATGTGAACAGGGTACTTTCCTTAAGTGCAGATAGATTACCTCGTATAGTGGCGGAAACGATAATAAGAATGAACGTATTTTGGGCTAGAGAATGGGTGAATTTATGTAATACGGTAAATTTTTCTCCTCCTGATAATGACATTCCTGTATGTCTATACTGGAAAGAGATCGTAGATTTAGTGGCGATTAAGGAGAGAGAAAAATTTGTCGTCGATGCTTCCAATTCCCAGTTTCACGATCTGTATTCTCAGCTTGACTACAGTGTTACGCCATTATTGACGGCCGAATTTTCAGCGCGGGCTACGAGTCTGATTATAAGAGCTAGGTGTGGGCTATTAGATCTGAATGCTAGATGCTTCAAGAACAATACTAATGGCATTTGTACAATGTGCAACATGCACGAATCAGAAAATACATTCCATTTCATTGGCATTTGTCCTATTTACAGAGAAATAAGAAGAATACATTTTGGCTATATTTCCCTAGATCATAATGAAGTAATTAATATATTAAATGGCATCAATTTCAACTCGCTATATTTATATCTAGAATCATGTTTGAAATTTAGAAACTTAATAATGAAAGAATTTGAGGTTTAATCAATTATTATATTCCATTTCCATTACATTTAATACGTTTACATTATATAAAGTAAGGAAAACTTTGATTTGCTAAAAACTTTTTAACTTTTGTCAATCTGGCTACAGCAATAAATGCTTCGCCAATTATAGTTCATAATTATATTAACAAATAATACTAACACTTATATTGAATTGTAATACATAATATGAATCTATTAATAAAATAAATAATAACAATAAAAAGTACTTTTATGGTAGAATGATAAAACAAAACTATTTTAAGGTACAACATGGGCCAAATGAAGTCATCTTATTGGAAGATGCTCTTATTTTTGACCGTTTAAGACCTTTTTGTGGTGTTCCGTTTTTACATGAACAAGCCCGAGACCCTTAAGGACAACATTCGACACGAGTGCGAGAATCTGTCGCCGAAGTGATGACAAATGCCACAAAACAAGCCTGTATGACAATCAATTATGACGACACCCATTTGGCAGATATCATCTTCTTGACTTAACCAATAAAAGATTCAAATAAACATAATCCAAAACAGAATCGAAGTTTTTCATTTAGAAAAAAACTGAGAGCCAAATAACATCGGATGACTTCTTTTGGCCCACTTTGTACTTAAGGGTACATGACAAGTACTTTTTGGTACAATAAAATTTCTTTTTGATACAGTAAAATTTCTTTTTGGTACGGTGAAAGTACTTTTTGGTATAATAAATGTACGATTTAGTATAATGATAGAACTTATACAGTAAAAGTACTTTTTAATACGAAAAAATGTTGTTTTTGGTACAATAAAACACTTAGGTACATTAAAAGTACTTTATGATATAAGCAAAGTACTGTTTTATATAATGAAAGTACTATTTTGTACAGTTAAAGTACTTTTTATTGCAATAAAAGTATTTTTAGTAGAATAAAAGAAGTTTGGGTACAATTAAAGTAATTTTTGGTAGAAAAAAAGTACTTTAAGGTACAATAAATTTACTTTTTGGTACAATGTTAGTACTTTTTGGTACAGTGATAGTGTTTTTAGGTACAATAAAATTCCTTTTTAAAACAATCAAAGTACTCTTTGGTAACAGTACTTTGTGGTATAATTAAAATACTTTTTAAAACACTTAAGTACTAATTGGTAAAGTAAAAATACTTTTTCGTACAGTTAAATTACTTTTTTTACAATGAAAGTACTCTTTAGTACAATAAAAAGATATCTTGGTACAATAAAAGTATTTTTCGGTACAATAAAAATATTTCTTGGCAAAGTGCAGAATATGGGGGGAGCCCAAAAAAAAAAAAATGACACTCCGCCCAAATACGCCCTAAAACACGAAAATCAAGGTCAAAGTTGGCGCTAAGGCCCACGGGGCCCTGGGGGCCCAAAAAAAGGGCCCCTTGGGTTCTATGATAACCCCCCGGTGGTATTTTGAAGTTCCTACGGGTCTCCTGGGCCGAGTAAGAGCCATTTAAATTTCCGGGATATACCAAAAAAAATTTGAAAAAATCTTGGAAAAAAAGTTAGAAAAATTTAATTAGTTTCGTTGTCTTGTACACATTGTGGTCCAAAACGCCCCCCGCCCCATACGCCGTAAGTAGTCAATAAACAACAAACCTTTTCATTACTTGCATTGAGGGGGGGGGGGGGGGTTGGCGTCCGCCATTTCCCCCATTCCCCCCATTCTTTTTCATCAACTGCATCATGCTTTACCATTACTTGATCACGCGTAGGAACTAACATCGTTGGATTCGTCTCGAAAATATCTTTCATTTGAGTACCCGCACATAGGGGGTCAACATAGAACCGAAAGGGCCCCTTTTTTGACCCCCGGGCCCCATGGGCCTGAGCGCCAAATTTGACCTACCATTCCGATGTTTGGGGACCGAGATGAAGACAATGGCATATTTTTTTTTTAAATTGGGCTGCCGCCCCATTTTCTGCACTTCAGCCTATTTCTTGGTACAAAAAAAGTACATTTTGGTACAAAGTCCACTCCGATGCAATAAAAGCACTCTTTGTTATAATAAAAGTATTTTTCAGTACAATAAATGTACTTTTTGGTAAAATTAAAGTACTTTTTGGTACGATAAATCTATTTTTGTGTTAAATAAAAGTACTTTTTGTCGAAGTGAAAGTACTTTTTAGTACAATCAAATTACGTTTTAGCAAACTGAAAGTACTTGCTACTACTATAAAATTACTTTTTAGTACAATAAAAGTACTATTTGGTACATTAAAAGTACTTTGGGTACAATACTAGTACTTTCTGGAACAATTTCAGAACTTTTTTTTATATTAAAAGTACTTTTTAGTATAATAGAACTATATATATGTTAGTCCAAATCATTTGAATTATTTCGAAAATTTATATCAATTGTCCGATTTTACTTACACTTAAAATATATGATTTTTTTGGCATGAGAAAATTTTGAATGTATGTTTGGAACCAGTTGCCGGTGTTTGGCTTATGATACACTTAATTTTTGGAATGTCATTTAGTCACTTTTTTTAACATCATAGTTATTTAGAAGTCTATATATAATATATAAAAAAGATGTACATTTTGATGTCACCACTAATTGTGAAAACGGTTGACCCCATTTGTCCCAAAATTTCAGTGAAAGTTAAGGATTGGCTGTAGATGGTCACCCAAACTGCAAAAAGGCTTAAAGAAGAATGACTAACTTTTATAATGGCGCACTTCCTACTGAATTAGAGAGCTTCACAAAGTTGTTTTTCCCATTTCAAAATTTTAGGGGACAATAACGAAAATAGGAATAACTGTTGATATCACCCAGACCATACGGTTAATGGGGTTGCTGAGCTTAATGAATGCATTTTTGGAAATTCGTACTCCTTAGGATAAAAAGGTACAATCACCCAGTACACCAACGCTGAAAGTTATAGGTCAGTCAATCGGCTTAAAAATGTGGTTTTAGAATATATGCCTATCAATAAGTAAGTTTTCATCCCATCATGGACGACACTGCTGATCCGTTTTAGCAATTCTTAAAATAATATATAATAATCTTTAAGATATATGAATAACAGAAATTGTCCGGGAACACCTCGCCCTTTAAATTGAAATATTTTAGAGGTCAAAAAAATAAACCAATCGTTTTTAGATTTCAACTACACTCAACATATTTTACAAAAATTTGGAGGCAGGACGAAGTTTGCCGGGCCAGCTAGTGTTAAATAACTTCTAAATTAAAGAAATTAGAAACATAAGACTTAACATATTTTATATGTTTTATTGTGAATCAATTGTGTCTAAAATTTTTACAATACTAGTGGAGAATTTTCAAAAATACTGAGTTTCTTCTTCACACAATCCATAATCTTTTTGACACAAGTTCTATCCACGGATTTTGTAGCTTTTTTCTATTTCCTGGTGAAATCTGGCTTGTCATATGCTGACATTGAATATTTTATAAGCTATTACTTAATTTTTTGCCAATTTTGCACGAATTGTACTTTTTGGGTACAAATTGTATTTTGTTTTAAAAGTTAAAATTTTATCATGCATTTGTCGAGCTCTAGTTTTCGGTATTTTGTCAAGGGCATCATTTCGATTTGGTACGATCTGCATCTTAAAGGAAAGTAAGCCGCTCTTGACTTTAATTCTGTGTACCAATTTCTTTGAAATGGTAAATTTTTGGGCCACATCTCGCTCTGAAATCTTTGATGACGGTTGCTGTAATCGACAACCGCGCCGTTGTTGATTTGATAGCGACATCTTGGCAACTACTGAATCTAATTAAAAATATTACAGTAAGTTGTAATAGAAAATTGAAAACGAAGAGACAGTCAGTCGCGCTAAGGTATTTTCAATTTGTAAAAATAATTGCAGGATCATTCTTTTATACTAACCTGCGATTCGATTGGAAACATTTATTTTTTTTGTTTGCAAAATAACTGGTGCCTAAAAGTATACTAATTATTTCTTTGCTTTTGGGCGTAATGTTATATAGGGCGGGCAATATCATTGTATGGGTGAATTATACTGATGCCGAAAGATATCATGCATCGCGGTCATGTTCTAAAGAGTGGTTAAATTGTAAAGGCTATGAACTACACCTAAACGTCAAGTTCTTTTTTTGCATATCTTTTGACATTTCTCAATTTCAGACTAATTCAATTTGAACCATGGAAAGATACACAATCGAGCAACGCGTTAAATGGGCGTTCAAATCAATTATATCGTCCAAATGTGCGTACAATCGGAAAAATCATGCAAAAATTTGAGCAAACCGGGTCTGTAGGAGATGTAAAAACACCAGTGCATCCGCGTACATCTCGTACTGCAGAAAATATTGCTGCTGTTCGCGAAAGTGTGGCCAAAGAGCCGTCCACCTCAACTCGTCGTCGTGCCTTTCACACTCGTCGTTGATGAACATTACTTGAATTTACACGCTTACAAGGTGCAAATGATTCAAGAAATAAAGCCTCTTGACAATTCCAAACGTCATATGGTGGCAAGAAATTGCAATAGTGAATGATCAATTTTCGAAGGAAATCATCTTCAGTGATGAGGCACATTTTCACCTCAGTGGACACGTCAATAAGCAGAATTGCCGCATTAGGGCGAATGATAATCCAAAAGTGATTGTCGAAAAACCAATGCACACACAAAGAGTGACTGTTTGGTGCGGTTTATGGACTGGCGGCATCATCGGGCCGTATTTTTTCCAAAATTATGCCGGTCAGGCAGTTACTGTGAATGGTGTTCGCGTGTTATCTCACGTGGTGGCGATGTCAATTGGCCGCCAAGATCATGTGATTTGACACCGTTGGACTTCTTTCTTTGGGGTTATTTGAAAGAAAAAGGTGTACGTCGATAAGCCAGCAACAATTCCAAAGCTAAAGTATGATATAATTCGGCACATTAACGGCATAGAACCTGAATTATGCCTCAGCGACTACCATGCGGGAGATTCCAGGTTCAACTTCTAGCTCCAGTCATCTACAAAATACAAATACGTTTTTCTTTCATTGCCGGCCCCCTTGATGTTGTCGACAGCAACTTCGCAGTATAAGTGTCGTGTCAATCGGCATGTCTAGTAAAAAGCTTCTCAATTTGAGATGTTCGCATTCGCCGATAAACAAAAAGGTGCCGTTAGTTGTGAATCTATAAGTAAGTAGAAAGCGTGTTAACTCATAATAACGCGAGAATCTATCCCATACCTCATTCATGGGGTGTAAAGGGAAATTAAGTTTTTTGTTTGTTAGTCATCACAAATTTGGACCATCCGATATTTTGTTCCATATATAATTAAACCATACCAATATTATCATAATAAAAAAAATTACAATTATTTCCTAAATTATTTGCATTTTATTCAAAATCAACATCGGCCCTTAAAATTTAACCACCCTTTATACTGAGAATACGTTAATCTATATATATAAAAGGCTTGGGTGACTGTCTGATCACTCCCTAGCCTAAACGGCTAAAGCTAGAACCGTGAAATTTAGAATGTAGGTTTCTTTTATGACGCAGGCGCGCACTAAGAACGGATTTTTGGATATTCGGACTGAAAGGGGTCAAAATAGGCGTGGCACCGCCCCATACAACTGAAATTTCAAAATGACTGTATCTGTTGAACCATTATAGGTACGAAGTCGAGATTTGGTACCTATATCGGTCGTAAAAGAAAAAAAAATTGTTTGTGGAAAGTGGGCGGTGCCACACCCCTTTTTTAAAAATAGTAATATTGGCCAAATAAATGGACCAATTGCAATTGAATTTTCTATGTGTGATACTGTCCATAGGGTCTCTATCATAGGCTACATGAAAACATAGCTGGACAATGGGGCGTGGCACCGCCCACACAAACCAAAATTACAATCGGTCATATTTCGCGAACAATTAAAGGTATGGGGGATATCGTTTTGCAGGGAAATGGGCAGTGCCACGCCAATTTTGAAACTCGTTATATAGGCGAAATGCATCAACCGGTTGCAATGAAATTTTCACTGTGTACTAAGTACTATCCCTATGGACTCTATCATAGGCTACATGAAAACATAATTAGACAAAGGGGCGTGGCACCGCCCACACAAACCGAAATTTCAATCGGTCTTATCTCAAGAGGCATTAGAGGTATGAAGATGAGATTTGCTACATATATAAAGGGTACATGGGGATTACGTCTCGCTGGGAAAATGGCAGTGCCACGCCCCTTTTGAAACAATTGTTGCGTCGGTCATATTAATAGAAAGATTGTAATAACATTATCATACTCAATATATTTAAATTGTATACTGTCTGTAGATAGGATGAAGAAATTTGGGATGGTAGTTCCACTTTTCGAGTACACGTCAGCTAAGAACGGATTTGTGGAAATTCGTACTTTTGTGGGTTACATATTACCAATAAGGTAATCGAGAAAATTGATATGGGAATGCTTACTATCAAATTGGATTGAAGTATTTTTTTAAATCCGATTTTTCTGGGTAAAAAAATCGAAAAAGGGATAACAAACGGCTAATGATGTAATCATGATAAGTTATATAGGCTTGCTCCCTATGGAATTAGAACCAAGCAAGGAGGGTTTTCGAAATTCTTACCTTTTAGGGGATAAAAGTACTGAAAAAGATAAAATGTTACTATCGCCCAGACCAAACGGCTAATGATGTTATCATAGTAAGTTATATAGGCTTGCTCCCTATGTAATTAGAACGAAGCTGGGAGGGTTTTCGATATTCTTACCTTTAAGGGGTAAAAAGGACTGAAAAGCGATAAAAATGGTAATAAACAGCTAAAGGTATAGTCTCAAAAATTGCGCGATGTGAAGTAATTTTAAAATTCGTTGATAAGTTGTAAAAATACCGCAAAGGGCATAAAACTGATGATATCGCCCAAATCAAATACCTAAAGGTAGAGTTACGAAAATGTATATATAAATTTGCGGATCGTTGAGTTATCTTCAATAGAACAAAGCGGCCTCACCGCTTTTGGTGTCATTTTTTTGATTGTGTACTCTAAGAGAGGTCCTTGAATCCTTTGTCCGACATTAACCAAATTGTAGATTTAGTCATAGATTGATGAAATCAATGGATATACCGACTTTGGTATGCCTACAATGAAATTTAAATTTTCAGGATCTATGAGAGGTTCTTGAATCCTTTGTCCGACATTGACCAAATTCTAGATTTAGACATAGATTGATGAAATCAATGGATATGCCAACTTTGGTGTGCCTACTATGAAATTTAAATTTTCAGGATCTAAGAGAAGTCCTTGAATCCTTTGTCCGACATTGACCCAATTTAAGATTTAGTCATAGAGTGATGGAATCAATGGATATGATGACTTTGGTGTGCCTACTATGAAACTTAAATTTTCAGGATCTAAGAGGGGGTTCTTGAACCCTTTCACAGTTTTAACCAAATTTTAGAAATTGGTGTCATTAAAAAATACTGTGAGATGTGCCAAATATTATTCACCTATGAAAACTCCTTCTATTTTTGGCCGCTTTTTGTATGAAACGGCAACCACTGTGCATCGGATGGAAGTGTGCCGCCTAGGTCAATATTTTGTTCCATACATAATTAAACCATACCAATATTATCATAATAAAAAGAGATGACAATAATTTCCTAAATAATTTGTGTTTTATTCAAAACCAACATCGGCCTTAAAATTTAACCTCCCTTTATACTGAGACTACGTTAATATTTAATAAAACTTTACATGTTTAAATATTGAGAGTAATGCTGTTTAAAGTAAACAATTTTGCTCTGAGATTCTCTCACATGCCAATACTTATTTTGATCTACGAACACTGATACAATATCGACAACTGCTGCTAAATCCATAGGTAACATACAAACCTGATGAATGCTGAACTAGAGAAAAACGATGTTGCTTACTTGGCAATGTTTTAGAACAATTTTTTTTAAGTTCGATACAACCAATGAATTATTAACCAGTAAGGCAACTTCAGTCGGATAACCCGACTTACATAAACCCTCAACCTCAGTAAAACATAAAATGTTCTATTATATTGATATTATTACTAATTGTAAAGTGGGCGGAGTGGTACATTTGTATGGGAGGTACCAGAAGGGGCGGGGCCATGTAGCCCATTTGCAATACCGTAAGTAGCAACTGCAGTTGCTCTGTTCCTCATACCACTAAACATTTTGTAAAAAATCCATTAAATGTAGATCCAAATACACCACATCGATACAAGACCTTGGCTGGGTCGGTACTCTTGAGAAGATCTTAAGTCTGTCGGTACTACTAAGACGTTGTAAATACCAAATGTAAGGCAAAGTGTTGCCATCCTTTAGTATCCACCGGCGGAAAATTATTTTTGGAATAATTTTATCCCTTAAAACTATTAAGTCCTATTAAACACAAACTCGATCAGAAAATGCAATACCAAGTCTTCAGTTTTGTTTGGTTTAATGTCAGCTTTCATAATTATGTAGATATTCCCATGACCCATCACATTTTTTTTTTTCATTTTGTCGCACGGTGTAATATATGTATAACTAGCTTTCCCGGCTCGCGTTGCTTCACCCATACTTACAATGAACTTTAAGTAATACAGGTAAAATGCAAACACGTCATAAGATGAACGAACACTCCATTTATATGATTGTAGCTTTATCCCAATGGTCTGAGTAATTGTACCGTTTTAGTCCCTTTTTACCCCAAAAAGTACGAATTTCAAAAGAAATATTTGTATCGCACAACTAATATGGACTGTTACCCCCTCTAATTCTATAAGTAGCATGCCCACATATGATTATAGCTTTAACCGTTTGGTCTGGATGATGGTATAACTTTTATCCCTTATTTGTAATTTTTACCCCCTAAAAGTACCAATTTCCAAAAATCCATTCGTTGCTGACGTTTACTCGAAAAGGGGTATCACCATTCCAAGTTTCAGCATCCTATCTAAAGCCAGTACGCAATTTTAGAATTATGAAAATGTTATTAAAAACTTTATATTAATATGACAGTCATAGCAATATTTCCAAAAAATATGTGGTATCGCCCATTTCCCGGCGAGACGTTATCCCCCATGTACCATTTACATATGTAGGAAATCTTATCTTCATAAATTACATGGATCGTAAAATATAAACGATTGAAATTTTAGTTTGTGTAGGTGGTGCCACGCCTCTTTATCTAATTATGTTTTCTTGTAGCCTATGACGGATGCTCCGCGGATAGTACTACACAGTGAAAATTTTATTGCAATCGGTCCATTTAAGTACTATTTGCATATGTAGCAAATCTCATCTTCATACCTCTTATGGCTACTGAGATATGACCGATTGAAATTTCGGTTTGTGTTGGCGGTGCCACGCCCCTTTGTCTAATTATGTTTCCATGTAGCCTATTATAGAGGCCCTATGGTATCACACAAAGATAATATAATTACAATCGACCTATTTATTCGGCCAATATAACTTTTTTTTAAAAAGGGGTGTGGCACCGCCCATTTTCCACAAACAAAGTATTGTTTCTTATACGACTGATATACGTACCAAATCTCGACTCTGTTTCTAAAATGGTTTAAAAGATTCAGCCATTTTAAAATTCGAGTTGTATGGGGCGGTGCCACGCCTACTTTGCGCCCTTTCGCACATTTCCCAGCGAGGCGTAATCCCTCATGTACCATTTACATATGTAGCAAATCTTATCTTCTTACCTTTAATGGCTCGTGAAATATGACCGGTTGAAATTTTGGTTTGTGTGGGCGGTGCCACGCCCGTTTGTCTAATTATGTTCTCATGTAGCCTATGATAGAGGCCCTACGGATAGTGCTACACAGTGAAAATTTCAATAGCAATTTCGCTCAGATAACAATTTTTTCAAAAGTGGCGTGGCACCGCCCATTTTTCAGCGAGACGAATCCTCTTTGTTTCAGTCACATATGTAGCAAATCTCATCTTCATACCTCTAATGGCTCTTGAGATATGACCGATTGAAATTTCGGTTTGTGTGGGCGGTGCCACGCCCCTTTGCCTTATAATGTTTTTATGTAGCCTATGAATGAGGCCCTATGGACAGTATCACACAAAAAAAATTCAATTGTAATAGTTTTATTTGGCCAATATAACTATTTTTTAAAAAGGGGTGTGGCACCGCACACTTTTCACAAACAAAGTATTTTTTCTTATACGGCCGATAAACGTATCAAATCTCGACTTCGTACCTATAATGGTTTAAAAGATACAACCATTTTAAAATTCCAGTTGTATGGAGCGGTGCCACGCCCATTTTACCACCATGCAGTCCGAATTTCCACAAATCCCGTCTTAGTGCGCGCCTACGTCATAAAAGAAACCTACATTCAAAATTTAACGGTTCTAGCTTTAACTGTTTGGTCTGGGGGATGATCAGTCAGTCACCCAAGCCTTTTATATATATAGATGAATAAAGGAGTGGGAAAAATATCATATAATATTTAAAGTTTAATACAGTTTCAAGGGCATTTGGTTATTGTCTTTATATCATATGAAGTCAAATCCCTGGAAATGTTGTGTATAAAAATAAACTCGAAAACTTAACAAATTAGTTTTTTTTTTAACTACCTTAAGGCAATATGCGCAGTATAATGGAGGCGTACCAGCCCACATTAGTTTCGTTAGTACAAATAACAAATAAAAAACAATTATCATGCTATACAGCTTTAGCATTGATTTCCCCGAATAATCGTACAATGTGGTTTGCCTTTTACATATAACGACAATATAAAATACTGAAGAACAAAGCGATTTTCTAAACGAATGAAACAGATTAAAAACTGTTTTACTCTTTGTTTTGGCTTTTTGTTTTTCCCGGTTCCTGTAATTATTTTCCATGGGTTTCTTTAAATGTTCTCTGGCTTCCACATATTATAATGGTCTGTCTAAGGTAAACACACATTGTTTTGCCATTTTGCAGACAGGAGGTTGTGTTGTTATGACCATATATACCTTCCTTAACGATTTGTTTGTTTAACGGGTACGGATTTCGTTTGTGGTAATTTGGCGCCAAAATTTGGTCTCGTTCTCATAGAGTAGAGCGCTTGCTCTGTAAAGAAGTTCTCTGTGTGCAGAGAAAAACTGTTATACTGCATATGTGCAGATAAGAGAAAAATTTCCTTTGCAGTTGGGATTTTTTTTTGTAATTTTAAGAGAATAACTTTAGGAAATGGTAAATGCTGCAGATGGTTTCACTAGCAGTGCTACATGTTTAGGTAGCATTTGGATTAATCGCACAGGTTTCTTTTATGGTTTCGAATATGAACATAACTAACGGATGTAGGGTAAATTTGGAGATATCTCAAAAGTTTTTCACCACACATTTTTATAATTATTTTATAAACGTAATAAGGGTCAGTAAGGTGAGTAAAAAAGTAAATATTTACATGATTTCCCATGCGAAACAATTTTAAACTTTAAAAGATTTAGAAAAACGATTAAGATTTTGAGATATGTATTTTTTAAATTAAAGTTAAATTGACTTATTTGAGTTGTCTTTCTCATTGTAGTATGTCTAAATCTTTCTCTCTCCAATTTTGTGTATAAAATGTCCTTATACTAATTTAAATGACCACCTTGTTGCTCTATTGCATGTATACAATACGACAACGTTATGCTTTTTATATTTCTATTTTGTTATTGAAGCCACAACGCAATATATTGCGAATTCGAAATTCGTTAATCTGCTACATTTCGTAGAAAATAATTAGCTTAATTTATTTACCACTTGATATTAATATGCACTCAAAACTTAATCTAAAGCATACTTTACAATTTCGGGGCACTTGTGCAAAAACAATTATTTCAAGTATACGCTAGCACACAAACTTTTCGATTTATCTAATTACGAATTAAGTTTAATCGCAAAACGAAATGCGAAAAACAAGTACTAACAGCTGTTGTATGGCTGTGTAAGATATGTGCATTTAGTGTTCTAGGATAGATGATGATAAGTACTTAATAAGCAGAAATAGCATTTAAAATCATATCCTAGATAATAGTGGGTTGGAATTATACAAACTTAGTGCTAAAAAATAAATTGAGAAAACAAAATATTGTTAGATACAGAAGTTTATTTATATTTTTCATTTCATATAAAATGGAATGACGGTTTGAGGATTTTGTCGTGGAAGATCCCGGTTTATTTATTGTACTTTTTATAAAATAACTTTTTCATAACTTCCGAATAAACAATAAATATTATTTATTTGTATAGAAGTTATTTAAAAAAACTACTGAAGATGCTTAATTGCTTGTTGAATATGATTCGATTCCAAAAACTTAAATTTTCATTACTTCTTGAGCACTACATCATAATATCATCAGAATAACCACCACATTAAAATCATTAGCTTTGCACAAAATTTAATATACTTCCGTGTCCTTAGAAGAACATATGATGTTTTTTCTTTTTAATTTGATTGTCGTAGGCCTTTCACTTAATTTTGAAGTGGTGCTACAAAATAGCATTCGTAGTACTACTGCGGACGGAGTACCTTCACGTGGTGACGCCTGGAAGCGTGCCTTTGACACCCGTCAGAGCACGACTAACTGTGAGGGGCGAAACCTAAAACACAGGCACGTCTGCTCAGAGTGAGCCGTACCCTAGTCAGCGTATGACTCAGAATGGGCGGCTGTAATAAAATTCTGGCAGGATAAGAAAACTGCAAGGTGGTGCGCTGGGCTTGCAATTCGCCACTGACGTTTAAACTATTGCAATGAAAAGAAGTAATAAAAGAATAAAATGGACCCCCAAAAAGTTGACGACCACCGCAAACGAATTAAGGATCATGATTTGAGGATATGCACCTGGAATGTTAGAACACTGTATAGACCAGGTGCCTTCATCCAACTGGCGGAAGTCCTCGGAGAATACAAGGCTGGCATAATCGCTTTACAGGAAATCCGGTGGACGGGACACGGGTGCTCGCGCATGAAGACGTGCGACATCTTCTATATTGGCCATGCGGACAAGCAGGAGTTTGGATGTGGATTTGTGGTTGGCAAGAGACTGCGACACCTAGTCTCAAGGTTCAACCCGGTGTGTGAATGTATAGCCACCATAAGAGTCAAAACAAAGTTTTTCCACATAACACTTATATGTGCCTATGCTCCGACAGAAGAGGAAAGCGATGAGGACAAAGACGAGTTCTACGAGAGCCTAGAAAATGTACGTAGGCGATTTTAATGTTAAAATAGGCAGGGAAACCGCATTTGAGCCTACAATCGGAAAATTCAGTCTGCACACAAACATCGAACAATGGCATTAGACTGATTGATTTCTCTGCGGCAAGAAATATGGTAGTTAGCAGCACTAGATTTGACCATAAAAATATTCATAAGGCAACATGGTTATCTCCAGATCAATTTACGAGGAATCAGATAGATCACGTGGTAGTCGATGGAAGGAACGCATCGAGTTTTCTGGACGTTCGAGTGATCAGAGGTGCGAACATTGACTCCGATCACTTCCTTACATTGGTTAAGGTACGCACAAGGCTAAGCATGGCGAAAAACGTACGTAAACAGGCACAACGAAAGCAGGACATCGGTAAACTGCGGACCACAGTGGTAGCTAACGCCTCCTCTAACCACCTAACTCAACTGTTGCGGAATGCTCCATCCCCTGATAATATAACCTCGCAGTGGCAATATATAGCTGACTCCATAGAACAGACTGCGAGAAGCGTACTTGGGTATTCAAAGCCGTCTCAAGAAGATGCCTGGTACGATAATGAATGTCGCAATGCCACGAGAGAGACGGATGCTGCATACAGAGCGAAACTGCAGCCAATGGCAACGCGAGCTGTTCGTGAACGGCACAGGGAGAAGAGAAAAAAGAAGTAAGTCAAGAAAATACAGGACGAGTGCACAGAGTTCCTCCGAAGTAGAGGGGAAGCCCGAAAATTCTACCAGAGAGTTAAGGTGAGAATGCGTGGAACAGGGTTGCCCTCCTGCAAGGACAGCCATGGCCAGCTAGTGACGGACCCGAATAACGTTCTGAGGATATGGAGAGAACATTTGAGAAATCTGCTGAATATGGACAACTCTCCAGAAGACCCCGCTCCACGACGATTGTATCAACTGGCCACCTCCGAGCCAAAGCGAGATACGTGTCGCAATATCCCGCCTTGCTCGCTGAATTGTTTAAGGCAGTTGGGGAGGAGCTGATTAGGAGCATGCATCAGCTTATGGAGAACATCTGGCTAGAGGAGAGCATGCCCGGGGATTGGATTCTCAGTCTGTTATGTCTCATATACAAGAAGGGAGATCGTAGTGAATGTAAGAACTACCGTGGAATAAGCCTTTTACCAATTGCGTACAAGGTCCTTTCAAGCATATTGAACGTCTAAAGCCAATTGTAGAAAAACCATATCAGTGCAGCTTTAGATCTGACAAATCTACGTCGGATCAAATATTCAGCTTACGACAAATCCTGGAAAAAACCCATGAAAAGCAGATCGACACCTACCACCTCTTTGTCGACTACAAAGCTGCCTTCGACCCTCCGATAAGGAATAGGCTGTATGAAGCCATGTCTGAGTTTGGTATACCTGCAAAGCTAATTCGACTTTGCAAATGTACCCTGGGCAACACCAAATCCTCGGTTAAGATTGGTAAGGATCAGTCTGAACCATTCAACACGGAAAGAGGTCTCAGGCAGGGCGATAGCCTGTCTTGTACACTATTTAATATAGTTATGGAGAAGGTGATGAGAAAGGCTGGTGTCAACATTTCTGGCACCATATTCCACAAGAGCCACATGCCACTAGCCTATGCCGATGATATAGACATTATTGGCCAAAATCTGCGGGATGTTACTGCAGTTTTCTCATCGCTAGAAAAGGAGTCAGCAAAATGGGTTTAGCGGTCAACGAGAACAAAACAAATATAATGATTTCGACGAACAAAGAGTCCTCTCGATTGGGACGCACCGTAAACGTAGAAAATTATTGTTTTGAGCTAGTAGATGAATTTACCTACATCGGAGCTCCCTTTAACAATAAAAATAATGCCAGCCAAGAAATTAAGCGGAGAATAGCGCTCGCCAATAGATGTTTTTACGGACTTCGGCAGAAACAAGTAACACCACCTTATCTTGTATGCCGCCGAGTCGTGGGTGCTTACGACAACGGACATACAGAACCTGGGATTATTCGAGAGAAAAGTTTCGCCATCAGATGAACCATGAGCTGTAAGAGCTTTACCGACTTATCGACGTAACTAATAGTGTCAGAATCCAGCGACTTTGATGGCTGGGAAATGTTGCCAGGGTGGATATAAATGCTCCATCGAGAAAGGTGTTTGAAGGCGAACCTGAAGGACTCGCAGAGCAGGGAGACCCAAACTTCGTTGGAAGGACCGAGTGGTAGGCGACTTGCCACCATCTGGTAGGACTAACGGGAGAACTCACGCAGAAGACCGAAGACGTGTCGAATTCTTTAATACTTCAGGCCTCTGATTTATGAACCACGTCCGTAAGTTGTAATTGGTCACTTAAGTAAGTAATGCTTCTTAAAGTATTAATGAGCTGCACAAAGGAATTTTTCAAAATTGTTACTTACTTAATTTCCCTTTGCACCCCATGAATGAGGTATGGGATAGCTTCTCGCGTTGTTGTGTATTAACACGCTTTCTATTTTTAGATTCACAACTAACGGCACCTACTTATTTATCGACGAATGCGAACGTCACTGTTTTGAGAAGCTCTTACTAGACACGACGATTGAATCGACGCTTAATACTGCGAAGTTGCTGTCAAACAACATTCGAGGGGAGCCGACAATGAAAGAAAATTTTATTTATTTTTTTCTTTTTTAAGATGACTGGAGCCAGGTTTGAACCTGCGATCTCCCGCATGGTAGTCGCGTGTTCTAACCACTATGCCACGGCCGGTCCCTCAAAATTGTTACGTCTTGAAGAAAAAACCCAACCAAAACCAAACAAAACGGCACAAGGTAAAATAGCGAAAATAGGGTGGAGTATTTATTTTAGGGAGAGGATTTTTTGAAATTCATACCTTTAGGGCAAAAAGGTACAAACTGGTACAATCGCCCAGGTGAAACGGCTTGAATCGGCAAAATTATGTTTAATACTTATTTTATGGAGTAGTTGAGCGATGTGAATATTTCCACAGAAAGGTCCACCGCGAAAAGTTGTCTTAGTAAAGAAGAATGCTCAAATTTTATTAAATTAAAATGTCCAAAGTTTACCTTATTATCATTTATGATTATTGAAATTAGTGATTTTGCATATTTAAGCGCATATTTAAGTACATTTTATAGTAAATACATGTTTGTGTTGCATATTTTAGCTTAATTGATTAAAAACCTTTTAAAAAGTAAAACCTATTAACTTTTTGTGAGACTTTATTTGGTTAAAGTTGACTTATAATTTCTTGTTAAACTGACAACATTTGTTAAAGGAGAGAAGAGACAGTAATTCTAGATGTTACTTAATATCTTTCTGGCTGAGCTGAGCAAATCGGAAATAAATAACACAAATTGTAGAAAAATTGAAAAACAAATGGCCGAGCTGGGAATCAAACCGGCAAACATTGCCGTACGCGTTTCATCTTTGGGTTAGAGACTCATCAGCGGCGTCGCCTTAACATTTGTATTTACACAAAATTTTTACACCGAGATAGGAAGCAAATTTTATTTTACATGAAAAGAAAATATGTACAACAAAAAATTGAATGTCCTGGAAATATACAAAACCAATTAGTAATTCTATTGCTTTGCTCGGTGAGGATTTCGACAAAAAAAAGTTCTTATTTTTCTAACCGGCGCAGCGCCTATATGGTAAGGGCGGCAAAGCGCCTTGTTTATTGAACTGAAGTAAATTTTCTTATATCAAAATCGATTTAAAACACAAAATAACTTTGAAGAAGGCAAGACTCTCAACTGATTATTGTACACGGAAATTATGCGTTTTTATTTTTTTATGTGAAGTAATAATAAAATAGAATAAGTGAAGTTTGACCAAAATTTATTGAAAAATTAAATTATGTTCTTCAAAAGAATAGTGATTTCCTGAAAACTTGTGAGGATTTTTCTATTTAATGAAATTCCAAAACCGATTATTCAAAAAGAGAATTGTCTGCTTTTTAACATCATTTCATCATTTTCTTTGTACAAAAAGTCTTAACACACAATTTTAGAACAATTTTAATTTCTTTTTGTTTACGGCAATTACGCAATGAAATAAATTTGATCTCTTGTACGTACTCAACAGCGTAAATTTACCTAAATTTGTATCCACATTTTATGGTTTTGATATTATTCATAAATTTTTTTATATGTACGTTTATAAAAATTAATTATTTTTGGTCTTTTTTTTTGCAAAAATATGTTCACGTTTTATTTTTAAAAATATGTTGTTAATTGCTTATTTTAGGGGTTTTTGGCGCATATTTTCGATTTTTTGGTGCATAAAATTATTTGCCCTAGCCATAACAATATCCATATAGCTCTTAATAACACCAGTTTACAAATCTTTATTTTTTGTCAGCTGCAGATATGTAAATAATTTTTTCTATAGATTTCGGCCTTCTAAACACGAAAAAATAAAAAATATCGATATTTTTTAAAAATATAGGCATAATAAAATGCACTTCAAGCCTCCAGGTTGAAACAATGTCAAAATAATCGATGATCATACAAGAATCCCTGTTTGTATACTTTTATAATAAATAAACAGTTTTTATCTCATATTTCCAATTTTTTACTGTCATCATTTAAAAAGTAAAAAGAGTTTTGGTCCAGTCTGCAGAAATTAAAAATATCGATATTTTCTAAAAATGATCAGCTAGGATTTCAAATTAAACATTTTTGTAATGCATGATCAACCCAGAATACAGTGGCATTTCCACTTTTTTCGGCATTTTCATGCAACGTAAAGTTTAGCTCTAAGACTACCGTTATATGCTTAAAATCAAAAAATTTACCATTCAATGTGTCTTCTTAAAAAACGTGTAACTCTCCCTCTTATCACCAAATTTTTATAAACAATGGCTTGTTTTGCTCGGGGAAGTCCAATCTTGATACTTAATTTATGAAGTTGAACTTATTTTTGCGATTAATTTTTTTTATAATTCTTTTTATAAATTTAAAACCGTGATTTTTGCACAAAAAAAAAATAGTTTCTTAAACTTTAAATGCTCCTACCATCAAAACTGCCCAACCGATGTTAAAAGCTTGTTTAGAAGGGTTTTAGGGGAGCACATTACCTTTAATTGGAGACCACTCTTGTTCAAGTCATTGGACGCGTTTACGAACTTTTCACCAATAAGCTGATGCATCTCATAAAAAATTTGCAAAATAATTCAAAAATTCATATCATGAAAACTAATCAGAGGAAACATTTTTAAATCTCACATTCGTGTTTATGAGGCCGAAATCTATAGAAAAAAAATTATTTACAACTCTGCTGCAAAATGACTGTAAACTAGTGTAACAGACGAAACATTTTCCACAGAATTAATTGAAGATTAATTATTGGCCTCATAGTAATAAAAAAGCATTTATGCAAAATAGATGATTTAAACTACTTACCCTGGTATTCAAAACGTTGTGATTTTCTCCACGGACTTTTATGGAGACTTACCTGAAAATAAAAAAAATATACACATTAATTCTTTAAGTGTAAACCAGCATAACTATAAATACAATAAAAGTTCATTACCCAAATCGTAACGTTCACCTCTCATACAAATTTCCATTTTAACTGATTAAAATTTAAAAAACACTGGTAACACTAGACAACAACATTTTGAACTGAAGCAACTATATATCTTTCCTACGATAATTTGGTGGGCTGAACTCGAATTTATAGTTGGTTATTCACTATCACTTCAGGTTTTCGAGATATAAAAAAATGTTTTATTTTTGCATAAAAACTTATTTAAAAACTAGTGGACCTGGCAGTGCTTCGCTATTGATTACTTACATGCTTAAGCGTCGTTCTTGTACGCTCTGTAAACAATTTGTTACCCCAAGTTACTCCTTACTTACTTAAGTAGCCAATTACAATTTACGAAACGTAGTTCATAAATTTGAGGCCTGAAGTAATAAAGAAAGAATTCCACACGCTTCGGTCTTCTGCGTGTGTTCTCCAGTTAGTCCTACAAGATGATGGCACATCGCCTACCACTTGGTCCTTCCAACGGAGTTTGGGTCTCCCTGCTCTGCGCCGTCCTTCAGGTTCGCCTTCAAACACCTTTCTCGCTGAAGCCTTTACATCCATCCTGGCAACATGTCCCAGCCATCGAAGTCGTTGGATTCTGACTCTTTTAGCTACGTCGATGTCGCGGTAAAGCTCATACAGCTCATGGTTCATCCGATGGCGAAACTCGCCTTCGACACAGATAGGTCCATATATTTTTCGGAGTACTTTTCTCTCGAATACTCCCAGGTTTTGTATGTCCGTTGTAGTAAGCACCCATAATTCGACAGCATACAACAGAACAGGTAAGATAAGCACCTGGTATAGCTGTTTCTTAGTATTCCTAGAGAAGGTGGTGTTACTAAAGTGCTGCCGAAGTCCGTAGAAACATCTATTGGCTAGCACTATTCTCCGTTTAATTTCTTGGCTGACATTATTTTTCTTTTGTACGGAAGATCCGAGGTAGGTAAATTCGTCGACAACCTCAAAACAATAATTGCCAACGTTCACGGTGCGTCCCCATCGAGAGGACTCTTTGTTCGTCGAAATCATTATTTTTGTTTTGTCCTCGTTGACCGCTAAATCCATTTTTGCTGACTCCTTTTCTAGTGATGAGAAAACTGCAGTAACATCCCGCCGCACTGATATGGTCCAATTAGATTTTCTACAATTG
Organism: Muscina levida; assembly: GCA_964034835.1. Lineage (NCBI taxonomy): Eukaryota > Metazoa > Arthropoda > Insecta > Diptera > Muscidae > Muscina > Muscina levida. Next base: position 40,813,282 of record OZ035883.1, read on the forward strand.
GCTTTAGACGTTCACACAATATGCTTGAAAGGACCTTGTACGCAATTGGTAAAAGGCTTATTCCACGGTAGTTCTTACATTCACTACGATCTCCTTTCTTGTATATGGGACATAACAGACTGAGACTCTAATCCCCGGGCATGCTCTCCTCTTGCCAAATGTTCTCCATGAGCTGATGCATGCTCCTAATCAGCTCCTCCCCGCCAGCCTTAAACAATTCAGCAGGGAGACCATCGGCTTCAGCAGCTTTGTTGTTTTTAAGGCGGGAGATGGCCATGCGTATCTCGCTCTGGCTCAGAGGTGGACAGTTAATACCATCGTCATGGATTGGAGCGGGGTCTTCAGGAGTGGTGTCTGCATCCAATAAATTTTTAAAATGATTTCTCCATATCCTCAGAACGTTATCCGGGTCCGTCACTAGCTGACCATCGCTGTCCTTGCAGGAGGATAACCCTGTTCCACGCATTCTCGCCTTAACTCTCTTGTAGAATTTTCGGGCTTCCCCTCTGCCTCGGAACAACTCTGTGCACTTATCCTGCCTCTTCTTCAGCTCCTTCTTTTTCCGTCTAAAAAGACGAGTTGCCTCTCGCCTCTTCTCCCTGTGCCGTTCACGAACAGCTCGCGTTGCCATTGGCTGCAGTTTCGCCCTATATGCAGCAACCGTCTCTCTCGTGGCATTGCGACATTCATCATCGAACCAGGCATCTTCTTGAGACGGCTTTGAGTACCCAAGTACGCTTCTCGCAGCCCGTTCTAAGGAGTCGGCTATATTTTGCCACTGCGAGGTTATATTGTCAGGGGTTGGAGCATTCCGCAGCAGTTGAGTTAGGTATTTGGAGTAGGCGTTTGCTACCTCTGTGGTCCGCAGTTTACCGATGTCCAGCTTTCGTTGTGCATGGTTACGTACGTTTTTCGCCATGCTTAGCCTTGTGCGTACCTTAATTGCGGTAAGGAAGTGATCGGAGTCAATGTTCGCACCCCTAATCACTCGTACGTCCAGAACACTCGATGCGTGCCTTCCATCGACTACCACATAATCAATCTAAATCCTCGTCAATTGATCTGGAGATAACCATGTTGCTTTATGAATATTTTTATGGTCAAATCTAGTGCTGCTAAGTACCATATTTCTTGCCGCAGAGAAATCAATCAGTCTAATGCCATTGTTCGACGTTTCGGTGTGCAGACTGAATTTTCCGATTGTAGGCTCAAATGCGGTTTCCCTGCCTATTTTAGCATTAAAATCGCCTAGTACAATTTTAATGTCATGGCTCGGGCTACGGTCATATACATTTTCTAGGCTCTCGTAGAACTCGTCTTTGTCCTCATCGCTTTTCTCTTCTGTCGGAGCATGGGCCCATATAAGTGTTTTGTGGAAAAACTTTGTTTTGACTTTTATAGTGGCTATACGTTCACACACCATGTTGAGCCTTGAGACTAGGTTTGGCTATCTCTTGCCAACCACAAAACCTCATCCATTTCGTGCTTGTTCGCAGAGCCACTATAGTAGATGTCTTCGCACGTCTTCATGCGCGAGCACCCGAGCCCCGTCCACTGGATACAGTGTTAAAACATTCCAGTTGCATAGCCTCAAACCATGGATGTCCGTCCATCCGTCTGTCTATTTCCACGATTACAGTCGTAGTCTAAGAGCCGTCGACGTTAAAGTAACCATCTATCTTCTAGGCGAAGGTTAAGTTTAAAATACTTCTCCCATCTCACATAAAAACTCCTCCTTTTTGGGGGTTAACAAATTTTTAAAAATATTTCAGTTCATATAAACAATACAAGTTCATGTATTTGACAAATTAGTAGTAATCAAAAATTACTGACAAAAATGAATTTAGTTTAGAAAACCGGGTAATGAGTGGGTAGTACGTTTCACTAAAGCTTCTCAAAACTATATTCCCCTAATGTTCGGAAAATTTCAAAAGCTTGCGTTCAGAAAATAGATTAAAAAATTACATTTAATTTGATTTACCTATGTAAAGGAAGGAAGCCGAAAAGATCACTTATGTAATATCATTTCCATAAATTCTTTAAAGAATTTGAGATACTTTGGAAACTACGAGTACATAACAATAACATTCATCGAAATCCTCGGTAACGGCTGTTAGTTGGTTGGATTTTGTGAATTGCGTATACGATATCCCTACGCTATCTACTATCCAAATCAAAATGCTCCGCACTACCCTAAGGTTAGCGTATCATAAGTGCTTTGGTTTACTATTCCACTTGTTGTTTGATTTCCATCAAATCCCTACGGTAAGTGCCTTTGGCTGTTGTACTCAAACGAATAGAATACAACACATCGTTGTAAATCTTTCAATATATTAAACGGAAGTTGTTGCCAAAACCGCCCCCCTACCCAGCAGCAATTGTGTTTTCTAATTGTTCAACTTAGATATTCTATTTGAATATGGACTTACTACAGTTGTACTTCGAGCACATACATACATCACCTATGCTGTTAAGACAATGTTAGTGGTTTTTGCCTCTACAGCGTTCCACCCATCTATGGACAGTTCTACGAAATTGAACTACTACAGCAGGAATAAGGTATTCAAGGCCAGGGAATAGGAATCTGCTCGTAAAGCTATCGTTCTTTATTTGTGGATTGTACTAATGTTATCATAACCCTGGTTCCGACTAAATATTCCAATTCGTGCACATGCATTTTATATCGCTTGCAGAGTAGTTTAGTCTGTGTGGTATCATAGCCGTAAACGAATTTACATTTGTTGATTCATACGTGTATGGCCTTAATAGCTGTGTGTATGTGTGATTATGCATGTGGCTGTGTATCACAAAGAATGTAAACCGTTGATGGCAACAAAACGTTCGTGGAAAATCTAATATTTTTTTTTGTTTTAAATGGTTTTGTTTGCACAGGAACATTTTAATTTCGTTATGGTTAATAACGGAGATTATATAGAAGAAGAAAGCAGGGCAATGAAAGTGTTACGAATTGTCGTTGTACACGAACTGTGTCGAATTTATTGGCAATTTAAGGCAGATATGGAAGACAGTGTACATGTGAAATTAGGGATTTTGTGTATGAAAGCTTTTTGTATGTTGTATGATGAAGTATCACAAGACTGACATTCGGATTTGTCGTTCAACTGTGATTTTAACTCCCTCACATCCTTAAAGGTTCAAAACAATACTTACAAAATTTTCTACCTAAAATTTTTATATAAATTTCACACAATGTAACTTTGTAAAGCCCTTCACGTAAAATAAACTTTTGCACTGGTAAACCTTTTTAAAAACTTTTCTTAATAACACTTTAGAAACTACTTACATTCTTTAAAAGCAACTAGTTCATTTAAAGTCTAACTTTCACAAGGAACTACAACATCCACATAACCGCTCTCGAGTTATTTGCAACGCATACGGACATGTCTGAAAATTCCGAGAAAGTCCTAGAAAAAAAACCAACAATCAATGGCAAACAACCTGCTAAAGATGAAGAACCAGCGAAAACAACAAGAAAATTATCCGGAAACTTTTCACAGAAAAACAATACGATAGCAATGAGCACAACTACAACTGCGTTATGCTATGTAACAATAATAAACCCATTACAACAACAATGACAATAACATCGCCACCAAGAAGACAACATAAGTGCATACAACCCCATGCATGTTTCACATAAAGATTAATGGTAGTAAAGCCTGACAGAAGCAAACTGCGATAAAGTTGTTATGTAGTCTCGGCTCCCTTTAGTTTTTTTTTGCCTCTGTGCAGTATTTTGCAAAGGAATAACTTTATAGAAAACGGCAGAGACACGCACACACATACGCATAGAAAGGACATCATATCCTTTAGTGGGTATGTGAAAAATAGTTCTAAGTTCTAATAACAAAAAGTGCAGACACATGGAAAATGTGTGAGTGAGTTGCATTGAGGTCACAACACGCACACACACACAGGGATCACTGGTACGACAAATAATCTGTAGAGAGATGTAGAAAGTGAAATTCCTTAAGAGGAATTAGCAACAGCATATGAGGATGGTTTTGTTTTTTTTTGCGAATACTCGTATGTACAATGTACATTTGTTTGTTGGCTGTCAAATAAATTGTAGAAAACATTTCTATGGAATTTTTGTCTGTGCGAAAATAAACAACGTTTTTTTTGTTATCTTTTGCTGCAAAAATAGAAATTTCTAAAAATTCTTAAATAAATGAGGTCACCATTTGATTCCATTACTACAGAATAGGTGTCATGTCATAATATGGAAATTGTTTTCTCTGTGAATTGCTCTTAATGTATTCGATTGGGCATATAGCATCGAAGGGCAGTTGGAGGAACATAAGGAGATTATCCCAGGGTTTTGGTATTATATGATTCTCGCTTAATGCTTAAGAAGACTGCAGTATCACCTTGCAGTTTTCGAAAAATTACATATTGCCAGAATTAACATATTTCTTGTCATTAAGATATAAACAATTACCATTGCACAGTGCAACAGTGAAAAAAATACAAGAACTGGATAGTATAGGTTCGATTCTACTATCGAAGGATAATAAAACCCTATACCCTAGTTTGGCGAGATTGGTGACCAATTTTGTTTTTTATGGACCCCAAAAGATTCTCAAAATCAGTGAACCTCTCGAAAAAAGGTGTCATCAGTTTTTGTCCAACAGGTTACTCACACTTCGTGGTAGCGCTAAATTATATTCGGCAATAATGTAGCTGGGAGTTTTGAGCATTAACTTTATTAACAATTTATGTCAAAAAGGTTGGTCATTCCAGCACTTTTTCAAAAAAATTTAAAGAAGAAATTATAAATTGTTCACTTTTTTGGGCATTACTTTGAGGGAGTCCAAATTTTTCACTAACAATGTCCATCAAAATTGTAGCCATGGTAAAGTTGAACAACTTTCGTGGACATATCAATACAATCTGAACGTGTCTAGGAAACCTGAATAGCTCATAAAGACCACAATGATACCGGTTTTCATATCTTTGCGCACTTATAAGCCAGTAACGTGGTTGAATATTAACCGATTAAAAGTTTCACAGCAGATTTTTTTGTACCAAAAAGTAAAAGTACAGATAGTACTTTTATCTATATAAATAAAAATGAATTGTTGTGCGTGGGTAAGGCCATCAGTTGGCAAATTTTTTGTTAGAGTGCTCGAAACCCCTAAAAATGGTTTTTATAAAAAAATGGCCGAAACGACGAAATTTTTATTTTCGATCAATGGGCGAAGTAGGCGTGGCAAAACTGTATTTTAGTTCTAGAGATATACAATTTTGTATCCTGATAGTATTCAGCTTCAAAATTATGAATATGTAGTCGAAATTTAAATTTACGATCAGAGGGCGGTGCGGACGTGGCAAAACTGTATTTTGGCACAACAGATATAAATATGTAGACGAAATTTTCATTATCGGATGGAGGCGTGAGAGAAATAACATTTAATATACCGATACTGGCTGAACCAATTCTATAATCAGACATTGGAAAATTATACTGTCACCCCTAGGGATGAGTGTATATATCATTTGATACGACCCAAAAGTGTAACACATAGAAGGAGTCACTTTAGACCCCAAGTTTCTTTGAACCAAATTCGATTCATGACTTTTTAAGTCGTTTGATCCATTTCCGTCTGTCTGTTTGTCTGTCTGGCTATCCGGCTAGTGCGCACGATAACTTTCGAAAGACGCAACCAAATGTATTGAAATGCATGAGTTAATGTTCCCCCAAAAACTACTTACGGTATTGAAAATGGGCTACATGGCCCCGCCCCTTCTGGTACCTCCCATACCGCCCACTTTAGAAATCGAGTAATAATATCAAGTCTAGCCACGCCCCTTCTGGTACCTCACATACAAATGTACCTTCCTCCCACTTTAGAAATCGAGTAATAATATCAATACACCCAACGGGATCGTACCCAAATTCTGTACTTAGTAAAGCTATAACAGGATAAAGTTTTGGAAAAAAAATTGGAAGTCTAGCCACGCCCCATCTGGTACCTCCCGTACACATCTGGTACCGCCCACTAGAAATCGATTAATATTATTAATTAAAATTTATTGAAATTAATTGAATATTATTATATTCTGTATTTAGTAAAGTACAAGCAGGATAAAGTTTTAGAGAAAAAATCTGAAAGTCTGGACACGCCCCTTCTGGTACCTCCCATACAAATATACCACTCCGACCACTTTATAGATGGAGTAATAATATCAAACACGATCGTGCCCAATTTCTAAATTTTGTTAAGTTATAACAGTACCATAACCCCTTATGGTACCTCCCATAAAAATGTACCTTTCCGCCCACATTTGAGAGGGAGTAATAATATCAATACACCCAACGCGATCGTGCCCAAATTCTGTGTTTAGTAAAGCTATAACAGGATAAAGTTTTGGAAAAAAAATCTTGTAGTCTAGACACGCCCCTTCTGGTACCTCCCATACAAATGTACCACTCCACCCACTTTGGAAATAGAGTAATAATATCAATATAATGAAAATTTTTGTTTTACTGAGGGTGTATGTATACGGGTATATGTAAGGCGGGTTGCCCGACTGAAACTTTCTTACTGGTTTTAATTTTGTCAGTAAAGCTACAGTGAAGCATTGTCGGGCCCACTAGTTATTCCGAGAAGACCTTTAATTGCACCAAAATAGACTTTTATTGTGCCAAAAGATATTTTAAAGTTATAATTTTTGCAAAAAACTACTTATATTGTACCAAAAAGTAATTTTCATGTACAAAACAGTACATTTATTGCAACACAAAGTACTTTGATTTGCCAAAAAGTACTTATGTTGTACCTAAAGGTACTTAAATTGTACCTAAAAATAATTTTAGTGTACTAAATAGTAACTTTAATACAGCACAAAGTTTTTTGATTTTACCAAAAAGTACTTCCATTGTACCAAAACTACTTTATTTTACGTAAAAGTACTTTTACTGTTCCAAAAAGTAATTTTGCTGTAACTAAAATAACTTTTTAAATTACTTTAAACTTTAAAAGTAGTTTAATTGTAACAAAAAGTAATTTTCATGTACCAAATATAACTTTTGTTGCACCACAATGTATTTTGATTTTGCCAAAAAGTACTTACTACTAAAGTACTACAATATGTATTTCAAAGTAGTTTTATTGTATGTTAACGTACTTTTATTTGCCTAAGGTACTTTTACTGTACCAAAATAAAATTTTTGTTTTATAAAGAGCACTTTTATTGTATCAAAAATTAATTTTCACGTACCAAATAGTACTTTTAATGTACCACAAAGTATTTTGATTTTTCCAAAAAGTACTTATATTTTACCTAAGAGTACTCTATTTGTACTATAAAGTAAATTTCATGTACGAAATGTAACTTTAATTGCACCACAAAGTAAATTAATTTCAACAAAAGTTATGTTATTGTATTTAAAAGTTCGTTTATTGTACGTAAATGTACTTTTATTTATCTTAAAGTAGTTTTACATCACAGCAACTAAATTTTTATGTACCAAAAAGTATTTTTCGTGTACGAAATAGCAAATTTATTTCACCACAAAGTACTTCGATTTTGCCAAAAAGCACTTTTAATGTACATAAAAATACTTTAATCTATATATATAAAAATAAAATGGTCCACGTATGTCATACCATCACTTGAGAACGGCTGGAGCGATTTGGCTGATTTTTTTTTTCGATTCGAAATTTTCCTTAGATTGTTTGTGTTGAAAAAAATCAAATCCAGGTGGCGCTAGGGTGGATTTATATCGAAAATTTGAATACATGTACCAATTCAACTGAAATTTAGAATGGATATTCGTTTGATCATGAGAAAACATTTTATGTACAAATGGACCCAGTAGGTGGCGCTGGGGTCGGTTTACAATCAAAATTTTAACGAATGGGTCAATTTAACTGAAATAGGTGTCGCTAGGGTGGAATTATAATGAAAATTTTAACGATTTGACTGAAATTTAGAATGTATATTTGTTTTATTATGAGAATTTTTTTTGTGTATATGGACCCACAGTTGATTTGGCTGGAATGTATATTTGTTTTATTATGAGAATTTTTTTTGTGTATATGGACCCACAGTTGATTTGGCTGGGGTAGAATTATTTCGAAAATTTATATCGATTGTCCGATTTTACGACCCGGTAGGTGGCGCTGGGGTCGGTTTACAATCAAAATTTTAACGAATGGGTCAATTTAACTGAAATTCAGAATTTATGTTTGTTTGATCATCAGAAAAAATTGTATGTACAAATGGACCAGGTAGATGGCGCTGGGGTGTATTTGTATCAAAAATTTGAATGCATGTACCAATTTAACTGAAATTTAGTATTTATGTTTGTGGAACCTTGAGAAAAAATGTTTGTATAAATTAACCCGGTAGGTGTCGCTAGGGTGGAATTATAATGAAAATTTTAACGAATTAAACAATTTGACTGATATTTAGAATGAATTTTTTTTTTATTATCAGAATTTATTTTGTGTATACGGACCCACAGTTGATTTGGCTGGGTAGAATTATTTCGAAAATTTATATCGACTGTCCGATTTTACTTAAACTTAAAATATATGATTTTTTTGGCATGAGAAAATTTTAAATGTATGTTTGGAACCAGTTGCCGGTGTTTAGCTTATGATACACTTAATTTTTGGAATGTCATTTAGTCACGATTGATGACATCACATATAAAAAATTTTTTAACATCAAAATAAGTGAGAAGTCTATATATAAAAATAGATGTGAAATTTTTTGATATCACCACTAATTGCGAAAACGGTTTGTACCAAAATGTCAGTGAAAGTTGAGAATGGGCTGTAGATGTTCACCGAGACCGCAAACCGGTTTAAGGTAGAATGGCGAACATTTACATTGGCGTACTTACTATAGAACTAGCGAGTTTTACATAGTGGTTTTTCGCATTTCGAACTTTTAGGGGACAACCCCGAAAATGGGAAAAAATGTTACTATCACCAAGACCAAACGGTTAATAGGGTTGTTGAGCCAAATGAATGTATTTTTGGATATGCTATCATGCTAACCTGAAGGTACGAGAACCCAGTACACCAACGCAGAAAATTATATGTCAGTCAATCGGCTTAAAAATTGGATTTTAGAATATACGCCTATCAATACATAAGTTTTTATCAAATAATGGACGACACTGCTGATCCATTTTATCATTTCTAGCAATAATATATAATAATCTTTTAGATAAATGAAGTACAGAATTTGTCCGGGAAAACCTCGCCCTTTAAATTGAAATACTTCCGAGGCCAAAGTAATAAACCAATCGTTATTAGATTTCAACTGCACTCAACATGTTTTTCAATAATTTGGAGGCAGTACGAAGTCTGCCGGGCCAGCTAGTTGTACATAAAAAAGATTTTCATGTACCATATAACTTTTATTGCACCACAAAGTACATTGTTTTGCACAAAATATGTACCAAATAGTAGTTTTTTTTCACCCCAAAGTACACTACTTTTATTGACTTTAAAAGTAAAAGTATTTTTATTGTAAAAGTAATTTTATTGTACGTAATATATTGTATATTGCTAAAGTACCCTTTATGGACCCAAATGTACTTTTATTGTAAGTACATCCATTTATTGAAAAAAGTATTTCTAAGCTATTAAAAAGTACTTTTGAAGTACCGAAATGCACTTTAGATGTGCCAAATACGTAGTCCTTTTTTTGCTACTGCTGATTTTGTCAAAAAGTACTTTTATTGTACTATAAACCACTTTTACCATACATTCGTTGTAAGTATATTCAATAAAAATTATATGTTATTAAAAGTAAACTTGCATCAGTAGTTAAGAAACACAGTATCGTGCTATAAATCCATAGGAAATAAAGCTATATGGCATTATTTCCCATTCGATTGGGATATAACACCATAAGGCTTTATTACCGCAGATAAGGTGAAGTGAATCCATTATAGTCAGTCTTAACACTCTCTGTCTGTCTCTTTACATAAGTCGATAAACAAAGTGTTGTACGCCCGTCCCTCCTCTCTCCATTACTTTGTCATTTTATGACCGTAATAATAAGTTGCCTTTTACATATTTCCACTTTGACTAAAAATCAAGTATGGTATTATTGCACAGCAATGTTGATAACTAAGCCATATGATGTTATTTTTCAATCGAATGAGAAATAAGGACATATGGCTTTATTGCACGGCACAAAGAAAAACATCTTAGTATAAGGGTTTGCCAAAACGAACAACTTCCTTCGTGTGATACTGCGAAGCTTCAATTATGTTAACCAGTGTAATAGATCTGAACAGTCTTTACATGGGGAATTACTAATAAATAGTAAGTCATTTCTACATTTTCCAGTACTTTTAACAGTAGTGACAGTCACCCTAATGTACTTCAACCCAAAATACCATCCTGGAGAAAATATTTGCCTAAACGTGCACCAAATATTCCTACTTGACAAATAGGTAACATAGCCATACAACATAATCGTATAAGAACACATAATACATATATAGTATATAATATGCCTAAAAAGATTGGCGTTAAGGTGCTTAAGAATATGATAGGCAATAATAATATTATATAAACCCATAGGCACACACATAAATAAACCCATATACTATACATTTAGTATATCCAACGCATCGTTATGACTGATATTTTGAAATATTGACATTAACACATGAATATCATCCGTTGTGTAAGACTTATTTACACGAACTCATAAAACTCAATTTACATCATAATATGTTAATATGCGGGTGAAATACATTAATGGTTTTATAATCACTTCATAATGTAAACACACAGCTTATTGGCACATGCAGACTTTTAGGCATTCCCAAAGATAAACATGATTTCGAGTGTCAAATATTTTGATTGAAAAATATGGGTGTTTTTGTTTTGGGTGGTTGGGGCTGAAGAGACATGATATAAAAGTAATAAAAAAAAAAAAACAAAAAGAATGAATAAATCAAGACAACATGTTGTACTCTGGCACGTAGGAGGCATTGCAACAAAATTTATAGAGTTTTTGTGGTTAAGCAACGAAAGTTAGGCAAATCGGGTGTAAAATTTTGAAATAAATTTCTGAGAATCATTAAGAAATTTCTATAGAAATTATTGTAAATTATGATATGACAATGCAACATATGTATTTTGATGCAACAGAAAATGTCAAAAATACCAATTAATTTATTACAGTTTGTAAGTAATTATAAAGGGTTATTAGCGCAGAAGTGGTGTAACTACAAATAATTTATATATGCGACAGAGGTTATTTCTCCTCATCTCGGTGAAGTTTTGTGTCAAATATTCAGTTAAATAAGAAAATGTAAAACTTTTAAAATATTGAAATCAAATTAAAGTATGTTATACATATAATTTTAAATACTACGTAATACTACTTTTTAAATTATACCCTCTGTGCTATCTACCATATTTGAATAATTATTATTTTAAGTAGAGACGAAGTACAAACACATAAATGGCACTTAAATGAAATATTCTCAGTATTTTAACGCTTATATGCTTGTACCATTTCCCATATTACAACGGGAAAAAAATACACCAACATTCCTATAGAAATTGAAATATATGTATTTTCGTGAAATTGTTTTCCCTATATGCCAATAGCATTATTTCTTGTTCCAGGAAATTTTGAGTAATTATCGCCACAGTCAAAGAATATCAAAGGCTCCCCCACAATACGGAAGTTTTCATTTCATGACATGAAATGTAAATGACATAACAAGTTCTTGGTATTCATATTCCAGCCTTGTTTATTTATATAGCATATTGTTTATAAGCCATCTGTTATAAGCTGCCAGTGAAATGGTTAAATTGATGAAAGGATCAAAAAGTATATAGTTGAACATGGTATCAATTTAAAGAGAGCGAAACTGTAATTGTCTTGTAGCAATTTTTAAAGTCAGATATAGGAAATTGGATGTATTCCAGTTTACTGTGAAAAATTACCAAGAATATTGCAATACAACATTGCTGCACCGTCATATTTGCGTACAGACTATTTATGAGTTACTCATATGAGTTACATTGCACTTCTCATTACAATTACATCAAATTCATAACATATTTTCATATACAGTAAATTAAATATTTCAAAAGAAAATTATATCAGTCATCAAAGTTCGATTAACTTGCAGTGCCATTTTGTACATTGTTGTTGTGTTTTAAAAATATAATGATATAAAACTTTAAAAATATAAAAATTTAAAAATATTAAAATATAAAAATATAAAAATATAAAAATATAAAAATATAAAAATATAATAATATAACAATATAACAATATAAAAATATAAAAATATAAAAATATAAATATACTAACTGACCCGGCAAACGTTGTTCTGCCATACAACTTCTGACTCGGCGAACTTCGTCTCGCTCCAAGTTAACGCCTTCATATAAGCTCCAGAGCATATTAAAACACATCTGGTTCAAATTTTAATGTGACTTATTTGAATTTAATCGAAATCAGTGAAGAGCGGTCTGATAAACAATGTTTTTCGATTTGTTTTCCGGCGCTAAAACAAACACTGAAGACAGTTTGCCAACACGCGAAAATCTGAGAAATTCGAGGTTGATTCCTCAAATTTCCAATGATTGGCCATGCGATTTATTGATTGTCATCGCAAAAACCAATCGAATGGGGAATTGAATTCGCTAGAATTGGAAGGGAAAATCGGTTGGAATAATAGAAATTCAAGGGATAAGGACTTTCTCTCCTTTGGAAAAATTTGACGGGAACGTCATCCATCCAGTTGAAACATCAACAGGAATTTGGCCATTACAAAGCGCCTGTAGATATTTGGAAAATGCAGTAGCCGATGGGTCGTTTTGCAACATGACTCTCATGTTCGTAGTTAATTTCAACTCCTTGTCATTCCGCCACAAAGACACTAACTTCATCAGCAGCAGTAGATTTTGGGATGGCGGGAATCGTTTGACGAAAATCTTCCGACAGAAATATTATAGCCCCACCAAATCGTTTCGAATCACCTTATAAATCCTTCATCTTTCAGTCAACTGCCTCCAAAGCTCGTTGATGCGCTATCGTGCATTCATCCCAAATGATGATTTTGCATTTTCGCAACAATTTCGCTGTCGCCGAACTTCTGGATATTGTGCCCAATGGCTTGTCAACTGAGAAGATTCATCGGCAACTTCAAAGCGGAGTGTGCAGTTCGACCGGCTTTCAACAAAGTGGCAGCAGATGGTGCAACAGCTAACGTAATTTGCGATCGATACGCATAAAAATTATTTGAGCTAACCTTTTTATTCGTTTCTTTTCCTGATGACTTGTAAACAATCCTGTCGTTGTATTGACCTCTTTAAATTGTGGTGATATTCACCCTCTCCACGGCAGAACATTAACGGGTATTGACCGATGAGTCTCCCGACATGCATGTGAACAAATCGATACCTTAATTTTAAACCAAAGTATGTGTAAAATGAAAATTTTACAGAAAACGTCTTTAAAGTTTGTGAATACATCATATATATGATAAGTTAAAATATCCTAAATCTACTAAATCATGTATCCGAAAACCGAATTGTTGGAAAAATTTATTTTTCGAATAAACCGAAAACCGGTTTTCTAGAAAATTCAAGTATTTGAACACTATAATTCTATCCAATTCAGAATATTTGGCAATTGTTCGATCAGTTCGTGTTTTTTTTTTTTAAGTAAAAATTGCACAACGTTGATCTAGTTCTATTGCCGAATCACCAACGGAATAGATCTGAAGGAACATATGATCATCGTTTGGTGGTGGTAACTAAGCGCCAGCTCGATGACGTAATTGCTCTTGAATCTGAATGTGTGGAAGCAATTTCGAGCAAAATGGGAGGAATTGTTTTTAATAATAACACTGACACAAAATCAAACTTTTTCTGAAACGTTCGCACGTTGGGCAAAACCTTACCTCTGTTTACACTTTGCTTAAGATATTCCTAGAATATTTAATTTCATTAAATATTATGTTTCGTTTCTTTTTTTAAGCAACGAAATAAAATAAAATGTTTTGCGACCTATTTTAAAAAAAGTGAAAAAAATATTTTTCACTGAGCTAGAGGTTTACTCAGCTCCAGTAATACTATCTGAACTGCATAACTACGTTCGTGCGTTTTTCACTGTTCCACTGTGTAATGAGACGCCATTACCTTTTAACTCGGATTGTTGCCGGGTTGATCAACAACTTCGGCACCGAATGACGGCAGTTGAAAGCATCCATCATATTTTTGTGTATTTGCCAGGAAATGTTTTGATTAAATTGTATTTCCATAGAGAAAGGAATATGTTAATGGCACTGGCGGATGAGTCAAAATGGCAATTTCACCTTGCCACCAGCGCAGCATAAGCCGGAAGTTTCCGATTGTAACTTCAATGCATTGCCATGCTGGCATACGACAGACAATGAACCGATATCAACGCAGCGAAGGTCTTTGTACGCGATTGTGGAATCGTATATATAAGTCTATATTTACGACTGGTCTTCTTCTAGTAACATTTTGTCACATTTGCGGTGGTGATTGTGCAGCGCGAAACTGTGCAATATGGGCACGTCTCCATTCATTTTTTTGGCACGTTCCTTTTGCGTTTGATTATTACGGACGTTCTGACTAATAATAGCAAGACGCGTACGTCGTCCAATGTTTAATTGTCTAATAGGAGGCATTAGTCTAGTAAATAACTCTACCTAAAAACAACCATGTCCTATTCGAAAAATCTAAATTTTTCGAGTTTTTCCGAGTTTTCTACCAAGAAGTTGTCTATTTTTCCATTCGGAACGTCATGTCGGAATAATTATCTAAAATTTTTCGCAGTTACATCGTCCAAAACTATCAAATCATACAAAATTTTTCTATTTTCCCTTCGAAAAGTCATTCGCAATTATTGCACACAAAATTCCATACAAAAAAGCAATTTTCGGTTATTCCAATTTCCCGACTTTTCCGGAGGATTATCCCAAAATTTTCTCCTGGCAATTGCGAACAACAACAAAATTTCAGCAAAATCGGTCCTGCCGTTCTCAATTGATGAGTTAGTATTACACCATTTTTATATATATAATATTATTTATCTCGTCAAATTTTCCAACCAACATCAAAATCATCAAATCATGCGAAAACTGCAAAATTTCGTTGATAAAAAAATCTAATTTTTTGCGCTTTTCCGGAATTTTCCGAGTTTTTCGCTTATAATTTTCTATTTTTGCATTCGAAAAGCCATTTCGTAACAATTGCACTCAAATTTCCCGGCTTTTCCTAAGGATTTTCCCAAAATTTTCTGGCATAAAAACTCCTGCCAATTACGAACAATTGAAAAAAAAATCTACCAAACTGGGCCAACGTTCTCTCTTGATAAATTACTATACATTTTTCACACTTTTTTTATACACAACGAATTTTGCACCTTTACGTCGTCTGAAATCATCAAATCAAGCGATACAATGGAAGATTTCGTCGAAGGCATTCAAATCTTTCGATTTTTTTCTGGAATTTTCCGAGTTTTTTACCAAGAATTTTTTTATTTTTCAATTCGAAAAGTCAGAATTGTTCGAAATTGTTTACATTTACATCGCCCAAAAATATCAAAACATACGATAAGATGCAAAATTTTGTCCAAAAAAAATATTTTTTATTGTCAATTTCCATAATTATCCAACAAAAATTTTCTATTTTTCCATTCGAAAAACGACATTTTTTTAATTTTCGATTTACCTCAAATCAGGCGATGTAATGCAAAATTTTGCCGAAAAAATTAAATTTTTTCGATTTTTTCTGAATTTTCCAAGTTTTCCACCGAGAATTTATCTATTTTTCCATTCAGAATGTCATTTCGGAATAATTATCCAAAATTTTTCGCAAGTTACTTCGTTCAAAACTATCAAATCGTACGACAAAAAGCAAAATTTCGTCGAAAAATAGTATTAAATTTTTCGCATTTTTCCGGATTTGCAGAATTTTCCAACAAAATGTTGTTTTTTTTTCATTCGAAAAATCATTCGTAACAATTGCACACAAAATTCCATACAAAAACGCAATTTTCAGTTTTTTAAATTTTCCGGCTTTTCCGGAGGATTTTTCCAAAATTTTCTTTTACATAAACCTTCTAGTGGCAATTATGAACAACTGAAAAAAAATTTCAGCAAAATCGGACCAGCCGTTCTCAATTGATGAATTACTATACATTTTTGCCACCATTTTTATATATATAGATAAAAATATTAAAATTATAAAAAACTAAAAAATATAAAAATATAGTAAATAAAATATATAAAAATATAAAACATAAAAATATAAAAATATAAAAAAATTTATGCATATATGCATATATTATACTAGTAAAGTTTTATAGAGACCAATTAAGATCTACTCGAGCTTTGGTCCACACCAGCCTGCCAGTCTGGCCCTCATCCCTAAGGGTGAGAGTATAAATAGGAAATATCAGAGATTTTTCTGGCGGGTCTTAATAATGATTGCGACATCCAATTAAATTTAAAATTAAATAATAAAGTCATTACGAGGGCTGCTATATATATTTCTGGCCTAGGCAACAATAAGTGTTGCCAGGTGCAATCTGATATTTCCATTGGAAAGGTTGACATTTTTTAGCATAACATCACTCAGAACGTGTTGTCATTTAATCGTGAATTGTTAAACTTACAGAGCTTTGAACAATTCAATTCCGTTAAAAAAATGGAATTGACACGTGAGCATTTTCGTGCGATCATTTTTCACAACTTTCGACGTGGATTATCCAGACAAGAGTGCATCGATGAACTTAAGTCTTTGTATGGTGATCAAGCACCATCATATAGCACCGTGAAAAACTGGTATAACGAATTTAATCGTGGTCGCAGTTCGCTCAACGACGAATTCCGTGAAGGTCGTCCAAAAACGTCCGTTGTGCCAGAGAACATTGATGCCGTGCGTGAACTAATAATGCAAGATCGCCATGTGACATACCGGGAGGTAGAGGCATCCTTGGGCATTTATCCCACCCGCATACATTCGATATTACATAAACACCTGACCGTAAAAAAGGTTTGTTGTCGTTGGATCCCGCACAATTTGACAATCGCTCAAAAAAAGGCTCGTGTCGATTGGTGCAAAGAAATGTTGAAAAAATACGATCGCGGTGCTTCAAAAGATGTTCATAAGATCGTCATAGGTGACGAATCTTGGATCTATGCGTATGAGCCCGAAACAAAACAACAATCGACCGTGTGGGTCTTCGAAGACGAGCCAAATCCAACGAAAGTTGTTCGTGGAAGATGCACTTCG
Organism: Muscina levida; assembly: GCA_964034835.1. Taxonomy (NCBI): domain Eukaryota; kingdom Metazoa; phylum Arthropoda; class Insecta; order Diptera; family Muscidae; genus Muscina; species Muscina levida. Next base: position 40,830,576 of record OZ035883.1, read on the forward strand.
AAGCAAATGGTCGCCTGTTTCTTCGGCAAAACTGGTCATGTGGCGACTGTTCCGCTTGAGCAACGAAGGACGGTCAATTCTGAGTGGTACACCACAATTTGTTTGCCTGAAGTCTTCGGAGAAATTCGAAAAACAAACAAGAGAAGACGAATCATTCTTCACCATGACAACGCGAGCTCTCACACATCGGCTCAAACCAGCGCCTTTTTGACCGGCCAAAACGTCGAATTGATGGGTCATCCGCCGTACAGCACTGACTTGGCACCCAATGACTTCTTTTTATTCCCGCACATCAAGAAAAAAAATGCGTGGTCAACGATTTTCGTGCCCAGAAGATGCTGTTGAAGCGTTCAAAAACCATGTTTTGGAGGTGTCTCAATCGGAGTGGAAAAAGTGCTTCGACAATTGGTTTGAGCGCATGCAAAAGTGTATAAATCAGGCTGGAGAATACTTTGAAAAACAATAAAACAATTTTTGATGATAAATATTCGCATTTTCATTATTAGGCCAGAAATATATATAGCAGCCCTCGTATTGAATCGGCCGTGGCATAGTGGTTAGAACACGCGACTACCATGCGGGAGACCGCAGGTTCAAAATTGGCCCCAGTCATCTTAAAAAAAATTGTTCTTTCATTGTCGGCTCCCCTCGAATGTTGTCGACAGCAACTTCGCAGTATTAGTGTCGAGTCAATCGGCATGTCCAGTAAGAGCTTCTCAAACAGTGACGTTCGCATTCGTCGATAAACAAGTAGGTGCCGTTAGTTGTGAATCTAAAAATAGAAAGCGTGTTAATTCACAACAATGCGAGAAGCTATCCCATACCTCATGCATGGGGTGCAAAGGGAAATTAAGTTTTTTTTTTATTGAATCACTTTTCATTAGACGCCGTGAATTGCGAAATTCCAATTTTTGTTTTATTGCCATCTAAATGCAAATATTCGCAATAAAGAAAGCCATTGAACAATGGGTAATGTCTTATGAGGCGGATACAGTCACTGAGAATTTAGGATAACAAAGTAATCATCTGTCACATGTTGTGTGATATAAATAAAACGATATTATGTCGCTTAATATAAAGAAGGGCATGTATTTTTGTAACGACAGAGCACTTAACTAAAAGTCATTTGACTTAAATGGTAATAACATATCACTAATGTTTTACAAAAACAGCAACAGCATGATATCTAATACACCTCATTATTAAAATCCAATGATTTATTGTTTGTAAGAAATGTATAGGATATGTATATTAGTAGCAAGGTCAACGCATTTGCCTGTGCCCGGTAAACCCAGCTTGTAATACACCCGATAAACAAAACAAACCACTCGATTGTAACCAATACACAGTGTGAAAAGAATCTGAAATACACACTCACAAGTCACTAAAGGAATTTTGTTTCTTTATTGTTGTTTTTTAGCATATTTTTGTTCTTCTTTTGCCTACAGATTCCATACTGTTACTCACAAATATTTTTAACATAAAGATTAATTTTCTTGCCTTAATGTCCGCCTAATTTATTCGTCATATTTTAACTTATATATTTAACAGGAATTTTCGGAAGTGTTTTGTGGAAATTATTTTTCACAGGATTTTTCGCTGCTGTTTAAAAAAAAAACAACACCACATTCCCTTATTACTAATACTCTTATAAAGCGCCTAGGGGTCCATCTAATCACTGGTGCGTTGAAGCAAGAGATAGGTTCGTTCGATAGAAAACTTATTAATAAAGTTTGCCTTGAGTTTGGGATTTTACACCATTTTTTGTAACAAAGGCAGAAAAAACATACTTAGTCAAACACATTTTGAGATACAAAAACAAAAACAACAACGAAGAAATTACCAACACAAAACAAGGGCATTCATTAAAGAATTTAAAATTTTACTAATTTTTCTTATTATTTTTCTTTGTTCTACATTGTAATTTGTCAAAATAATTGCTATGATTGCACATTTATTAACAAACTTTACATAATTTGTTGTTGATTAACACAAATAAAACTTGACCGTTACAAAAGAGCTGTTGTGTGTGCGGCGAGAAATTTCAAATCGAATTGGTTGTTGCGCATGCTATTTAATTATGTTTCTTAAAATTGCAAATTAATTAAATCTATTTTCTGTGTCTATTCAATCGTAATAAATTGTTCATGTTTTTGTATGAGTTTTCGTTAATTGTTTAGATATCAATTAATTTGAAGTGTAAAAAAGATTTATTGTTTATAACAAATTACATTTGTTGCGTATAAATACCATACATTGGTTTGTAGTACACAAGTGTGGTAACGGCTATGGACAAATTTATAAAATTCTACGGAATTTTCGTAAGTACAAACTCTTCCGAAAATAACTGTTTATAACACTTTTTAAAACTATGAAATATTACACCAGAAATGTTTCTGGAAAGTTCAATTTATTTTTTTTATATTTTTATATTTTTATATTTTTTGTTTCAGTTACAAGCGATTTCATTTTCTTGCTTTATAAATAAATTTTTGGCAACTAATTAACTGTCATTTATTTGAGAGGAGAACAACAAATGCAATATTTTAAATCCCACACGTTTGTCATTTTGGACGACAACAAAAAGAACAATTCAATTTACATATTTGCTCTTCAAAGCTTAAAATTGTAAACCCCCTTCACTCCAATTCCACAATGATTTTAGATTAAATTAAATCTAATACAATTTGTCAGTTACGCGACCAAAAATTCCACAGAATGTATAATATTTCTATGTTAATTTTTAGGCGTTGGTGTAACACATAATGACGCATTTATAATCAAACACATCAAAATGAATGATTATGTAACAATTGATGCCAATAAAAATGACTGTCATGCTAAATTAAGTACATTGAATGAGTAAATTTGTGAACGTGTAATAAAATTGTTCATTTCGGTAAAAATTCAGTATTATTTGATAGCGGACAATTACTGTACAATTGCAGTGATATGTGGAATTGCTTTGTATTCTACTGAATTCATTTTGTCATATTATGGCTGAAACATTAAAGCTGTTTCATTTATTATTATACATTTCTAAGAATTTTTTATTATAAATTTTCGTGGTATCATAACGACCAACACGGTTGTACAATTTATCATCACAAATTCTTTCATAAAAAAACTTCGTTATAAAGTGCCAATGTAGAGATAATAAACTTTTTGACACACGGTAACGTTTACGTTTGGTACTAAATCTATTACTTTTCTGGCTTAAATTTAAATTTAACAAAATGTAACATCATGATCTTATTATAATTCGTTATATGGAGCTATTTTTTGTATTAGCTACACCCACTCATGTCAACAAACTGGCAGTAAATGCGACAGTAAAAATCATAAAGGAATGCTTCAAAATAAATCTGACTTCCAGGACATTTCCATCATGTGCCAGTCTGTTTTCTTCCATGTGTATGTTGTGCTTAAACATGTGGAAACGAGAAATGCAAAAACACTAAGCGACAATATGTAATTGTTAAGTTTTTACATTTTTAATTTTTATTTTTAATTTTTAATTTTTAATTTTTAATTTTTAATTTTTAATTTTTAATTTTTAATTTTTAATTTTTAATTTTTAATTTTTAATTTTTAATTTTTAATTTTTAATTTTTAATTTTTAATTTTTAATTTTTAATTTTTAATTTTTAATTTTTAATTTTTAATTTTTAATTTTTAATTTTTAATTTTTAATTTTTAATTTTTAATTTTTAATTTTTAATTTTTAATTTTTAATTTTTAATTTTTAATTTTTAATTTTTAATTTTTAATTTTTAATTTTTAATTTTTAATTTTTAATTTTTAATTTTTAATTTTTAATTTTTAATTTTTAATTTTTAATTTTTAATTTTTAATTTTTAATTTTTAATTTTTAATTTTTAATTTTTAATTTTTAATTTTTAATTTTTAATTTTTAATTTTTAATTTTTAATTTTTAATTTTTAATTTTTAATTTTTAATTTTTAATTTTTAATTTGTAATTTGTAATTTGTAATTTGTAATTTGTAATTTGTAATTTGTAATTTGTAATTTGTAATTTGTAATTTGTTATTTTTAATTTTTAATTTTTCTTTGACGACTTGGCTTAAAGTTACTCATCTGTATGTATAAATTCGTAGTCCCACTAAAGCCCTAATATTTGAGTGTAAGTAAAACAAAAAGACGGCATAAATATTTATATTACATCAGTATATAAATGGCAGTAGTATCTGTCGCCAGGATTCTTTCGACTTATCCATTCAAGTTCATTTCCACGGCAACAAATTTGCATTTCCTTGATGTATTGTAAACAATTTTAGCAATTTCTGCTGGACACATTGACAGCTTACAAAATTCTGCTCTGCTTTCAATATGCAAAGTAGATTTTTGGCCAGACTTGTTGTTTTTTTTTCAAACATAGCCATTTAAGGCAACACTCTATAGTTTTTAGTGCAAATATTTGCAAATATTATGAATTATTTATATTAAACAAGATGTTTTTTTTTTTGCTTTTTTTGTGTTTTTTTTTGTGAATGGCACGTGTTGAGACTTTAAACAGCAAACATCAAATTTGATGAGTCAACGAATATTTACAAGAAGACGCGATGAGGTCATGTTCCCACATTTTCAAATTCGCCAACATTTGCTTTAAGTTTTACATTTCAAAAGAATATCAAAGAATTTTCGAGTTTGTTAGTAATATATCATTGATTTACAAAGTTGTTGGTACAAAAATTTGCCAAAGTAAAGGTAAATTGATTTGCACGTTTGTAAGGTCATACCCCTGAGCTGTTGTAAAATTGTTCCAACCTGTGTATAAAAAGCATCAAAGTATAGGCATTTAATTTAAAGCAAGTTTAGATTTTGATTATCTGTACTAATTGTGATAATATGTATCAGTTTGACCTTTAATATCCCATAATAGTAATATAAAAGAGGTCCTGCAAGGTACAGGAAATATTTGGTATAACATTTGGCTTGATCTGTTTTTGATTTTAAATAACCTCACAAATTATCTTATTAGTGATAATGTAACCTACCTCGGTTATATGCCACTGACATTAAATTAAATCACATAGCGTAACCACCACAATTATAGGCGACATCGCCTGGCACACTGGCAAAAGTGTAAAATTAGTTTACATGTAAAGAAAAAATAATTAAAAAACTTATATACCTTTGTCATTGATGGCAACACCAGATAAATAAACTCACATCAGTTCTCTTATGGTCCCTCATGAATCCCGTGTTACTCGTACATACTGGAGATGGTAATATGAACCGTGTAACTACGTTAAGAGGGAATTCACATGTGTTAGTTATTTACTATGAACAAATCGCAATAAATCATTAGAGGAATGTCAGTGACTTTACACTTGCACAAGCACACATACACATGACTACATATAAAGCTTGTGATATGAGTTGCCAAACAATAAAGGGTTCATGAATTGTATTTAGGGATGTCAAAGCTATGAATTGGCTACAGATGTAGATGGGAAAATGTCAATGATCCTTTTGATAAAAGGATGTTGACGCTATCTGAAAGGAAACATTAAGCAGGTGAGAAAAGACATTAAGAAATTAAATCTATAATGATATCAGTCTCAACATTTTGTTGTAGATTAAGGATTTATTGCAGTAACAAGTCTTTGATTTGGTGAATCTACAACTGACCAGATATTCACACTGCGGCAAGTCCTGAAAAATACGCAAGAGAAACATATCGACACGCACAATTTTTTCGTCGACTAAAAAGTTGCCTTTGACAGACCAATATAGCAGAAATTACTTGAAGCCATGGCTGAATTTGGTATTCCTGGGAAACTGATATGCCTCTGCGGAATGACATTGACTGACTGGATGTCTTCAATGAAAATTGGTATGGACCTTACGGAGCCATTTTATAACAGACGAGGTCTAAGGCAAAGTGACAGCCTCTCGTGGCTGAATTTGGTATTCCTGGTAAACTGATATGACTCTGCGGCATGACATTGACATTTATGTCTTCAATGAAGATTGGTAAGGACCTTACGGAAGAAAGGAATGCCCATGTGCTCACCGGCATCACCGATTATTGCCGATATTATAATGGAGGAACTTTTGAATAAAAGCATGGAAAAATTGATCATAAAACCAAGATTGATGACTAAGTATGTAGATGATCTATTCGCGATCATCAAAAGAGACGAAGTGGATAATACGTTACGTATTCTAAATGAATTTAGCGGACAAATAAAATTTACAAAGGAAGAGGAATTAAATAATAAATTGCCATTTTTGGACTCAATAGTCCTGAGACAGGATAACATTTTAAAATTAGATTGGTATCAAAAACCAGCTTCATCGAATAGAATAATAAACTTTCATTCCAATCACCCAAGAAATACTATAATAAACACGGCAACAAATTTTATACGACGAGTGCTAGGGATAAGCGATGCGGCTTTCCACAAGAAAAACATAGTAAAAATTAAGAAGATCCTAAGTGCGAACAGTTTCCCTAGAAAAACTATAAGAAATTTAATAACATATGCAAAAAGTACAGGCAATAACAAGGACAATGAACTTTCCACGAAATTTTACAAACCTACAACGTACATACCACATTTTTCGGAAAGACTAAAACACTCCGATATATATAACAAAGAAACACATAAACTGTCTTTTAGACCGTTCCATACATTAAATAGTCTTTTCAGCAAAACGAAATCAATAATCAAGAAGGAAGAAAAATCGAACGTCGCACGGTGGGGTAAATTCACGATCTGGGCGGCCAAAATTCGATTTTCAAAAACCAATGTTTTTAATAATTTCCGATTGTAGGGTAAAGAGAACAAAATGCTTCACTAGATTCCGTTATATTTTCATTCCATTTTGCTTACATTCGTTTTCTACAAGCTGTTAAAGTTACTTGTTGCTAATTGTGCATTTTCTATTTTGTTGTGCTCAGGTAAAGCAACAATTTTAGCAGGCTTTGGGAAGGCGTGTGTTTAATTTAAACATTTAAGTAAAATGGAAAATAATAAAGCAGGTTAATATTATTTAATATACTTAGCTAAATAAAATTATAATTCAAATTCATACCAGTAAAGCAGCATTGAAAAATATGGTATTTTTGTCAATTTCAATGGTAACAAAATCGATCTATGGACAAAAAGTTATGCATCACCCTTTTTCACCCCTTCAATCTGTGATTCTATAAAATCTTTAACATCGTATTGTTCATATGGAAAAAAAAAATTTTGCGGGTTTTTGCGGTTTTGTGTTTTATAGCCATTTACCTACTGCGGAAGAATGAACTATAATTTCTGCGGTTTTACTGAACCACTTTAGTTAACAAACCGGATGTCCTATATCTCTATGCATTTATAGTTAGAGGGTATCCAGACGAATAAAAAGTTATAGGGAGGTAGGCCTCTAAAATGCAACCTTGTGGAGATATATGGGAAATACTTGGAATCTTAAAATTTTTATAAAAACCATTTTTTGTATAAAAACGGTCACAACCTCTACCCTCCGAATGTTGACATATTATTATTTTTTACGTCTCACCGAGTAATATTTTACCATTCTGCTTCATAAATTAGCATCAAATAATTTTGGCCGCCCAGATCGTGACTTTACCCCACTGTGCGTCGTGTATAAGATTAAATGTAAAGGTGACAAGTCAAACATATGCAATAAAGTATATGTTGGCACTACAAAATCAAAACTTAAAACTAGACTCTCATCCCACAAAACTGAACAGAAAGCTATTGACAAACCATTGGAGCAAAAAACACCACTCGCCGCCCACTGTGCAACGACCGGACACGCTCCCGACTTTGACGATGTTGAGATATTAACGGAAGAGAGTAACTACACTAGACGTTACACTCTGGAAATGCTACACATAATCGACGTTCCTGAGGAGAAGAGACTAAACTTTAAACGGGACACGGAACAAGTGGCTCACATATTCCGACACACGGTCAAAAAACACAAAAATATCAAAAATTTAGTAGTTCGTACTGAAACTTAATAGAAGTCGGATCTCAACTTTATTATTTTCTTTAGTTTACAATGTAAATATTAATGTGTTTCAATATTTGTTAGTGTTTACATACTGAATGTTTGTTATTTCTTGTTTAGTGAAAATATCCCCTGAAGATGGTGAACGATGTTCACCGAAATATTGGGAAACAACAAATAAATAAAAATAAAATCTAATCTACATCCAGATTTCTATTTTGAGTATTTTTAATATATAATGAATATATTTTTTTATTACCTGATTGTTGTTAAACACTCCAATGCACCCATGTTTTCTTATTATTAGAAGTTGTACTAATGCTTCAATTAAATGCGTCACGGCAATACGATTTTCAAAAAACTCATGGAACATTTTTCATCGTAACCTTAATCATGTCAAAACTTATAACTCTAATGACAATGATATTTTCAATTAAGATTTACATTTCATTTGCGATATAAATAAAAGCAAAAATCTCTTTCTGCATCGTCTTTTTGTTAATTACATGTTCATCTGTCACGCGGTGCCATTGTCATCAGTCGAAATGTTAACAGCTTGGCACGTGCGGTCCCCTACGTGTAAATATCATAATAATTAAGCTAATTATGTTTTGAGATAATTAGATATTTATGGAATATTGTGCGAGCATTCAAATACTAAAAATGAGCGAGATTGTCTCATTTAGTATTGACACTGTGCGTGGAGGGATAATTAGAATTGCTCGCAGCTCTAATGTTGTAAATATTTTAATTAAAACAGGCAATGAGTAAATAAAATGATTGATAATTGGTAAATATAAGAACTTTATTACGAATTGAGTAATTTAAAGTAAGTATTATTTTGTTTCTTATATAATACATTTATTATCCGCTGCTGTTGTATAGTTTTCTCCCCAAAAATTGTTCTATTAACCAGCTTTGCAAAATGCCATTTACTGCCACCCCAATAGTAAACTTTATAAATCATTGTCGTCATCATCATTATCTGGCATTTGCATATCATGACAGTTAACAGTTGCGTCTACATGGTTTCACAGTACACGGCATGTTCTCATAACGACACATCGCCAAACTACGTGGCTGCTGAGTGATATATATCTTAAGATGAATAACGACGACGAGTTATGGCAACATTTGGCAAATGCACTCATGTGTAATTCGTTAAGCAGTTCCATGCTTGAATGCAAATGTAGTTTTACTAGTGAAATTTACATGTAAGTAGAGACATAAACATTAAAAACCTCAACACTTACAAAGATAAAAGTAAAACATTTCCCGCATATGAATTTGAAATGTTACCGCCCCCAGCTACCACAAACTTGAAAGCATGTTTTCCTGGCACCCTCAAAAAGTATACAACATTTCCTGAATGCTAATTGACATTGCTATAGCTACTGACGAAAATCTTAATACAGCCTTGAAGCATATCATATTAAGCGCATAAAGAACAAACTCTCTCAAAGTATGCTACACAAAAGATGTCGCAGTTATCTCTACCTGCCTTAAAGTAGTCGTCAACACTTTATTAAGATTTAAACTAAATGAGTCCCTCAGTTGTCACTTAAAGTGTCTAAATCTATGGTAGTGACAAGGTGTGTTAGTGTATTTGATTGCTACCTTCACTTACATAACTAAATTAAGTGTCTGACGCTGTTTTTAGCACTCAGCATCTTTTGGTTTTCTGTCAGTATATTTTTAGTAATACAAATTAGCTGTCAACATTAACGCATTAAGTATTCGCAACAGATAATTACCCTGACCACCAGTCGAATAGAAATTATAATTACAGATTATTTCACAAGTCTCGAATGGCAAATTGACGACCGGATAGACGGCTTTGGGAAAATCAAAACTGCGGAAAAGCGAAAATTTTGCAATCATTTAAGACTTTGAATGAGATGAGGCGAAGATTAACAGATTATTATATAGAGTAAGACAGTTGGTAGCAAATAAGAAGAGATAATACAGTGAGATTTATAGAATTGTTGAGTTACAGTATTGCTACAAATACACTAGTAAAATTGGGTTGAATTACAAATAAATAATGATCACAGATAATTAGCTAAACGATCAGTCAATTGTCAATATTTCTGATCGATTAGCTTAATTTAACAAACTTAATAAAACGTCTCAACTCACACGAAAATTTTACTCATTATTAAGAATTTTAAAACTATTAAAAATATTGAAAATATTAAAGTCATCCAAAATATTAAAATTATCAAAAATATGAAAAGTATTAAATATATTAAAAGTATTAAAAATATTAATAATATTAAAAATATTAAAAAATTAAAAATATTAAAAATACTACAAATTTTAAAACCATTATAAATATTACAAATATTAAAATTATTAAAAATATAAAAAATACTGAATATGTTAAAAATATTAAAAACATTAAATATTAAAAACATAAAAAATATTAAAAATATTCGATATACTAAAAATATAAAAAATGTGAAAGAAATTAAGAATCTTAAAATTATTAATAAATATTAAAACAAAAATTCAACATATGAAACTATTAAAAATACTAAAAATGTTACAAATATTAAAAATATTGAAAATATTAAATATAATAAAATTATGAAAGATACCAAAAATATTAATTATACTAAAAATATTAAAAACATTAAAAATATTCAAAATATCTAAAACATAAATGTTTATTAATATTTTTAAATATTACAAATTTTAAAAATATTAATTATTCTAAAAACAAAAATAATAATCAAATCAAATTGTTTGATTCCTTAAAATGTTCATAATAATTCTACCCTAGCGGCACCTTCCGGTCCATTTATACAAAAACTTTGTTCTCATGATCACACAAATAAAAATACAAAATTTCATTTGAATTGGTCCATTCGTACAAATTTTGTTTAAAAATCTACCCAAACGCCACCTACTGGGTCAACTTGTAAATACAATTTTTTTTGATGATCGAACCAAAATGGTTTCTAAATTTCATTTGAATTGATCCATGCATTCAAATTTTCGATATAAATCCACCCTAGCGCCATCTGGAGTGGATTATTTTCTTTACAAACCAACTCCTACAAATTTTGAAACAAATGAAAAAATAATCAGACACATCGCTCAAGCCGTTCTCAAGCGATGGGTTTACATACGCGGACCGTTTCATATATATATCGCTCGTTTTCTGCAAGACCGTCATATCTCAAAAAAATCGATTCTGAGATAAACGCGTTTAAAGTTTTTAATTTACACCAAACTTGTACAAAATTGAGGAATTCAAATAGCTCTCAGGCGGAGTGTATAAAAGATATTAACATGAATTTTTTACACAACATGGAGTATGATGTAATGAACAATTCTACATCATTAGCTCAAAAAACACGTTTTTTGAGTTATGACGGTCTTGCAGAAAACGAGCGATATGTATATTAAAAATATTAAAAGTAGTAAAAATAGTAAAAACATTGAACATATTATAAATATTTACGATAGAAAAATTATAAAAATTATTAAAAACATTAAAAATTTTAAAAATATTGAAAATATTAAATATATAACATTAATTAAAAATATAAAAAAAAAATTAAATAGTGTAAACACTGCTGTTTTCTCCCATACGTAATGTATTTTCCCGCCTGCCCTCGTATTTGGTGCATGACTACCATCTCATGTCCACCACTAAACACTCTGTCTACCCCTAGACACTCCATATTTAGAAATAATGTTAATTTATATATTTGGAATCATAAATACCTCATTAAGAAAATGAAATTCCATAAAACTTTTGAGAGTGTTTTGAAATTATTTTACTAAAATCTTAAATTGTTCTAATGTTGTTGTTGTTGTTGTTGTTGTTGTCATGGTTCTGGTACGAAAAAGTAGCAAGATGACGACGAGTTCTTTTGTTGCGATGACCCAGTACTTAAATAATAGGAATTACACGAATTTCTGACTATATTTTCTCGGGAGAGAAGAGACGAAAGGAAGCGAGACATAATCATAAAGATAAATGGCGCCGGAATCGTAATTGAAATGTATTTTCGTTTTTCATTATAATCATAAGACAATCATAAGTATTCAAGTCGATTCCAAAATCAACGAAACGTATCGCGAAAAGTTAGTAAACGATTATTTGCAAATCAGTCTTGGTTATTTTAAGTGGTTTGGGGCACCCTACTCTTGGCTACTATAGAGGGGTCCATTTCTCCTGCCCGCCCCACCCTCATCATAAGAAATCTAATGCATTAATAATTTCCCAGAACTGAAAGACAATTTGTTCTGCTGTCATAGCTAAGATAATTGGATGGTAATTTATCCAATGTGGGTGACCCCTCCCCAGCCTGTATGTCATTGTGTGCGTGTGTAAGTTAGTGAGTCAGTCACAAATTAACCCAGTTTCGGATGCGGTTGATTTGCTGTCTATCAAGTAAGTTTGTGTAAATAACCAACCCATAACTTTTTATGTTTGCTTTTAATAGTTTTGCTTGTGTTCAGTTTCATATTTATGCGATACTTTAAATTATCACTATTTATTGTGTATATTTTCCTTTTTTTTTGTAGAGGTCTCTTGAGACAATTGACGGCAGCAATTTCCTTTACATATTTTTGCATTAGTTTATGCTTTTCGGTCCCTTTTCTCTGTAGACTATGCAGGAAATGGAAATTTTGATTGTCCTTTGTTACAGGATGTGTTTGGTTATCTTTGGACATTTGTACCTATCTACCTAATATGCGTATCATGACAACGAGGCTTCTTAGCGGTTTGTTATGTCTGGGTTGGTTGCTTCAGATTTATCGGAAAATCTTAAGAGGGGTTTGCGTAAAATACATGAGACACTTGTATTCGCATCACAGTTCTTTATTAACTTTTGGGCTGCTGATTTACATTTAGTCAATTCCCTATAGTCCTATAAGTGGAAGTAATTTAAATGCAAAAAAAATGTTTCTATTCGAAAACTGTCTTGTGAAAATTGTTGATTTTAACATGAAGGAGACAGTAACAGAACTTTGTCCACTGTCTTTAAAAAATAAAATACAAAAAGAATGACAATGATAATGAGTAGGTATGAAAATAATAGAATAGCGTGACATTTGTTCCGGCTATGACGGGGACTCCAGACACCAATTATGGCTTTAAGGCACAGAGTGGCCATTTATAATACAACCTCTCTGTTTTGAAAGAGGGAGAGATATTTGCTTTAAAATGTTTTATGGTTAAATGTTTTCAACTACTTCAAGGAGCCTGTGCTCTTTAAATAAAAGCTTTAATTGGCCATATCTATGGAATTGCTGGACGAATGGTCATGACATGTACAATTGTAATTGTATATTGTAAATTGAAGCCGTGTGAGGGCCAAAGAAGCAAAACACTCACAAAGAGTAGAAAACGCATTGGTGTTTTGAATATCAATTGAGATTATTGATAGATTTTTAATTTCATTAACGATCTTTGAATTTAAATTTATATGATCTGACTACAGTGAGCAATGCTTGCAAAACATTCGCAGCCAAAAATAACAGATTTACATCAATGCCAAGAGAAACAGAAGCTCCATTGTTCGTATTTTGTTTTTCTAAACCAAACTAAGAATACTTCTTTCTGAACGTAGGATCCCTTTTCCTAAACAAAAACAATAAGAACTATCTGCTATGTCAATAAATACAGTAAATCATTTGAATGTTATGAAATCTGCTTTTTCTAATTTTTCTAGAAGAGAGTGAAAATCAGTACTGTCGTTTTGCACGGGTTGTTTGATATAACAGCAGAACTTTTTGATACAATAAAAGTCCCTTTTGGTAAAATTAAAGTACATTATTGTATGGCAAGAATACTTTTTAGTGCAATAAATTGTACTGAATGGTACATTATAAATTTTACTTCTTTGTGTCTACCAACAGGAGTTTTTTTTACTATAAAATTATTTTAATTTTAGTATGGTGTAACAAAAATAACTTTTTGGTACAATAAAATTTCGTTTTGGTAGAAGAAATTTTACTTTTAATAAATTTTACATTTCGGTACAATAAATTGTACTATTTTGATATTTGATGAATTTCATATCAAAACCTATCAAATAGGGACATTTTGAACCCGACCCCCTTTTGCATACAGCTACATTTTACCTACAGGAACACAACCTCATTTTTAGAAATTACATTTTTGAAAATATGTGGGCGTGGCAAAGTACCGAAATATTTGAAAAATGACGGTTATTGGTACTTTTAAGCTGCCATTACTATGGAATGACTCAACCGAAATGAAAAATCTTGGTGCCATTAGAAAGGTATATAAGTCCGATTTCGACAACATACACTGAGGTTGTGTTTCTATAGGTAAAATCTAGCTGTATGCAAAATTTTATTAAAATCTGAGAGGGTCGGGTTCAATGAATATCGGTTTTGATATAAAATTCATCTTTTTTATATATTTTTATTTTTATATTTATATATTTTTTTATTTTTATATTTTTATATTTTTATATTTTTTGATATTTTTATATTTTTATATTTTGATATTTTTTATTTTTATATTTTTATATTTTTACTAGTGGGCCCGGAAATGCTTCGCTATTGCATATTAACATGTAATATATTTCACATTTAGGTCTACAAAGTACTTTGAAAACGGTACTTAAGCTCGACAATAATATGTTGAGTTTATTTACATATGTAACATATTTAAAGTAACTCCTTAACATTAAATTTAACCAATTAAGATGTATTGTCGTAAATGCTAATAAAAAGTTCATCAGCAAAGTCATATCTATAGTGCCGACATGTAGATAAAGTTATTTCTGTATGTAGGGCGAAAAACCACTTCTTCCACAAATCGGAAACAGACATTCCTCTAAGGTCAAAACTATTTATTTTGATCCGTAGTAGCGTGAACCATCTGTATACTAACTATCTCTTTGGTCACACGGATCAATAATATTCCCGAATACTATCTTTGTATTGAACTTGTATTACCATTTTTTGAGATAATTCGGACACCAAAGTTTGGCTTAACAATGTGATGGTCTCACGCGCTGTATGGCATGTTACACCGTCGTGCTGGAACTATTTATCCTTCAAATAATGTGCAATGACATGCTAAATAAAGAAATCAATTGATCGTCCACTGGCTCTACTTCTTCTACCAGTTGGATTTTATATGAATGTAGGCCAAGATCTTTCCTCAGCATTTGCAGAGACCGAGTTGCTGAGAAAGACGTCGGTTCGATAAATTCGAGTCCCCTGTCATACTTACGTCTACAGCGTCGATGGCTTCTATTGCTGCTCAGATGGGTCATTATATGCACCCTCAACTTCATAAAGGGCTCCATAAGTTTGGCGAACAGAACGTGCATTTTGAAAATAAATTTGCAAGATTTGCAAACGTTGTTCTTGTGTAGTTTTTACATGGTGATTTTCCAAAGTATACTAAAAGAAGTTCTATACGTCAAAAAAAATTACCCCATATATAGGTTATTTACAAATATTTGCTTATGTTACCTCTGACATACTTTAAAAATGTTAATTGTGCCCCAATAAAACAAAAGGTGTTTTCCAGTATAACTACAATGAATATTGCATTTTTTTCTGAAAAGTAACTGGTGTACGGACCATTATTTGATACTGTTTAAATATTTAACTATTGAAGTGCGTGGGCAGCGCCTTGGCACTGTTAACTTATTTTGTTCGAAATAGCCTGATCATTAGGGGCGAATCAATTAGTTCGCGTCAAAAAAAATCCTGTTAACCGTATATCAGTATTGGAATGTACGAAAAATTCTTAGACAATTTCACTAAGAAGCTTTATGTCTAAAATTAATTCCTAGTTCGCGCTGAGAAGCATGCAGATTTCAGGTAGAGATATTTTTTTTAGCAATTAGCAATTATTCAGTTACTTTAGACCTATGGGCCCCGGCTCTAATTTTTACCTACCATTCCGATGTTTGGAGACCAAGACGAAAAGAATAGTATATTTTTGATTTTTTTATTGGGATCCCGCCCAATATTCTGAAAAATTATTTTTAAAAACTTAATGTCTGTATGCCAACTCTCAGAGATCGTAACTTTTTAACAAATACATAGATTTGCTTCTGTAATACCTCATTTAGTTTGTTGGGAAGTCAGTTTTACGCAGAAGGTCTCAAAAAATATATATCTGAAGTATTCGGTTTGTGCTCATTTAAAAACAAAAAAAATTCTATCTGAAATCTTCATGCTTCCCAGTTTATTGGTAAAATTTTCTTAAAATTCATCGTAGATTCCGATTTTGGTTACGATTTTTGCGAATAAAAAAATTGGCCCACCTTACTGTTCATATCTCTAGGCGAACAGCAATATACTGTGGAATTTTGACAGTTTTAACTGTTTGTTTTAAAAAGGGTGTGGAACAGCCCATTCCCACCCTTACTGTTATTCATACTGCAACAACAACATATGTAACAAATCTTATCTTCCTACCTCTGATAGTTCATAAGATATATCCCTATCGATTTTGAAGTTGTATGGGCGGTGCCACGCCCCTTTATCCAATTACAACCAAATGTAGTCAGGTCAACAGTACCTTATGGTAAAATTTTTGTATCAATCGATCTATTAGAAAAGCCATTAGAGCGATTTTTGAAATGGGGGCGTGGCACCGCCCACTTCCATCCTGGCTGTAATTAATACTGCTCCAACAATATATATACCAAATCTCATCTTCATACCTCTGATAGTTCATGAAATATAGCCTTTTTAATTTTCAAGTTGTATGGGGGGTGCCACGCCCCTTTATCCAATTACAACCAAATGTAGTCAGGAACTATCTACAGGTCAACAGTACCTCATGGTAAAATTTTTGTATCAATCGATTTATTAGAAAAGCCGTTAGAGCGATTTTTGAAAAGGGGGCGTGGCACCGCCCACTTTCATCCTGGTTGTAATTAATACTGCTCCAACAACATATATACCAAATCTCATCATCATACCTCTGATAGTTCATGAAATATAGCCTTTTTAATTTTCAAGTAATATGGGCGGTGCCACGCCCCTTTATAATTTGCAATAAAATAATATTGCGACTATACTTTAAGATGTACGCTATCCTATCTTTCAAGTTGGATCAAACCGAACACGGTGTGCAAATTTGATTCAAATCGGTTAAGTAGTTTAGGAGTCCATCGCGGACAAACAACGTGACACGTAATTTATATATATTAAGATATATTTATATTTTTATATTTTTTTTTAATATTTTTAAATTTTTATATTTTTATCTTATATATATAAATATGGTGGTAAAAATGTATAGTAATTCATCAATTGAGAACGGCTGGACAGATTTTGCTGAAATTTTTTTTCAGTTGTTCGTTATTGGCAGGAGCAGGTTTATGTGAAAGAAAATTTTGGGAAAATCTTCCGGAAAATTGGAAAAATCTAAAATTGCCTTTTTGTATGGAATTTTGTGTGCAATTGTTACAGAATGGCTTTTCGAGTAGAAAAATGGAAAATTTTTGTTGAAAAATGCGGAAAATTCCGGAAAAATTTAAAAAGTTTGAATTTGTTGTTTGACGAAATTTTGCATATTATCGTATGATTTGATAATTTTGGACGATGTAACAGTGAACAATTTTGGCTAATTATTCTAAAATTACTTTCCGAATGGAAACATAGAAAAATTCTCGGTGGAAAACTCGTGGAAAAATTTGGATTTTTTCAGAAACATTTTGCATCGAGAATTGAGTTTTTGTATAACTTTTTGTGTGCAATTGTTCCGTAGTGGCTTTTCGGTTGAAAAAACAGAAAATTTTGGTTGGAAAATTATGGAAATATTCCAAAAATTTGAATTTTTTTTCAACGAAATTTTACATTTTATCGTGTGTTGATAATTTTGAATGATGTAAATGTGAAAATTTCGGATAACCATTCCAAATTGACTTTTCGAATGGAAAAATAGAAAAATTCTTGGTGGAAAACTCGGAAAATTCTTGAAATAACTCGAAAATTTTGATTTTTTTCATCGAAATTTTTTATTGTATCGCTTGATTTGATAATTTTAGACGACGTAAAGGTGGAAAATTCGTTGTGCTGCTTGGAAAAATTCGGTTTATTGTGAAACCTATATGTATTAAAATGGTGTAAGCAGTGTGTAGTAATTCATCAAGGGAGAACGGCTGGCCCATTTTGTTTTAAATTTTTATTTAATTGTTCGTAATTGGTATGAGGGTTTTATGCAAGATAATTTTGGGAAAATCCTTTGAAAAAGTCGGGAAACTGGAACAATCGAAAATTGGTTTTTTGTATGGAATTTTGTGTGCAGTTGTTACGGAATGGCTTTTCGAATGGAAAAATAGAAAATTCTTAGGAAAAAACTCGGAAAATTCCGGAAAAGTCAAAAAAAATGTGTTTTTTTATTGACAAAATTTTGCAATTTTCGCATGATTTGATGGTTTTGAACGATGTCTAGGTAGGCGTCAAATCGTTCGATGCAAAATGCATTCGATCGCGAATTTTAACGGGAGCAAGACTATAATCTAGATGAGCTGATCGGAAGAGTTCGAACAAATGTGCCGCTGTTAAATACCGAGCACAAGAACGTGTACGATTCACGATGAAACTGGAGGCATTTACTTTCTCGATGCTCCGAGTGGGACACCTAAGACATTTTTTGTTGATTCCGGCAAAAATTTGGTCAAGATCTCAAATAACGTTAGCCGCTGCATCCTCTGGCATACTTGTCACATTGTTGGAAGGCATTCGAACTGCAAATTCCAAAGCCAAAGTATACAATGACCAAGAATTTCGCAACGGCGAAGTAGATGCGGCAATCCCAAATCAACATTTCGAATGAGCTTTGGAAGTAGTTGACCGAACGATAAAGGATTTACGAGGGAATTTAAAACGATTTAGTGGGGCTATGATTTTGCTCAAAATGTCTAATGCTGCCGATTTACTAAAACCATGCTTGAAAACGTCAAGAAGTTGTAATTGACCAAAAAATTAAAAAATTAGGGGCTCATTTCAGAACCTCCCATCTTCTGCTGAATTCCTGAAACAACTGCCAGCGCTTGGCAATGGCTAAATTTGGGTTGATGTTTCGACTGAATTGATATCGTTCCCAGCAAATTTTTGCCAGTTCACATCGTTGGAAAAGTAACTCATGACATTGCACAAAATTATAAAAATCTCGGTTGGATTAATTTACGGGCAGATAAAGGAGGGATCGATCATAATCATATTGCGGAATCTGAATCAACCGAAATTGTGCAACGGTACGCGGTTGTCCGTCAAGAATCTGATAAAAAATGTGATTTCAGACGATCATAAGGAACAAATTCAAAGAAGAGGAAGTCCTTATCTTACGAATGAAATAATTCCAACTGATCATCCATTCCAATTCCCCGGCGACAATCAATAAATCGCAAGGCTAATCGTTGGAAGTATATGAGATTAATCTCGAATTTCCCTGTTTTATGTCCGGTCAGTTGAACGTTGCCTTATCGAGTTTTGGAGAACCGCATTCGTTGTTTGTTTTTGAGGCGGAAAACTAATCGAAAAACATTGTTTATCAAACATTCTCTACTCAGTTTGTCTAAAGGCATAAAATTGGGGCAAGACGAAGTTTGCCGGGTCCGCTAGTATTTTTATATTTTTATTTATTTATTTATTTTTATTTTTATATTTACATATTTTTATATTATTATATTTTTATATTTTTATATATTTAAATATCTATGTTTTTTATATTTTTATATTTTTTTATTTTTGTATGTTTTTATATTTTCAAAATTTAAGCGATTCTAAGTGTTAAACACTTCTTTACGTGGTAATATTCCTTAGCTCTTCGCAAAAAACTGCATAGTGTACAGTGTACACTTTGGTTTATTTTGCACAAAGGCCAAAGTATTAAATTGTAACTCCAACGCTTCCCGAAAAAGCTTTTGCGGCGCTGTGGCGCAATTATATATATTATATTTGTAACATTATAAACAATGAATAAATGAATTGAAAAAACTTATGTAGAATACAACTTAGCAGTTACCTTCTGTTTTTATGTCGTAAGTATTTGATTTTATTATTATAAATAAATATTTATCCTATAACGTATTGATAAGACACACTCTCAAGACAACAAAACGAACAACAAACGGCATAAACACAAGACGCTGTAGCAACGGGCAGACAAAAGAAGCAACATTGCAAACTGTTGGTTACACACTCTTTCACATTTTATTGATAAACAAATTACTAGCAATGTGCAGCAATTAGACTATTTACACTTTATACTAATTTAGATCAAATTTTCTAATGCAATTTAACCAAAAACTTAACAGCGACGCCAATCGACCATTGTGCAACTTGTACTTTGTTGTGTCACACAAAAGTTATTATTTTCAACCGGAAAACAGTGTCGCGTTACATTCTTAAGACTTTCACACAATTATAATTTATTTATTTAAATGATATCCGCCTTTAGTTGGGCTTTTTGACGACACGATTTATTTTATAACTAACACGCACCGATAAGAAAACAAAACTAATGAGAAGAAATGTCAACAAATGCATCATATTCATGTTGGCGCAAGAATAACGAAGATGTTGATGGGGAGAGACATTTCTGATGAGAGATGAATGTCATTCATTGTTGTTGGTAGATATGTAAATGACAACTCATCAATTTGACAACTAGGTGGCGGTGATCTTAGCAGCTGCACTTCATGAAGAGTAGTTAGTTGAGACAAAAACTTGTACCGTTACCTAAGTATACACATTTTTGGACCAAAAAGAGAGATGGTGATTCTGATTAATATTAATCTAATCTAGGCGCAGGTGTGTGTCCTTACTTACCTGATATCGCGGCAGCAACTGTACCGATCACTGCCACCTATTTGTCAAATGACTTCCTTCTCATTTCAAGCTCTATCAAAAATTTAAGTCATTGACACTTATCTGTCACCTGTTAGTTTAAAATTATCCCTCAACATAAGCACCACTTCTGTCAACAATAGGATTTTGGCGCATTATTTGTGCTACTCTCTTGTGGATGTTGACACTTCTAGTTAGTTTTGTTTTCTACTCGGTACGTGTTTGTTGTAAACTAATCGTCTGCTTAAAAAACCAACAGTAATGCCAAAAAATGCATAAGAAATTACATTAAAGTCGTGTAAACGTGTAATAAATGTAAAGTTTTTTTCAACTATTGAACAAAAACATAAAGACAACTTGCAAAACGGTCTACCGGTACCTCCCATTTGTTTCTGCTAAAATATCGTAAATACTCTTTAATTTGCCATTGCCTGCATTTGCCCGAGCCCTGATACATGTTACTCTTGTTTTAATGCGGTTGGGCCTAGTGTTTCTTATTGTTGTTACTTTTTTGTTGGTTTCTGTTCGTGGTGTTGTGTGTTCGTCGCGGTTCGGTTTATGTTTAATAACTTAAATGTTCGTTCGTTCAGTCAGTAGAACAGCGCGTCCGTTCTCTTGGTTTATCTCTGCTATGATGGCAACAACAGCAACAATTATAAGGTAAGCTCTATTATATTGTGTATACAGAAAAAAAGGTGTAAAGGCTGAAACACATAGAAAGCGTTTCTTTCTTTCCTCGCATCAAGCATATGTCAAATTTTTTTTATTACATACATGCGTTCTTACGAATGCGCACACATAAAAAGCATTCTCCAAAACATCAGGCGCAAGCGAGGCGCAAAGTTTACAAAAATTAAAAATTTTGTAGGCATCGCAGGCTTTGACATTTGAAAACAGCTGATTGTGTAGTTTATTTTGTACAAACAGACAAAAGAACAAAAAAAATATTATTAATTTATATGAATTTAATGATGTTTCAGGAAAACATTGCATAAACAATAAAACTGATTTCCAATATTGTGTTTACCGACAAACATATGATTGGATAAGCGTAAAGAGTATGCCGCTTATGTGTTTTAGAAATTTTAAAAGCGAGGCTGATGCTTGCAAAGAAACCATGACAGGAATGCGAGGCTTTCTATGTGTTTCAGCCTTAAGGGTATCAAATGTTTTTAATTATTGAGAGGCTGCAAGAAAATTTCTGCATTAGCTGAGCAGCAGACTGCGTCGACTAAAGTCATGAGTGCGTCGACTGAGGTCTTTAAAAATAATGGTATAGTTCTGTGCTTAAGTGCAAAATATGGGACAATTCATCATGGTCCTAAACAATTGAAGCTAAAAGAAAATATAAAAATATGAAAACATAAAATTATAAAATTATAAAATTATAAAAATATAAAAATATAAAAATATAAAAATATAAAAATATAAAAATATAAAAATATGAAAATATGAAAATATGAAAACATAAAAATATAAAAATATAAAATTATAAAATTATAAAAATATACAAATATAAAACTATCAAAATATTATATATATTAGTGAGTGCCCTCGGCTTGAGTCAACTAAAGTCATGACTGCGTCGACAGAGGTAGTGAAAAGCACCTCCTGCTTAACCTTTATGTGCTCGGATGACTGCATTTGTAGTAATTTTGAAATACAACTCTTGTTACAAAAGGGATTAACACGAAATTTTTAGTAGCTTCCTATAAAAGTGTTTTTACCAGATTTAACTTATAAAACCAATAATAAAAAAAAAATTCACTTTATTTTCAACTGAAATCAATTTTTTTTGGTTACTGTTTGTTGAAACGTGTGCTTTTAGTAATGATTTTGTTTCTTCACAAGCTGTTCTAAAGTATTAACGCGAAATACGAAATTGCTGGGTACGATCTTGGAGAAGACCGCAAGAATATGACGTAGATAAATTATAAGATTTTCAGAACGACTTGGTTGCAGAGAATGAGGCCGTTACACGCCAGCGTCATAGTGCAATGGTTGAAAAGTATAAAAAATCATCAAATTATTCCAAATGTCGAATAAAAACTATATACTGCAATACTGCAAAGCAGACGATATGAAATCAGGTATCTAACCTATATAGAACTGAGAGCGTTCGTTGAACTTATATCGATGGGGATAAGATGCATTGTGTTGTTTAAACGATGCATATTATAGCTGTGCTACAATGTCCAAATGAAGGTATCCCTTCTGATACCTCCCATACAATTTTACCTATTTAGTCGGTTTCTTCTTGAAATAGTAGACAAATCCTCCGAATGCCGAAACATTTGTCACACCCCTCTGGTACCTCCCATATAAATGAGATCCCTATATTAATCTTACAATAGTAGACAAAGCGTCAGAACGTCCCACCCCTTCTAAAATACAAATGACGGAATTTAGTGCTGTGGCGGAACGCTGTAATGGGAAGAGTATGGAGACGGGGCGCCTCTTGGTTTGACAATTACCATACATGATCAGTTTGACTAGACAGCAATAAAGCCGAACTATATTTACTTAGACCATACCACCAAAGCAGCACGGTGCGATATAGAAAATGGAAGGTCAGTTATAAGACTTTAAAGTGTTCCTCTAACAAAGTCTGTAGTTCCGAAAAAACAATTCAAAATACATATTAGATTGCAAAAAAAACCAAAGCATGCGCAGAAGAGATGTACAAAATGGTTTCCGCCACACAACCAAAAGTTAAACTTGGCGTAGCCTTTGGCAATGTTCTACAATATGCTTGATATAAGCGTATTAGTCATTATATATTTGGAAAATCATAGCCATGTTCAAGACAAAATCATGAAGCGAAACTTCCGGTGGAGCTGGGCATAATAGCTTTTCAAGTCTCTAATGGAACAACGCATTTACATTCCAAAAATGTTGGTATATACATCTGAAATATAATTACTGTTCTGAATATACAACTTTGGAAGCTTTTCTGATGTTACTAATGACATACATAAATCCAATTCACCTAGTCCAATTCTGGTGTGCGTTATCAATTTTTCTACATATAAACATGACAAAAGGTGTTAGTTTCCAGAACTATTTAGTTTTGTAGTAAAATATATTATTTTGTCTTAAAACAAAATAAATTAACCACTAATTTCGAAGCAAATATGTATTTATTACTTAAAAATCCATGTTTGCTACATTTGTAGTCATCCGACCGTCCACGTAAGTTTACAATCCCGAGCACATGAAGGTTAAATAATTGTCTAATTGATAAAATATTATTTAATTTGTTATCAGTACAATTGCAGATTAGCGTTTACTTATAAGTAACAAGTTCCACTTTCGGTTGTACAATATATTATTTTTGTTTGAAATTGTCCCACATCCAACATGTTCTTCGGAACCTGTTATGCAATGAAATGCTTTATAACTGAATTACATACGCTGTTTTTTTTTAAATTTAATTGGTTTTCAACTGGGTACTAACTCGAAATATATATTTGGAATACCATGGGACCGGCCGTGGCATAGTGGTTAGAACACGCGACTACCATGCGGGAGATCGCAGGTTCAAACCTGGCTCCAGTCATCTTAAAAGAAAAAAAAATAAATAAAATTTTCTTTCATTGTCGGCTCCCCTCGAATGTTGTTTGACAGCAACTTCGCAGTATTAAGCGTCGATTCAATCGTCGTGTCTAGTAAGAGCTTCTCAAAACAGTGACGTTCGCATTCGTCGATAAATAGGTAGGTGCCGTTAGTTGTGAATCTAAAAATAGAAAGCGTGTTAATTCACAACAACGCGAGAAGCTATCCCATACCTCATTCATGGGGTGCAAAGGGAAATTAAGTTTTTTTATCGGGTTACCAAGCTTTTACACTGATCCGATGGATGCAAAATTTCATTAAGGGACAAATAGAATCTTGTTGTTATTTAATCTCTACACAAATTATAATGGTCAGGTATACTCACAGCAAAAAAATAAATAATTTTTATTAATTTTCTGTTTTACGGAATCTGTGATGAAACATGTTGTACATAATCGGTTATATGGAACCAGAAACAGAATAGAAGGTCGATTAAAAAAGAAACGATTCTACTATCAATACCATTCGCAACAAGTTCTAAAAAATTTTCCTAGGTATGATCACTTTCGTTGGTAGGCAAAAAAATAATATTTATGTATTCCTCTCATCTTGACTTTAAAGTAAATAAGAGCAGGTCAAATACCAAGACAACTCTCTTAATAACCAATTGGTTATTAGAGAACTTCGTGGGGAGGCGTGGAGATTTTGAAAATGTTGCATTTTTTGCGCACACTACCCAGAAAGGAAAAATACTAGTTCAGTATTAGTTCTCCATAAGACAGTGAATTAGTTCACCTTCCATATAAGCAACTGTATCATTTAACACTTAGTTGTCCTAGGTTTGGGGGAATTGTATCTTATGTACTAGAATATAATCAGTTCAGAAATTCTAGTCGAACGATAGTTGATTGGCACTTTTAAACTAGTTTGGAACTACTTCAAAAAAGGTTGATCAGTACTAATTCTATTCTAGAAAGTTACCAACTAGTACTTTAAGTGTGGTACAAAAAAAACTTGTATGGCGTTCAAAATACCTTTAAAAATAGGTAAAAAATGCGATATTATAATTAAATACAATGATTGTAATATTAGTTTGTTCACTTAAAAGTCATATTGAATCATTTGTCTTTTGCTTTAGGTAAAAATTCAAA
The DNA here is from genome assembly GCA_964034835.1 of Muscina levida. Taxonomy (NCBI): domain Eukaryota; kingdom Metazoa; phylum Arthropoda; class Insecta; order Diptera; family Muscidae; genus Muscina; species Muscina levida. The sequence goes on from OZ035883.1 coordinate 40,856,093, forward strand.
ATTTGTCTTATGAAATTATTTCAAAATCCTCTTTTTACGAATATCCATAGTTAGGAACTAGTTTATTATGGAAATAGTTCAGAATTCCTTACTTAGGATCTAGTTCGTTTTTGAACTAGTTTGACAATTCCCTAGTTTGACAATTCCCTACTTAAACTACTGGTACAATTAAAGTTTTTCCCAAAACTTGTATATTTTATTTAATGTTTACTCCATCTCTGAAAAAAAAATTGGGTAACAATGAAATAGTGGCTAAAAATTTCTTCAAACTTAAAAAATAGTAAAAAAAAACCTAAAAAGTGGTTGAGTTCGGGTCAAAAACAGAAAGATGTGAGAAATTATTTGTAGAACTGTATATACTGTCAAAAAGTCTGAGATTCTTCATTCCAAGACGATTAATACATCAAAAATTCGTTCAGAACTAAATGTCTTATCAGCTCATAAATGAAGAAAGAACTGGTTTTCGAACATTTAGTCAAATTTCATGTTGTACTTGACCAGACCTACAACATGTACTAGCTCACTCACCAAGTTTCTTAAATTGTTTCCTTTCTGTAGCAGGTTGTTAATAAATATTTATTAAAAACCAGTACAGAAATTTCAGTCACGAAAACTGACTGACAAATACCATCACCCAATATAGGTTATAATTAAAATAAAATTACTTATGTATTATCTTGTGCCTGCTTGTGGAGCAAATCCGTAAAAAAATTTAACTTATTTGTATAGGAGGTACAATTAGGGGCGGCACAACGTGTCAACGTTCACAGTAGATCATGGACAAAATAACTCAACGTAGTCAACAAAATTAGCACACATTTTCGGGAAATAGTCGAATGCTACTTCCACAAATTCCATAAAAATATTATTTTTTGCTAATGTAAGCTTATTTTTATGTTGTACCTGTTAAAAATTTTATATCGGTCTATTATTTATTAGTTACTTAACATATTTACTTCATTTTATTTATGACATGGTTTCATAATTCGGGTTGAGATCATATAGAAAATAATTTGTAAAATCATGTGAAATTTGTATGTTGACGCTAGCCATAGAGCTATCTCGACATTTGCCATAATAATACCATAAAATTTTGTGTATATTTGTAATTTGTCTGAAACTATCTTTGAGTACCCAACATATTTCGAAACCAGTTATGACTTAATGGAATCAAATCATATTTTTTTTAACCATAACGAAACACAAATTTACTTTATCTTTGACAACTTTTTCATATTTGCCTAATCAGTGTACGGGGACTTACCTCTATGTGTACTCAAGACAATCACAGTGAATTCCTTTTCGCACGTCTGCAATACACCATACATATTAAATAATATAATATTGTGTACCTATATTTTTATTAATATGATAAGATATAACGTGATTTTGAATAACTAAATCCTCACCACTTTGTGAGATTTCTTACTTTGCTCCAGTGAGGTGTCGTTTTAATCAACATTATTACTATTCAATCTCCTTGAGATATATGGCGTGCACATATACACACATAAACATACTCACACATACATACATATATACAAAATGGTAAATAATGCAGTATATCAGAGTATTAAGGAAATAAGCTAGCAATACCATTAAAGTCACTCCGATGATATTACATCCTTCCTTGAAGTCTACTTTTAGGCATTAACCCTTTCCACCGTCACAGTGTAAATAGCGATATCAGCAAATGGGTTTGATGGTGGCCATGTGAACAGTCACTTAATAAACGTTGCACGTCATTTCAGTTATTTACATAACATTTCAAGATACGAACACGTGTTGACTTCCTTTATGGATATTACGAGAATAAAATTGCCAAATAGCATCAACAAAAATAGCATCAAAAGAAAAGAAAATTCTTTAATGTTGCCAATGTTACTTAAAAGTATATAACGAAATAAGTAAAGCGTTTCTTACGTAAGAGTTAGCATTTTAATTAAATTAAATTTTGTTTATGGTAATTTATTTAAATTAAACGTCATAGTGGTATTAATTATTACACACATTAAAATTTTTATTGCCTACTGGGCAGGTAGGAGATGTTGGTTAGTCCTTAATCACAATGGCGTTGTAGTTATACAACGATATAAGGCCTGCCTTAAGGTGTTGGGCATTGCTATATTTATGTTTTTTCAAGCCATCTTTTCTCATATTTCTAAAATATTAGTAGAAAAGCTATTACCAAATATTAACTGGTTCATGTATATTAAGCTGTTCATGTTTCGCATAAATCCTTTTTCACAATAAATCTTGCCTTATTTTACATTTAAGGCATCACAATAATTTAAAAGCTTAAAACACTGTTATAGCGTGTAACATTGCCATTTAGTGGCTGGTTAACCTTCAAAATCACTTTAGTACAGCTAGATAGATGTCTGACGGTGTTAAGGAGGTGGCAAAGTGAAATTTCATGCGAAAATAAAGTGAGAGCTAGGGATTTGAGAGGGTAGTGCATACACGTGGTGGATTTGTAAGTGTATTATGAGACAATCCAGTTGTAGTCTTTGAGGCGATTTACATATGATGAATTTCACATCAAAACCTATAAAAAAAGGGACATTTTGAACCCGACCCCCTCAGATTTTAATGAAATTTTGCATACAGCTACATTTTACCTACAGAAATACAACCTCATTTTTAGAAATTACATTTTTGAAAATATGTGGGCGTGGCAAGGTACCCAAATATTTGTAAAATGACGGTAATTGGTAATTTTAAGTTGCGATTACTATAGAATGACTCATCCTCACCTTCAGTAAAACATACAATTTTCTATTATATTGATATTTTGACTCGATTTCTAAGTGGGTGGAATGGTACATTTGTATGGGAGATACCTGAAGGGGTGTGTCTAGACTTCCAATTTTTTCTCCAAAACTGTATCCTGCTATAGCTTTACTGAATACAGAATTTGGGCACGACATGTAGCCCATTTGCAATACCGTAAGTAGTTTTGGGAAAATATTAACTCGTGCAAAATTTCAAAACATTTGGTTGCGTCTTTCGAAAGTAATCGTGCGCACCAGCCGGACAACCAGACAGACAGACAGACGGACATGGCTTAAACGATTTAAAAAGTCATGAATCGAATTTAGTTCAAAGAAACCTAGGGACTAAAGTGACTCCTTGAAACGGCGAAAGACATTTATCATTGGGCTTCACAAACTTGTAAGACCTACATAGTAGTTGCTTATGCAGACCCTGACGACTACAACAAAACAAAAAAGAGCTATTTTCAAGATACAAAAATGTTAATACTATTACAGGAACTCAAAGCTTCCATTCTTTTATACCTTTAGATGAAACTTCAATAAATGTGAGCAAATATTCCGAAAGTTAACAGTATTTCTTGCGCAAAATGTATCAAGGTAAAGTCCATATTTTTGGGGGTCTCTGAAAATTTATAATGCGATTCTTGTTCTAAACTATTAGAATTACAAAAACAATCTGTATAACTTCCAAAGTTTAGCTACTTTATTCATTTTTGTCACACAAAGATATCAAAATATAAGGAAGTTAACAAGAGATGCATTTACTTAAAATATTTAAAAAAAAAATTAGAAAAACCCCATTTAAGTTTTTGGATATGTTGTATATATATTAAATAGACCTATCTAAAAATATTTTTTTTTTGAATAAAAGACGATCTTCGAAGTGTTTTCCAAGTTTAAAGTTTTATTTTTGACGCACAAATTTTTTCAGTGTAATATAAAATTTTTACAGTATATGTTTTCGAAAGCTGTCTTATATACCTTTCTAATGGCACCAAGATCATACAATTCGGTTGAGTCATTCCATAGTAATCGCAGCTTAAAAGTATCTATTACCGTCATTTTTCAAATATTTCGATACCTTGCCACGCCCAAATATTTTCAAAATTGCAATTTCTAAAAATGAGGTTGTGTTTCTAAAGGCTGCATGCCAAATTTCATTAAAATCTGAAAGGGTCGGGTTCAATAAATATCGGTTTTGATATAAAATTCGTCATATATACGTTTGTAGGGGCTGTAGATAAACATTTTAGTAGTTTCTAATAAGTTAAAGAAATAACTTAATAATTTTTAATTTTTAATTTTTAATTTTTAATTTTTAATTTTTAATTTTTAATTTTTAATTTTTAACTTTTAATTTTTAATTTTTAATTTTTAATTTTTAATTTTTAATTTTTAATTTTTAATTTTTAATTTTTAATTTTTAATTTTTAATTTTTAATTTTTAATTTTTAATTTTTAATTTTTAATTTTTAATTTTTAATTTTTAATTTTTAATTTTTAATTTTTAATTTTTAATTTTTAATTTTTAATTTTTAATTTTTAATTTTTAATTTTTAATTTTTAATTTTTAATTTTTAATTTTTAATTTTTAATTTTTAATTTTTAATTTTTAATTTTTAATTTTTAATTTTTAATTTTTAATTTTTAATTTTTAATTTTTAATTTTTAATTTTTAATTTTTAATTTTTAATTTTTAATTTTTAATTTTTAATTTTTAATTTTTAATTTTTAATTTTTAATTTTTAATTTTTAATTTTTAATTTTTAATTTTTAATTTTTAATTTTTAATTTTTAATTTTTAATTTTTAATTTTTAATTTTTAATTTTTAATTTTTAATTTTTAATTTTTAATTTTTAATTTTTAATTTTTAATTTTTAATTTTTAATTTTTAATTTTTAATTTTTAATTTTTAATTTTTAATTTTTAATTTTTAATTTTTAATTTTTAATTTTTAATTTTTAATTTTTAATTTTTAATTTTTAATTTTTAATTTTTAATTTTTAATTTTTAATTTTTAATTTTTAATTTTTAATTTTTAATTTTTAATTTTTAATTTTTAATTTTTAATTTTTAATTTTTAATTTTTAATTTTTAATTTTTAATTTTTAATTTTTAATTTTTAATTTTTAATTTTTAATTTTTAATTTTTAATTTTTAATTTTTAATTTTTAATTTTTAATTTTTAATTTTTAATTTTTAATTTTTAATTTTTAATTTTTAATTTTTAATTTTTAATTTTTAATTTTTAATTTTTAATTTTTAATTTTTAATTTTTAATTTTTAATTTTTAACTTTTAATTTTTAATTTTTAATTTTTAATTTTTAATTTTTAATTTTTAATTTTTAATTTTTAATTTTTAATTTTTAATTTTTAATTTTTAATTTTTAATTTTTAATTTTTAATTTTTAACTTTTAATTTTAAATTTTTAATTTTTAATTTTTAATTTTTAATTTTTAATTTTTAATTTTTAACTTTTAATTTTTAATTTTTAATTTTTAATTTTTAATTTTTAATTTTTAATTTTTAATTTTTAATTTTTAATTTTTAATTTTTAATTTTTAATTTTTAATTTTTAATTTTTAATTTTTAATTTTTAATTTTTAATTTTTAATTTTTAATTTTTAATTTTTAATTTTTAATTTTTAATTTTTAATTTTTAATTTTAAGTATTAAATGTTGAAATTTAAAGATTGAGTTTTGAACTGTGAATTTTAATTTTTCTCGATAAAGTTTAAATTTGCACTGCCCTTGATATGCTCATATGTAAAATGAAAGGTGGAACATAATACTCTAGCACCTCTTTGAGCAAACTTTCAACTGTTAGACTTACCAGAAAAATTCGCAAAGTATTAAAAAGTTATTCACGTTAAGCGTTGGCACACGCCGCGGTATCCTTTTACTTCAGCAAAAATTGTCAGCCATCACTCGCCTCTCTCTCTCTCTCTCGCTATTAGTGTTCCAAGTAAAGAATGACAATAATGTCATTGTTAAAAGTAACATATGGATTACAACAATTGACAGTGAAACAGCAAACGAAAAAAGGATAAAGCGTTAACGTGGAAAGCTTAAAAGCACCCAAGGTGCGAACACGTAAAGACCCATGCTTAGATGAGTCAATCTTTTTGCATTCATATGATAGCAAAAGAATTGATAGGATTGAAAAATCTCCTGAATGGCATTAAAAAGGTTGTTGGCGGATTTTACTTTAAATGAAAAACAATGGTTTTAACATCAGAGTGGAATTCACAATAGAAAATATGAATTTTGCATTAATAGACATTAACATAAATGTAGCCGAAAAGCTTAAGGAAAAATTTCGGCACGGCTTAGATATATAAAATGTTTGTATTTTATTTCGCTTTAAACACCTTAAAGCCTTTTTTCAATTTCAAAAATAAAATGTTAGCTTTAATATATTCTGCTTTTTAAGGTTCCTATAAGCAACTCCGCTGTTAAGAGCTGTGCGACAAACAGCCAGTTTGTGTTACGTTTGTGAAAATTGACGTCATATTTCACCCAAATATCTGGTTGTCATGTTTTTGGTCATGATGCGTCTGCGATTTTTTTTTTTTGGGATTCTATTTCTTATGATAATTTTTTGTTGTTCCTTGAATTTTTTTCTGTGCTATGTTTGATGATACGGATTTTATTACAATTTAAATAATTACTTTTAGCTTTAGTTCTTATTTGCATACTTGTAGGAAAGCATTGTCCCAGTACGCATAAATTTAACATATTTTGTGGCTTTAAATTGCGCATTGGTTTATGAATTTCCCTTTTTCATGTTTAGATTTTGTGCTGGGTTGTGTGATGTGGTTATTATGCATGGGGGTTGCTACTTAATTATCGAAGTTGTGTCCATTGTTATTATTATTAACTTTTTAATAAAAATCTTCTCCAAAAATTAATATATAAACGCATCATGCGTAGCAGTTTATTTTCAATTAGGGGAGAAAAAATAAAGTTATCGGGTCTAAACTAATTTGGGTTTACCGTGTATTGTATGCTCTGATAGTTAATTGTTTGAGGCGTCCTGCAGGGGCTCTTGTTGCGGTGGTCATTTGCTTTTTCTGAGATATTTGGTAACATGTCACATTTTTTCTTTTTACTCTCCTTAGTGCTATTCCTCTATATACTTTATCAGCCAATGACTTTAAATAGCACTGTAGCATTCGATTAAATGTTTGCCATACTCATTAACTCACTTGTCTTTCGCCCAGTGCAGCGCATTATAAATATTTTAACTGTACGTTTTAAAACGCTACATCAATAGTTGCCATGCCATTCTGTCTATATGCAGAAAAGCGAACAATTAAATTAAATAAAAAGCCATTAAATATTCTATATGCACAAGAAGTTGAGCAATCACATATTATAAATTATGAAAGATTAATATGTATGTTAGCTTAAACAAGCGGAATGGCGTTGTGTTTGGCTGCAGCCATAAAGTTTGGCAAGGTAGATGATAATATCCCTTTCACATGAATTCAATATGCAGTATTAAATACATTGCAGCAAAGAACTGTGAAGTCTACCTAAGGAGGGTGATAAATTCTTAGAAAAAAATGTGCCAAAAATCAATCCCTATAAACTAGATGGCTCGGCAGACTTCGTCCTGCCTGCCAAATTATTGATAAAAATGTTGATACTGCCATAGTCTAATCACGATTGGTTCATTCCTCTGGACGCAATTTTTGCTAGACATATCCTTACATTTTTTTCTAGAACCTGTCGTTTGGTCTGAATGCTTTTTAGTCTGATTTAGTTGTACGTCTATTTTTTCGTTCCCAATTTAGATATTTAAAATTTTCGCGATTATAGCTTTCTCCGTTTGGCCTTGGGGATGACACCAGTATCTCACAACTATTCTATATCTGTATATATAAAAATGAAATGGTCCACGTATCCACGGCTGGAGCGATTTGGTTCATTATTTTTTGTTCGGTTCGAAATTTTCAGGAGTTTGTTTGTAATAAAGAAAATCCACTCCAGGTAGCGCTCCGGTGGATTTATATCGAAAACTTGAATGCATGGACCAAATCAACTGAAATTTAGAATACATATTTGTTTGATCATAAGAAAAAAAATAGGTGGTAGGTGGCGCTGGCGTGGGCTTATGATCAAATTTAAACGAATGGTATAATTGTTTGATTATGTATGTACAAGTTGGCCCGGTAGGTGGCGCTGGGGTGGATTTATAATGAAAATTTTAACCAATGGACAAAATGTTGTGTATTTAGTGAATGTAATTTAACATCAAAATTGTTTCGATTATAATATTTCGATTATAATATATTTTAATTGTCAAGTATGAACCACCGAAATGAACAAAGATCGTACTAAGAAGTTTTTTATACCTCTGACTATGGAGGGTATATGAGTAAGTGAGGCTAAAGAAAGAAGTGATTTTCAAAGGAGCCGGCGTCAAATTTATTTTTTTGGCCCAGAGAAATAAGGCAGATCTACTGAAAAAATTTGGCAGTGCAGACATGAGTATACTGGCCAAAATGTTATTTATGAGTAAAACGTGGTTTATGAGAGTGTCATTTCACATTGAGATGGTGCCACGCCCTTTTTACCACCTTGTAGTTCGAATTGCTAAAAATTCCTTCTAAGTGCGCGCCTCCGTCGAAAGAAGAACCTAGAACCACATTTCCAGGTTTAAGCTTTAGCCGTATGGGCTGGGGAGCGATCTGTCAGTCCACCAAGCCTTTTATATATATACTAGTGGGCCCGGCAATGCTTCGCTATTGCATATTTACTTGTAATATATTTCACATTTAGGTCTACAAAGAACTTTAAAACGGTACTTAAGCTCGACAATAATATGTTGAGTTTATTAACTTATGTAACTAATTTCAAGTAACTCCTTAACATGAAAGTTAACTAATTAAGTTTTATTGTTTGTTTAGATTAAGTTTTGTCCGTATGTAGAGAGAAAAAACTCTTCTTTCACAAATCGGAAACAGAAATTCCTCTAAAGATCAAAATTCAATTTTTATATTTATCTGTAGTAGCGGGAACCGTCTGTATACTAACTATATCTTTGGGCGTAAATATCACTTTTGTTATGCCTTCTCCTCCTATTGACCGCAAATGAAAATTTCGTTTGAAGCTTAATGGTGAACGGACCATTATTTGATACAGTTAAATAGTAAAATATTGAAGTGCGTGGGCAGAGCTTCGGCACTTTTTACTTATTAAGTTTCAAACAGCCTGTTCATTAGGGCGGATCAATTTTTTCGCGTCGAAAAAAACGTGGTAATCGTATACCAATATCGGAATCTACGACGAATTTTTAGAAAATTTCACCAAGAAACAATATGTAGGAAATAAATTCCTAGTTCGCGCTGAGAAGCATGAAGATTTCAGGTAGACATATTTTTTTTAACAATGAGCAACTATTGAAACCTTCAGCCCTATGGCTGTAATTTTTGCCTACTCTAATTTTTACCTAATTTTTCTTACTCTAATTTTTACCTACTATTCCGATGCTTGGAGACCAAGACGAAGAGAATGGTATATTTTTGACATTGTTTTCTGTATGCCAACACTCAGAGGCCATAACTTTTTAACTAATACATAGATTTGCTTCTGTAATACTTCATTTAGTTTGTTGGGAAGTTAGTTTTACGCAGAAGTTTCCAAGTTGTATGGACGGTGCCACGCCCCTTTATCCAATCACAACCAATTATAGCCAGGGACTATTAAGAGGTCAACAGTACCACTTCGTAAAATTTTCTTATCAATCGGTCTATTATAAAAGCCGTCAGAGAGATTTTTGAAAAGGGGCGAGGCACCGCCTTCTTCCTACCAGGCAGTAGTTAATACTGCTCCAACAACATGTATACCAAATCTCATCTTCATACCTCTGATAGTTCATGAGATATAGACCTTTTTAAGTTGTATGGGCGGTGCCACGCCCCTTTGTCGAATTGGACCGAATTGTAAATCTAACCCACCCGGGGCGCCCCACAAACGCATACAAAAAATTTATGCAAATCGGTCCAGCCGTTTAGGAGGAGTTCAGTCACAACACACGTACAGTAGAATTTTATATATTATATATAGATAGATAGAAGATAGATAATCTGGATTGTGGTTGTTATCGATGATTTCTGTAATGCGTGAACCTATTTAGTTTCAGGAAACGTTTTACAGTTACAAAACAACCTTCTATAGTTTACAACTATCATACTCTATAATATCTTATCTCCTTATAAGCACCACCCAGTTTAACATCACTTTTTTTCTTATTTGGCAGAAGAAACAGAAATTCATACATCAGTAGCCTAACGTAAAAAAGAATTACAAGCGCTTCGGTTTTTTGCGATCTGTAGGTAGTTCGTCACATGAAGTTTAAAAAACAGCTCTTTCACCTGGTCCATCCAACAAAGTTTTGGTCGCCATTCCTGCGCCGCCTATCGAGGTTGTTTCCGAACACTTTTCGAGCTGAAGCATTTTTATCCATTAGTATATCGTGTCCAAACCAGTATATATGACGTTTGTTAAAGATGGTACCAATTGCGTCTTTACTGCAGACTTTTGCATGATCATCCGATGTTAAAGCGATCGCATGGCAGACCATCGACTTGTCTAAAGTCTCGCTTGGTTGTAAATTGCCAATTTTCACAGAAGACTTCGTGTCAGTTCGCTTAGATTTGCGGGGATACCAAACTTCTCCAAGATTTGTAATAGTGTGAAAATCTGGTTGGTCGTGGATTTAGCAGGTCTAAAGCCACACTGATAAGGCCCCAGAATGGGCTTAAGTCTTTCACATAATATACTAGACAGGTGCATGTATGCGATAGTTGGTACACACACACTTGGATCGCCTTTCTTAGGCACAGGACATAGAAACTCAGATTCTAATCATCGGGCATGTATTCCTTGAACCAAATCGTGTTTATGAGCTGGTGCAAGCATGTTGCCAGCTCATCGCCTCCATCGGCTCCATCGTCTATTATTGGTGTGATTTCGTCACTTATGCTGCCTTCGGGAACGAGTAAAGATCGAAGGTGTTCCCTCCATATCTGCATCACACTTTGAATGTTAGTGACAAGATTTCCGTCTCCGTCCTTACAGGTGGGGATCCCTGGTCCAAAACCTTTGCTTTTTACCTTTTGGTAAAACTTTCGGGCTTCACCTCTATCCCTGTAGTTTTCGGTATCCTGGCTTTCTCTTTTCTTCCCCAGATTCGATTTTTCCGCCTGAACAGTCGTTTCATCTCCCTCCTGTTCTCATTATATAGCTTCGTCACTCGTTGCAATTAGCTGCAGTTTTGCCTTGTATGCAGTGTCCTTTGACTCAGACATTTCGCGACATTCATCATCGTACCATGGCTTGTCTAAGTGTGATTTTTCGTAGCCCAGTACGTTGGTTGCGGCAGTGGTCATAGAATTCTCAATATGCTGCCACAGTCTCTTGCAATGTGGATTCATATCCACATCCAAGTTCGTGTCTTTTTGCATGGCAGCTGTTCTTTCGTCATGTACATCCATGTCCCGTCCATCAAATTTCCTGTATGGCGGTGATGTCAGCCTTGTATTTGTCGGCAGTTGGAAAGAGGTACGGTCTCTGTAGAGATTTCGCACTATAGTGTCGAGTCAATCGGCATGTGTAGTAAAAGCTTCTCAAACAGTGACGTTCGCATTCGTCGATAAACAAGTAGGTGCCGTTGTTGTGAATCTAAAAATAGAAAGCGTGTAAATTCACAACAACGCGAGAAGCTATCCCATACATCATTCATGGGGTGTAAAGGGAAATTAATGCCACTCATATGATTGATTGCAGTTCTTACAAACGAAATGGTCAACTTAGTAAAAACATCTCCGAACCCATGGCGTAGACTATTAGACACTTCATTCTTATGACAATGGCAATTTGCCAATTTTAAAACGCCTTTTACTCTTTCGTTTCGTATAATGTTCATTTATCTGAAAATATCTCTTATAAAACTTTATGCAATTATATAACTGAATAGTTGATTTATACGGAAAATATATTGCACAATTTGCTATCCATTATAATAATTGCACTGCCTATTAATTTGACGAAATGTTTTACACTTTAAATTGAGTATATTAAAATTGTCTTAACTACAAATATTTGTATTAAACCAAATGTGAATTGAAGAGGATCTGCAAAGCACATATGCCACCATTAACTTTTATCAGGCAACGGTCTTTCTTTTGGTGTTTATCTTGACAGCTGTGTGTGTGAGTCCGCCTACACCAGCACAATGTCTTCTCTTCGTGTTTTTTTTCTTCTGTTTACTTTGCCACAGTAACACTGAATGACAGCTCTGAAACCGTTTGAATATTAAATTTCATTTTATATGTATTTACGTACAATGTGGCTGTTTACATACGTATACGATTGACATCCGTCCTTGTATGATGGCTAATTTTGGCCCATAGACTCGCATCTAAATACCATCAACAAAACTCAAGGGCAGTCGTGTGCGAAAACGCCATATTATACGTGGTAAACTCTCAATGCAGCACAGTAGAGGACAATGCTTCGTCTCCCATATTCCCGTTAGCTTACATTGTCAACAAATTTACGATATTAAGGGGAAACTGACAACATCTCGTGTTGTTAATTGAGGTAGGTGTGATTGACAAGCGTATGACGGCAGAGCGAAATATACTATATGGAAAAAAAATGTGTTATGCTGATCTTATTGTAAGATGGATTTGTTATTTTCGTATTACAGATATGACGTATCTCATGTGTCTAGAAAACGAAGGTAGCGTAAGACATCCAAAAGTTGTATTAAATATTGAAATGTTTTAAAATTTTTGACAACAATAACATATGTATGTATTTTATGAAACAAACAAAAAATTCTGTTTAATTTTTTTTAAAAACTCAAAGGATTTTTATTTTGGAAACGCAATAAAATAAAAACTATCAGCGAAAAAGTAATTTTTAAAGAATTGTTTTGAAAGTACGAGCAAATAAATAGTGGCATAGTGTTTGAACACGCGACTACCATGCGGGAGATCGCAGGTTCAAACCTGGCTCCAGTCATCTTAAAAAGAAAAAAATAAATAAAATTTTCTTTCATTGTCGGCTCCCCCCGAATGTTGTTTGACAGCAACTTCGCAGTATTAAGCGTCGATTCAATCGTCGTGTCTAGTAAGAGCTTCTCAAAAACAGTGACGTTCGCATTCGTCGATAAATAAGTAGGTGCCGTTAGTTGTGAATCTAAAAATAGAAAGCGTGTTAATTCACAACTACGCGAGAAGCTATCCCATACCTCATTCATGGGGTGCAAATGGAAATTAAGTTTTTTTTTTTAAGTTAAGATGATAAATCATGACTATATGTTCTTTTAAAGAAACGCAAACCGGTCATTACACTATGGAACATTTTTGGGCTCGTTATCTGGGGGGTTGAGAAATTCCAAGTCAGGGTGAAGGTACTAGGCCAGTTCTAAAGCCATGACATGTAATATTTTTTGCTTATCTGGATGTTTGTTCGCTTAGTTTTTCATCTATAACTCAAGAACCATTGATGATTTCTCATTTTATTATACCATCGCCCTTAGGGATGAGGGTATATATCATTTGATACGACCCAAAAGTGTAACAAATAGAAGGAGTCACTTTAGACCCTAGGTTTCTTTGAACCAATTTCGATTTATGACTTTCTAAGACGTTTGAGCCATTTCAAATGAGCTCTCAGCTCGCGAGCCAGGAGCCACAAAATTTCAAATGAGCTCAAAAGAAATCAAAAAGAGAGACCAAAACAGCCCATTTGTGGCTCTGGGCTCGCTAGCTAAGTACCAAAGTTATGTACCAAAAGTACTGTTTATGCCAAATAGTGCTTTTATTGGCCCAAAAGCACTTTTCTGTTGCACAAAGGACTTTTTTTGTACCAGAATAATTTTTGAACCAAAAATTACTTTTATTGTACTTTTTGGTTCATAGAACTTTTATTGTACTTGTTGGTACAAAGTACTTTTTTGTACCAGAGTACTCTTTTGTACCAAAAACTACTTATAATGAACTTTTCGACGCAAAGTACTTTTTTTGTACCAAAGTACTTTTCATAGTAATTTTTTGTACTTTTTGGTACAAAGTACTTTTTTGTACCAGAGTACTCTTTTGTGCCAAAAACTACTTATAATGTACTTTTCGACGCAAAGTACTTTTTTTTACCAAAGTACTTTTTTATGTCAAAAAGTACTTTTATTGGCCCAAAAACACTTTTTGTTGCATAAAGTACTTTTTTTGTACCAGGGTACTTTTTTGTACCAAAAGTACTTTTAATGTACTTTTTGGTACTTTTTAGTTAAAAAAATTACTACTTAAAGAACTTTTTTTTTAGACAAAAGTACTTTTTGGTACAACAAATTACTCTGGTACGAAAAAAGTACTTTGTGTCGTAAAGTACATTAAAAGTACTTTTTGGTACAAAAGATTACTCTGGTTCAAAAAAGTACATTGTACCAAAAAGTACAATAAAAGTACTTTTTCGTACAAAAAAGTATTCTTGTACAAAAAAAGTACTTGGTACTTAGCTCGTGAGCCAAGAGCCACAGAATTTCAAATGGGCTCTCGAGCTGGCTCTTTTTTACATTTGTTGTACCATAGAGTACGTATTTTACCCAAAAGTATTTAACTGTACCAAAAATGGTACCAAAAGGTACTTTACTTGTATTAAAAATTACTAACAAGTACCTTTTTTGTACCAAAAAGTAGTTTTATTGCTCCTAAAAAAATACTTTTATTGGATCAAAAAATATTATGGATGCATACTCTTTGGCAATAAAACTACCTTTGTTGGACCATAGAGTACTATTTTGTACCATAAAGTGATTTTACTGTATCAAAAAAAAAAAAATATTTTTTATGGAATCAAAATTTGCTTTATTTGTAATAGAAAGTACAGACAAGTACTATTTTTTCTACCAAAATGAACTTTTATTGCTCAAAAAAAAAAAAAACTTTTATTGGCCCAAAAAGTGCTTTGGAAGTATCAAAAGGTATAATTATTGCCTTAAAAAGTACTTTTGTGCTACCAAAAATCATTGCCGGTGCCAATTCTGGAAATAGTGATCAAAAGTTGGACCTTTCCGACCAACGTTTGAATATAGTAATCTTCAAACATTAAATGTCAGACATTGTTCTTACGTATCATAATAATAATTCCGACAGCCAATGCTAGTTACAATGTGTTATTTATAATTAAAAAAGTATGTTCGTAATGAATCATCCTTTTCGTCCTTTATGAATGAGTTTCACAAAAGTATATATTTAAAACTTTCGTACCTGGATTTTGTATTATATTTCGACTTGAGCTTAATAGGCTACAAGGCATATGAAAAAACGTTGCTATTGGTCACCATTTATTAGATTTTTTAAACTAGTGGATGAAATTGTTACGATATCTTCTCAATAGTGGTAGGATTTCAAGCATTGGACGAATACTTTACTTGTAACATAATAATTGTTGGGCCATTTCCAATAACAAATTTTTGTGTTAACTTGTTTCCTTTCAATGTAAGTAGCAACACTTAAAATTGATTTTTTACACTTTTGACGCTTCCCTTCTTTTTTTACTTTAGTTTCCTACACTGTTGCCCCATTTTCTTCTTTTACTTGAGTTTTCTACACTCTTCCGCCTTTTTTTTCTACTAAGTACACCAACAAAAGCGAATTATGTTTAATTTTGTACTGTCACATTTTATTTGGGTCAATATATATTGTTTAACTCAAATACAAATTTAAATCAATTTCGTAATATTCTGCACCCATAATCATTAGCTAATCCAATGCATACTTTAGGGAGTGGGAGAGGCATATCCGAATTACATTTAAATTACGACCTTTTCAAAGAAAGTAACGTAACTAACTACTGAGTTTTACGTACTCTGTTCTTTTTGTTGCCATCATTGTAACCAACTTCTGAGAAACTTTTCAGGTTATGGTTCATTTTATATTTTTTGTTGCCAACATATGTTCAGTCCTTTGTTTGTTCCGGTCTTTCGAGCACATTTTCCAGAGATTGTTTTCACTTTTAAAGCAAAACTTGAGTAGGTAAATCTTTCATAGACCTATGTAAATTTGGGCGAACGCAAGTGAACTGTAGCGGTATTATTTTAATAGAATTGGCTAGCAGGCCAATGGGCTAAAAAGGGGTTGGGGTTAGTTGGGTAACGATACAAATGAATTTGTTTTGTTTTGTTCAAAACAAATATGTTAACCCATTGGGCGATGGGCCATACAGGAGGAGAGGTCAACCAGAAATGAATAGAGTGTAATAAATTTAACAACTAATCAACTGTAAAGAATATATGGGTTGTAGCTGGAAAAATATGGTACACTGACTGCAGAGCTTTTAATACGCAATAATATCAGTAACCAGCGATAGATGAATTCTGGTATAATTACCTTGTTAAAGGTCAATGGGTAAGAGTAAGCAGTAGTGCAGCATAATCGCGGGATATGATAATTAGTTGAAAAATAGTATTATTTGAATAATACTTTAAAATTTGAAAGTCAATTTTGGGAGCACAATGTAAATCTATACATTTTAATAATTTAATACTTTACAGCATGATGCTGTAGCCGTAAGGATGCTGTAGGATATTAAACTGTGTCATGGCATTGCCACGATGCCTTATGACATATGTTCGGATACACATAAAATAATTCCCTTTCAAATATTTCATTATATTTCATACCCAAGACCACCGTCTGTCTCAGAAAAGGTTAAACCGAGACGAATTGTTTGCATTTCGTTTTGGTTATGTACATAGACGACGCTATATTTGCTTACTTCCCTTAAGGTTTTATTCTGCCAAATCTGCATAAACTTAGTTTCTTAAATCCTTTAACCAATGAACGAACAAAATAGCAAAGAATTTAAAGTCTTCTACGAATTTAAGGATGTCAATAAATTCCTTAAGCCACAGGGGTTGCAAACATGAGTAGAAAAATTACTAAATTGCTATGGCCCACAAAAGGAACATTGGGGTGTTTGCTTAGCAAAATATGAGCAAACACTTTGGAATTAAGAAAATGATTAAGAAAATTTACCAAAAAAAAAAGTTAGTCCATTTTTTTGGTTTATTGAAGCAGCAAACAAACCGATATTTAACACCGTCTCACAAATTGTTCGTTGAAGGGGTATGATTTGTTCACCAAGCAAAAATCACGAGTTTGTAAAGTAAATGGCCCGAAGGACACAGAAGTGAGTAGTCAATTTTGTATTTGCTGCTGGCTGATAAAATGTCTACGCCTGTAATAAATTGATGCATATCATTTTCAAAAGTAATGTTGCATTGTGATAACGGCAACATGTATGAATCGATAACATTAAACGACTGCATTACAGCAGAGGAAGGTGCAAATCCTATGACATTTTAAAATTTTCAGATGTTAAGTGGCCGTGGCATGATGGTTAGAGCACGCGACTACCATGCGGGAGATCACAGGTTCAACTCCTGGCTCCAGAAACAAAACAACATTTTTCTTTCATTGTCGGTTTCCCTCGAACTTGAACAACTTCGCAGTATAAGTGTAGAGTCAATCGGTATGTCTAGTAAGAGCTTTTCAAACAGTGACGTTCGCATTCGTCGATAAACAAGTAGGTGCCGTTAGTTGTGAATCTAAAAATAGAAAGCGTGTTAATTTACAACAATGCGAGAAGCTATCCCATACCTCATTCATGGGGTGCAAAGGGAAATTAAGTAAGTAAGTTAAGAGTGGATATCTGTGAGAGTAAAATTTAATCAGTAAAAATTAATAAAACTTCCTGCTTGCAAAATCAAAATTTGAATCATGAACGTCACTACCAACATTCGTGTTGATCTTACTGCCTGTTTCACGATGTCGAACGTTATCGTTTGCATGCAGCTGAAATATGTATAGTAGATTGGGTTAATTTTTTGGTCGTCTAAGAGGTTATCAAAATCGTAATCTACGATGAATATCAAGGAAATTTGCCCAGGAAACCCTGGGTGGAAAATCAATATCGAACAGTAGTCTCAAACGAAAAACTTTTCGCATTTCATATTAGCGGTGAGATAGAATTGTATGTAGATCCGTAGCAACAAAGATTTGGATACGGATCACACTCTAATTTTGTGTGACTGGGAAACAAATTCATGAGCAAAAGAATGGGGAGATGGCTGAGTAAACGAATGGGAGGTGGTGTCAAATTGCTGCGCATCGTGGCCAAAAGTGGTGTGGAAGTGGGAAAAATACACACCAAACGCCGAAACTGGCACAGACAGTTTAACTTCTCGTATTTTTGTGTTCCTTGTTTATTAGATGTATGAGTTACACACAATTGTGAATTAATCAATAAAAAAGGTAGGTATCTTCATTTGGCGGTAATTTCGCACAAAGCGTATAGCAAGGACGCACAGTGGCTCAGAATTAAATTTCATTGGTCAAAAGTCTAAAAAGAAAGCCCAAGAATTAGGTCCAAATATTGGTAATAGAGGGCGTGGCATGCAGTTGAAAAGAAATATATTTAGTTACTAGTGGACCCGGCAATGCTTCGCTAATAACTAAACTTTAACTTAATTTCCCTTTACACCCCATGAATGAGGTATGGGATAGCTTCTCGCGTTGTTGTGAATTAACACGCTTTCTATTTTTAGATTTGAAACTTACGGCACCTACTTGTTTATCGACAAATGCGAACGTCATTGTTTGTGAAGCTCTTACCAGACATGCCGATTGACTCGACACTTATACTGCGAAGTTGCTGTCGAAAACATTCGACGGAGCCAACAATGAAAGATTTTTTTTTTTTTTTAAGATGACTGGAGCCAGGAGTTGAACCTGTGATCTCCCGCATGGTAGTCGCGTGTTCTAAACACTATGCCACGGCCGGTCCTTCGCTAATAGCAAATACAATTTAAAAATATTATGATTCTAAGAAATAAACTCTTCTAGTCCTTGTTCTTTGCTTCAACTTCAGTACTTTTTGATAAATATAAAAGTACTTTTTGATACAATAAAAATTATTTTTGCTACAATTAAAGACATTTTTAAAGTACTTTTTGGTACAATAAATGTACTCTGTGGTACAATTAATTGTTGTTTTTGTGTACAATAAAAGTAATTCTCAATATAATAAATTCTACTTTTTGATACCAATAAAGTACTCTTTGATACAATAAATGTTCTTTTTGGTACAATAAATGTACCTTTTTGTACAATAAAAACATATTTTGGTACAATAAATTATACTTTTTGGTACAATAATTGGAATTTTTGGTACAATAAATGTACTTTTTTATTACAATAAACAATTCTTTTTAGTACTATTGTATTGTTTGATACAATAAATTGTACTCTTTGGTACAATAAATGTACTTTTTGGTACCGAATATTGTCAATATATCAGATATCATCGTTCTAGGGCTAAATACAGTCTTGCCACGCGTCTGCAAATTTGAACCCGAAGTGCCAAATACTATCTGTGTACCAAATTGTATCTCTCTGGGGCTAAAATATAGTTTGGTCACGCCCTCTCCTCCCACTGATCCAGTTTTAAATATTGTTTGCATATTAATATTCGTATTGTCGAATACTATTTGTTTATCAAATTTTCATATTCGTGTTGCTGTGGACTATCTCGATGTCATCTTTTATATCTCTAGATAGAGTTTTGCGGCATCCATTTCGTCCATTGATCCAAAATTTAAATTTCGTCTGCATATTCTCATTCGTGATGTCGAGTACTATCATATGATACGAGAAAAAGTGTAACGCATAGAAGGAGACGAGATAGATCCCAATTATCTTAAGACCAAATTCGTTTCAGGACTTTTTAAGACGATTGAGCTATGTCCGTCTGACATACATATACAAAAATGTATACATCATTCCAATTGGTTGAACATATTTGTAAGCAACAATTTTGTGGTTAAGGCTTATGCAAAAATATACTATTACAGTTAAGCTTCATATCTACAACCTCAAAAAGTTTTATATAAGCAGTAGTTTAATGTAAACGATATGTTGTTGGTATTTTTTGCTCATTTTTTGTGAAATTAATTTTTCATTTAGTTTTTTTTTCAAAGAAGAACAAATGCGACAATTGAGAGTTTTGAATTCATTGTTATTATTTTAATTCACAGCAAGTGTGATAATACCGTTGCAAGTATAATTAATTGCACACAATTATATATAAAAGATAAAAATTCATAATAACAATGAAATCATTTATATGAAATCTTATTTACATGCTGTGGCATTCAATATTAAAATTAACGCTTTAAAGGTCATATTTATGAAGAAACACTTAACAATTCGTGTCAACTCATAAATAATGTGGTGTAATATTGAATTATGCAGATGAAAATAAATGTCGTTCGTGAATACACCCACCAGCCATGACAATCAATGCATTAACATTTTTTTCTGGACGATTTTATTTGTGTATGAATGCGTAATGTCATTGTGGTTATAACTGGCGGCTATTTAACATATCAACTGTATAACATTTATATTTGTATCATATCTTCCGGCTGTTTAATATGTTATTTTTTATAGCATATACTTATGATGAAGTCCTTGCATTCGAACGCAAATATAAAAAAATAAAATATAAATATAACTTGAAGTTTATCATTAATGCTGCTCAGTTCTTAATGGAAATTATCAGGAAAAATATATTAAGCTTTTTTAATGTAAATGTAAGCTTTTTTTAGGGACTTGATTCATTTTTAAATTTAAATATATATATTTTGCCCACTACAAGTGATAAATTTATTAAAAAAAAATGAGAAAGAAAACTGTTTAACTCATGTGACAGGTTTATATTAAGTGATAATCAATTGTTTTTTTTTTATATTAAATTATCGTTTAGGATATATAGGTGGGAGTTGTTATACCAAAGGTCAAGAATTGCATGTGTTTTGTGGGTATCGTTATTCTGTAAAGTTGCACATCGATATACAGTAATTGAATTTACAATTAATGCTTTATTATATTCGAGTTGTGAACGCTTAAAGATCGAAAATATTTAATATTATATATATACCGAAATTTGATGTTGAAACAATGTCAAATAAAGGGTGATTCATTTAGAACTTTGTTTTTAAATTTTTTATAAAACTTTTAAAATCGAATTCGATGTTAGAATCTTTATTAAATCACCAAAGAGCAATCTCTGATATTTTATTTTTTAAGAAAATATTAGTGAAATTTTGGCCGCGTCTAGAACGTAAATAGTATATTTTAATGGTCCAATTTTCGATCACTCCTTCTGGCATTGCGTGTGGTATTTCGCGAATAACTCACCGTATTGTTGACATTCCACAATTGTCAAACAATGCTGAATAATAATAAGCAAAAAGCTTGACACCAATCACCTTTAATCTGTATCAAAAATTAAAATCAAGCCTATAAATGAATCACACGATATGTGTATTAGTGTGACAGCGAAATTCAACTTTGAATTTTTGGTAATGCCTGAGCAAAATATTGAGTCAATTATTATAAAACTGCTATGGTCAAAATTTAGACAAAATCGAAAATCTTTAAGCCGTGCCTAGAGTGTTCAAACCGAAAACCGTCTAACCGGTTTTTTTCTCCGAAACCGTATGCCGGTTTCTTTAAAAATGTCAATTTCGAATACCCGGTTTAACCGGTTTTTTGCTGCCGGTTAACCGGTTTTTCAAAAAGGAATATTTATTAACAGAAAATTTGCCAGGTTAATAATAGGCAAATCGGCAGATATTCTTTGGATAAATGTCAATGGATTATCTTATGCAATACGAAAATTTGTTTGGAAAATGATGCTAGATGACTCTTGATCTCTAATATTGAAATGGGTAATCATATAAAAAACTTTCAATTGTCGCTATCTCCTAAATAAAGCATCCAATCGCGAAAAATGCCTTGATTCGCAATCCTCATACAATATTTGTGAAATCACTAAGATTTAGTTGGGATCTCATCTTGCAATGGCTGGGAAGCCGTCGACATTCATGTGAACAACTTTAAATGCAGTTATCTTTTAAACTTTTTTTTAAATACAATATGGATCGGCCGTGGCATAGTGGTTAGAACACGCTCCCGGCTCCAGTCCTCAACATTTTTCTTTCATTGCAGGCCCCCTCGATGTTGTCGACAGCAACTTCGCAGCATAAGTGTCGAGATAATCGGCATGTCTAGAAAAAGCTTCTCGAACAGTGACGTTCGCATTCGTCAATAAACAAGTAGGTGCCGTTTGTTCCTTAATTTACTTAATTTCCCTTTACACCCCATGAATGAGGTATGGGATAGCTTCGCGCGTTGTTATGAATTAACACGCTTTCTATTTTTAGATTCACAACAAACGGCACCTACTTGTTTATCGTCACTGTTTGAGAAGCTCTTACTAGACATGCCGATTGACTCGACACTTATACTGCGAAGTTGCTGTCAACAACATTTGAGGGGAGCCGACAATGAAAGACAAATTTTTTTTAAGATGACTGGAGCCAGGAGTTGGACCTGTGATCTCCCGCATGGTAGTCGCGTGTTCTAACCACTAAGCAACGACCGGTCCCGTTTGTTATGAACCTAAAATAGAAAGCGTATTAATTCACAACAATGTGAGAAGCAACCCTTACCTTATTCATGGGATGTAAAGGGAAATTAAGTTATTACAATAGTTGAGAAATCACCAAGATGCAGTTGGGATCTCATCTTAAAATAGATTGAGATCTCGCTTCGAAATGAGTGGGTTGCTGTCGATATTCATGTGAAAAACTTTATGCCTTTTTTTCCTATACTAAGCGTCCAATGGTAAAAAGGAGGTTACTTCGTGGTAAAATCAATACATTATTTCTAAACCATGCTAAGTGTAAAATGCAAGTTTTGCAGAAAATTTCTGTTTGGATGAACTGGATATAAATTGAAGCAAAAACTGAATTCAAAAGCTCTAATTAATTGAAGGATAAAGTATCGGTATTCATATTTTTCATATTTTATTGGGTATTTTGTTTTTTTTTTTACAAATTCCGAAAAACCGAACGAAACCGGTTAACCCGCTTTTTTCCTAAATCATGTATTCGAAAACCGAATTGTTGGGAAAAGGTATTTTTCGAGTAAACCGAAAACCGCTTTTATGAAAAATTCAAGTATTTGAACACTATAGCCGTGCCCCAAAGAGGTCAAAGGTCAAATCTAAATATATGTTTATATGAATATTATTAGTACTGTATAGAATCGAAGATGGCATGACGATCTAGAAATTTTCACAGAATGTAGCTGTGGGGTCGGTGGTGAAAATAGGGTACTTGCATTTTTGATATATCAAGTGGGTGTGGCTCCGCCCATTGGACCCTATTTTTGGAACGGCAATATCTAGAAGACTGTTTCTCTAAACGTCTTGAAAATTTGTGTGGATGCATTTGGCCGCAAAGTTCGTGATCCAAAAAAAAATGGGCGGGATCGGATTAGTGGGCGTTACTTACATCTTGAAACTTTAAAAGGCTGCATCTTATGAACTATAAGAGGTGTAAAGCTGATATTTGGTATGTGTTGTTGGTACAGTATGAATTGCCACGCCCCATTTAAAAGAAACCGTTACAACGGCCATAACAACAGCCATAATAATAGTTTGATCATTCTGAAATCTTCACAGTTTAGTAGAGATATACCTAGGCTACCTGTAGCCAAGTTGGCTAAAAGAATCGTGGCGCCGCACAGTGGCTCATATGACGAAAACTCGTGCCAAAAATTTAATTTCGAGTTGTCTGAATGCCAAAAAGGCTTATATTTTTTAATTCAGAACTGATTGAAGTATCGAATTCTGAAATATAATCCATTTTGTATGTATAGTTGAGTTTGTACAGCTGGTCAAAGATGGGCAATTTTGAAAAAGAATGCAAAATGCAAAAAAGAAATAAATATTATTGCAGAGCTAAACTAGTGTTTGTGCAAAATTGGTTGGAGATAAAACCATGAATTTTTGTTCTCTTGATTTTAGGAACAATTTCAAAGATATTAAAAAATATATATGATGATATATATGATTTCATATCAAAACCGATGTTCATTGAACCCGACCCTCTCAGATTTTAATGAAATTTTGTCTACAGCTACATTTTACCTATCGAAACACAACCTCATTTTTAGAAATTGCATTTTTGAAAATATGTGGGCGTGACAAGGTGTCGAAATATTTGAAAAATGACGGCAATATGTACTTTTAAGCTGCGATTACTATGGGTATATAAATGGTGTATAAATCAGCTTTAGAAAATATACACTGTAAAAATTTTATAAAATTTTGTGCCAAAAATAAAAGTTTAATCTTGGAAAACACTTCGAAGATCAAGTCTTTTTTTTTGCAAAAAAAATATTTTTAGATAGGTCTATTTAATATATATAACATATCCAAAAACTAAAATGGGGTTTTTCTTATTTTTTTTTAAAAAATTTTTAAAATTTTTTCTCTTGTTAACTTCCTTATATTTGGATATCTTTGTGTGACAAAAATTAATAAAGTAGCTAAACTTTGGAAGTTATTCAGATTTTTTTTGGTAATTCTAATAGATTAGAACAAGAATCGTATTAGAAATTTTTCAGACACCCCCAAAATAAGGACTTTATCTAGATAAATTTTGCGCAAGAAATACTGTTGACTTTCGGAATATTTGCTAACATTTAGTGAAGTTTTATCTAAAGGTATAAAAGAATTGAAGTTTTGAGTTCCTGTAATAGTATTAGCATTTTTATTCCTTGAAAATAGCTCTTCTTTTGTTTTGTTGTGGTCGTCAGCGTCTGCAAAAGTCACTTCTTTGGAGGTCTTACAAGTTTGTGAAGCCCAATGATAAAGGTCTTCCGCCGTTTGGAGGAGTCATTTTAGACCCTAGGTTTCTTTGAACCAAATTCGATTCATGACTTTTTAAATCGCTTTGAGCCATGTCCGTCTGTCTGGCTATCCGGCTGGTGCGCACGATTACTTTCGAAAGACGCAACCAAATGTTTTAGAAAGAAAAATTGAAAGTCTAGTCACGCCCCTTCTGGTACCTCCCATACAAAAGTACCGTCTGAAGCTAATATTTGTATAAGACATCCCAGAAGCGGTAGAGCAACATAGTCCGTATTCACCTTATGTTTTCCTTGGAAAAAATTTGACTGAAAAAGAATATGCTTGTGGGAATATTACGTTGAATTAGGTCATTTATATACAATGAGGTGGCATAAGTTTCGATTTTCTGTAGTTTTACCTGGTTTTATAAGATTATTAGTCCGCCAAAGTTCATGGATCATGTAGTGTTTCGTTTGGATGTAATGGAAGAAATATCCATAAATAGGTAAGTTTGCATGGGAGGTACCAGAAAGGATGGGGCAATTTTGCTTATTTACAATAACGTAACTTAATTTCGGAAAATATTAAAACTGGTAAATTTTCATAAAGATCAGTTAAAGGTTTACTCAAATTATCATGCCCATCAGTTATCCTTCCAACCAGCAAGCCAATCGGCCAGCCAGCCAGCAGACCGACGGAAATGTTACAATCATCTTAAAAAATCTTTAAACAAATTTGGTTTTAAGATAATTTGGGTCGAGGTAATTGGGGTCGTTACACTTTTTCACTTATGAAATTATTCTTCGCCTCTTACCTAAGTTTGAGGATTTAATAAGAAGGCGGTTTAGTATATTAAAAACTACACGCACATCCGCAAATTTCCGCAACAAACTTTAACACTTTTATTACCTTAACGCTACGACAAATATAATGGAAAAGAGACCTAAAGGGGGATCTGGGAGGAACACAACTAAAACTCTAAATAATCATAATTAAGACGCACAAAATAGGATCAAACAATACATTAATTTGACAAGAATTACAAAACAAGTTAGTTTTTATAAATTTGTGGAGATTAAATAAATACTTTTAATTTTAAAATCCATTAAAAATAATTTAATTTTTTAGAATTATGCAATGAGCAATCCGTTTTGCACTCTTGTTTTAAATTATTCGACCAACGTACAAAAGCGCGAACAAATGTTCATGATTAAATTCTATTTAAAAAAAGTCCCATTAGATTTTCAGAAGAATCCGGTTTACCATTATGAAGATTGGACATTTAAGAGATAATTTGTTTACATTTTATTTTAATACCTTTTTGATTTTTGGCCTATGGACGGAACCACCGTGAACTGGTAGTTGCCATGCCTATCTGGTATCGCCCACTTTATAAATCGATTAATATTATTAATACACTCGACATGATCGTGATCAAATTCTGTATTTTGTTAAGTTTTAAAGAAATAAATTTAAAGTCTAGTCACGCCCCTTCTGGTACCTCCCATATAAATTTACCATTCCGCCCATTTTATAAAGAGGGTAGTAATATCAATACACCTGACACGATCATGCCCAAATTCTGTATTTTTTAAGTTATAACAGGATAAAGTTTTGGAGAAAAAATTTGAAGTCTAGCCACTCACCTTCTGGTAACTCCCATACAAATGTACCAGTCCGCCAATTAAGAGATGGATTAATAATATCAATACAATCAACGCGATCGTGTTCTGTATTTTGTAAAGCTAAATCATGGTTAAGTGTTTGAGATAAAATTTGAAGACTAGCAACGCCCCTTCTGGTACCTCCCATACAAATCTACCACTCCTTTATAATATCAATATATAAGAAAACTTATTGTTTTATTGACGGTGAGGGTATATGTAAGTTGGTTTTCCAGAATGAAACTTTCTTAGTGTTTTTCAATATTGGCACAATATTTCGGTCGAGCATTTGTAAAAAAAACCGTCTATATACTTCGCTGAAGCCGTAATATATATATTGTCACACCTACCACGCCTCCTTATGGGTGTTACAAATGGAAGACAAAATTAGTATACCCTTCACTCTGTTCGAATATAAAAAATATCAGTTTTAATACTCCATACTAGGAACTAGTAATTCGTTTTAGATCAATGGTTTCTTAGAGGAATTTTCTTAGAGTTACACGTACATTTTGTTTTTGTTATACGCTTTCTTATACATGTTTTTGATGGTCACGCAGTGGGGCAGAAGGGCTCAAAAATTAAAAGCTATTTAAAACTTCAAATGTTTCCGGATTTCCATTTAAATTTATGTATTACTCTGTTTTTGTTTCAGATCTTCAAGATTTGGAACGAAGCCTTCCCATATTGGAAACAATCCTGTTCTTATCTTGTTAATGGGATGCCACAGGGAGAATAAGTCGAAAAGTAAGTACAAGTATACTATATATACACTTCTGATCCAAATCATTCGAAACTAACTAACAACTGATCATTAATCGTAGAGTTTTTTAACCGACGGAGATTTTCAACAGACGATTCTCCCTAGACAATAACTACTCTAACAAACTTTTCCACTAGACTTTTAAATATAAATACCCTAAATGCCAATTAATTAACAAAGGACCATTTATGGTGTTTCACATCAGTAAACTTGTCACTTGCCATTTTTTTACATTTTATTACATACACTTCATTTTTCCTGATAACTTTCATTAAGAATTAAATGAGTTTAACATCCAACTTCAGATAATATTTATATGTGAGTTTAATTGCAATGCCATCACCATCATAAGTATATGCAATAAAAAATTGCATATTAATCAGCCGGAAGGTATGCTACAAAATATAAATGTCAAGCAGTTGAAAAGATAATTTGCTGTCATTTATAAAACAGCGACAGACATTATATATGTCTATAAATAAAATCGGCATGAAAAAAAGGACTAATTGTAAATTTACTGGATTCCCTGGGTGGCAATGTTTGCGAATGATATTTATATTCCACAGAAATATTAAGTTTTATACATAAATCATGTAACTATGTGCTTCCCACATAGTTTTATGCTCTTCTTAATAAGTTTAAGAGTTTTTAAGCAAAACATTTAATATTGATTGTTATGAAATGCAAATACGATTTCATTGGTATTATGATTTTTTTTTTAAATTTAAAACAATTTGTAGCCTCAAACATATGCAATATAATTTTCACATACTGAGAATTGAAATTAGCACTAATGGGTATACAACTTTTACCTGTTTTAGTTCGGTTTTTCTAGATAATTGTGGAGGACAGTAGATGACAAATTTATTTCAGCATAAAAGTCATAATGTCAATTTTCATTTTATTACCATAAATGTTGTTCCACATTAAAATATAACAATATTGCTGCTAGATATATTGCAGCTTATATTAAAATTTACGCTGTACGTATTAAGTAAAAATGTATAAGTATTTTTTTTCACAAATTTCTGCAATAAATAGGAATGATGTATTGATTTTTTTGTATAACTTGCATTTGTGGAGAAATTTTAATAGTACTTGACCAATGATATCGTAGAAACGTTCATGGCAGATGAAAAATTACATCAAATAACTACACTATTTATTCAGAAAACATATTATATTAATATCCACAAAACTAATGATGTAGCTGATGATATAAGCCGTACAGCGTGAATTCTTTGTAAGAATTGTGCAATTTATAGCATAATCGCAATTGCAATGATATTCTCTATTTTCCATTCGTAAAACATAACACATATGTAAGTACGCTTATGAGCATTAAAAGTAAGGGGAACCTAATTCACTATCATATTGTGGTTATACTCATTGTGTGGGTTGTATAAACGTAGGCGTGGTTAGCACCAAGCTACCATTACACTGATGCATATAGTGGATTTGTAGTTAAACGGAAATGTATGAATGTGTCATAAAAGCTTTTGTGTTTTAATCTGTGCGATAGCAAGAAATGTTCGTGTGATTAACGGATTTATTAAAGTATTTTCAGAAAAAGAGTAACAAAATATCACAAAGGAAAAGTTGCTATGCAATTTTATTGCATGCATTGCAAACTAGGAAACAACGTAAAAACCATTTATTTGCTTTTTTAAAACATATAACTTAACATAATTTCCCTTTACACCCCATGAATTCGATATGAGAGGCTTATAGCGTTGTTGTGAATTAATACGCTTTCTATTTTAGATCCACAACAAACGGCACCTAATTGTTTATCGACGAATGCGAACGTCACTGTTGAAGAAGCTTTTACTAGACATGCCGTTTGACTCGAAACTTATACTGCGACGTTGCTGTCGACAACATCGAGGGGGCTGGCAATGAAAGAAAAATGTAGATGACTGACTAAAAGAGTAGATTCTTTCTTCGTTAGAACTAATAACTTCGTTTTATCCAAGTTCATTATTAGACTCATTTTTGCTAATTCATTCTGTATATCTGATAAGGCTGCAGTAACATCCCACAGTTTTCAACCGATGGTGTCTACGTCTTCAGCGAACGCAAGTAGTATGTGGCTTTTGTTGAATATCGTGCCACTAGCATTTAATACAGCTATCCAAGTCATCAGCTCCATTGCTATATTGAAGAGGTCACATAGTAGGCCATCGCCTTGTTGTAGGCCCCATCTGGAATAGAATGGCTCCGTAAGGTCCTTACCAATCTTCACTGAAGACTTCGTGACAGTCAGCGTCATTCCGCAAAGACGTATCAGCTTCGCAAGAATACCAAACTCAACCATGGATTCGAGTAATTTAAGCCGCATTTGTAGTCGAAGGCAGCCTTATAGGTGACGAAAATATGACAAGTGTCGATCTGTTTCCATTGGGTCTTTTTCAGGATTTTCTGCAGTATGAATATATGGTCCGTTGTGGATTTACAATGTCTTAAGCCACACTGATATGTACCGATCACTGAATTTGGTCTTTTACATGGCACACCCGACAAGACCTTATATGCGATGGGTAAAATGCTGATCTCGCAGTAGTTGGTAGTTTCAGTAGTTTCAGCACAGGTCATAACACGCTTAGATTAAAAATATCCGCCATGGACTCCTCAAGCCTAACCTTGTATAGGAGCTGGTGCATGCTCGTTGTCAGTTCAACGTCACTGGACTTTGTCAGTTGCGATAATGCTCTTCTTACATCGATTTGGCTTGCTGGTTGGCAATCTAAGCCGTCGTCGACAATTGGCGTGGCAACTTCACTTGCGGTGCCTTTTGGAACCAGCAGTTGCTGGAAGTGTTCTCTCCATATATGAAGCACACTCTGCGTACCTGTAACCAGATTTCCATCCTTGTCCTTACAGGAGGGGATCCCTTTACAGTAGATTTTGGATTTTACTTTTCCGTTCCGTCATCTGACGTTTTTTTCCCTACAATAGCTGCCTCGCCTGTTTTACTATCTCTTTCTGTAGTTCCCTAACAGATCGTGTTTAGCGTTGCTCTAAAAGCAGCATCCTGTTCCTCAGACGCTATGCGACATTCTTCATCGTACCAGAATTCGTCTGAGCACCCTTTTTCATATTCTAGCACGGTTGTTGCGGCGGTTGCCATGGAATGCGCAATATGCTGCCACTGTGTATCGCGTTGTGTCGTGGTAGTTGGGAGGGCTGGTTTGAGTAGGCAGTGGCTATCTCTGGGGTTTGTTTGTGTTTGGTTACGTGCGTGTTTCGCTCTGCTCAATCTTGTGCGCACCTTGGTTGCAACCAGGGTATGCCAGCCAATACTAACACTACGGATCACACGCACGTCCATGGCACTAGATGAATGCCTTTCATCGATTACCACATGATTAATTTGATTTTTTTTTGATCGGGGGATTGCCAAATTGCCTCGGGGATATCTTTATGCTGTAATCTGGTTCCACTCACTACCATGTTCCTTGCCGCTGTGAAGCTAACCAGCCTAAATCCGTTATCGGTCGTGTTGATATGTAGGTTAAATTAACCGATTGATGGACCTAGAACATCTTCCCTTCCTATTTTTGATTAAAATCTCCCAGAACAGTTTAAGTGTCACGACCAAGGCAACGGTCGTATATTTCCTCTTGGCATTCGTAGAATGTATCTTTGATCTCATTGTCTTTATCTCCTGTCGGTACATGTGCATCAATCACCGTGATTGCTTACACAGTACAACATTTTTCGGGTCATTGATTTGGGTCTCAATTCTGAGAATTGCTCGTGAAAGTATCCCTAAATATAAGAACTTCTGCATCATTCGTTTTGTCAAGTTGGCTGCATTAATTATTTAAGTGCCATACGATTTTTTTTTTGCTGAAGGTGGATTTTTGGCACTTTTTCTATACTTTGTTTAGAAAGGGTAAAACTAATAGTGTGCGTAACCTGTATAAAAAAAATAAAAAAATCCCATACGAAAAAGCAGCATTACGCGAAAAATTCCTTTCCTCACAAATTGCTTCATATTTAAAAATGTAAACTTCTTTAATCTGACCCATACAAATATGCTATACATGTATTACTCATATGTTAGCATGAAAGTATGCAATACATTTCGTTCGCTCTACAATACCTTTATTTACGATAATATTTTTCTACTAGGGTAAGGGATGTAACTTTTTCATATTATTACAACATTCTTAAAAATTAAATACCTAGAAATCGTTAGTGTTTACTTTGCATTATCATTTCACTCATATTTTTTATAAAATCTTGGTTTGTAATTGCAATAAATTCTGTTTTAAATATGCCTGGCAAAGTGTCTGTAAATGTGGACTATTTATATTGAACATCATTTATAATGATGTACAGTAAGATGTCCCTAAGCATATATATGTGTAATATTTTGTTTCCATTCCTGGAACTAGACATGTAATTAATACATTCACAGTCACAACAAACGAGGGGGGGATGAAGATGTTTCGGTTATCTGACGAATTTGAGTGATGGCTTAGCCTGGATACAAAACAGAACTATTTTACTTGATTAATAATGAATGGTTTTTTAATAACGTGTTATTATTAAACTAATTACAATTGCTAATTTTGCATCCAATATTATTGCAAATATATCTCTATACAATGCTAGAAAATCTTTGATTTTCTTCACGCTAAATTATTTGCAAATAAATCTCTATTTGAATTTCTTCCATTATTAATCTAACCTACTGATTTTTTGCCTACAATTAAAAATAGAAACATACATGGAATTCTACATCACTTGCATGCAATAATATTGAATTTCAAACGAGTAAAACACAGTAGCAGGCGGCACACAGCAACTAGTTGTTGCCACTCTCTCTATCGCTCCCTCTCTCCACAATGTTTCATAGTAGAAATATTTCAGATAAATCCTTAGCAGATGCAATGTCAGCCATACACTACAACTGTCTTTACATTTATGAATGCAAATTTGCCCAATAAATAAGTTATTTCCAGGTTTTATGCCTTCTCCTACATAGTGATTTACACATCCTACACTTTACCATATACAATCTTTGTGTTGTTTCTTTCACATCTCTCTGAGATGTTCTTTTAATCATCAGCGATTTAATAAAATTGATCAAGACTGGAAGTATTTGCAGTAGTTCAGTGAGGCAAATCCACTTGTGTATTGTGTGAGTGCGTCGTAGTATGTAAAACTTGTAGTGGCACAGTATACTTATAGGCTTTATGCTAAGAGTGGTAGCATGTGTGTATGTTTGTGTGGGAAAAGATTTTCTGTTGTGTTTAGCGGAAAATTTTTGTAAAGTGTAAGGAAAACGCCTTTTTACAGGCCTTCTGATTTAAATAGAATAGGCTCTGACATCAAGACAGAAATTTATATATAGATGTCTAGATTTTAAACTACTTGGTCTGCAATTTGTACAGGTTGCAAGCATACTTACTTACTTACTTAATTTCCCTTTGCACCCCATCAATGAGGTATGGGATAGCTTCTCGCGTTGTTGTGAATTAACACGCTTTCTTATTTTTAGATTCACAACTAACGGCACCTACTTGTTTATCGACGAATGTGAACGTCACTGTTTGAGAAGCTATTACTAGACACGACGATTGAATCGACGCTTAATACTGCGAAGTTGCTGTCAAACAACATTCGAGAGGAGCCGACAATGAAAGAAAATTTTATTTCTTTTTTTCTTTTTTTTAAGATGACTGGAGCCAGGTTTGAACCTGCGATCTCCCGCATGGTAGTCGCGTGTTCTAACCACTATGCCACGGTCGGTCCCAAGCATAAACTCTGTTATTTTGCTTTGAAATATTCTATTTATAAATAATACAATACAATTTTTTTCTAGTAAATATTATAGTTGTTAAATAAAACATAACGAACACGTGGTGTGTGGAGATTGGTTCTATGACAGAAATTATAATGTAGCGCTGTAGACGATTACAGCCGATAAAAACAAAAACACACCAGCTATAAATAAAAACATGGGCTGTAGAGTTTCGGGCCACGCAATGCGCTCTTCGCCCTCTGATAAATATTCCTAGCTTATATTCATAGGTTGCTGTATCAAATTGTATTTCTTCACGACTAACTACATTTTTGCCACTCCAGCTCCCCAACTCATCGGAAATAATAATCTCGTCCGTATATTCAAACCAGTAGTGCCAAGTACTATAAGCACTGTAAGGATAAAACTATACTTACCACTCCTACTTATCGAATATAAAAATTTGGTCTGCCCTTTTATATCTGTAGTGTCAAGTACTATTTGTGCATTGTATAAAAAATACATTTGATACGCCATTTCCGCCCAATTAGCCGTTTTGTATCCGCCATTTTGTTTTTTCCAAATTTGACTCTAGACCTACTAGGCACAATATCAGTTGAATGCAAGAATTTTTCGAAAAAAAAGTCAGCCATTTTGTATTCTTCATTTTGTTTTTTCAAAATTTTACTCCGGATTCGAAATCAGCAACCCCAAAACCCCCTTGGTTCCATGTTTTATGGAAGTCTCCTTCATATTAAGGCCAAATTTATCGAACAAGTGCAACCTTTTAAAAGAGTCCTTTCTACTTTTCTCCAAATAAGTCCACCACATTGCCACCTATCGGGTTAATTTTAAAAAAAAATTCTCATGATAAAGCAAACCTATATGCAGAGAACGTATTGGCTTGCTCATTTCGGCTCTGGGCTCGTGAGCCAGGAGCCTCAAAACAACAAAAGACCTCTTGGCTCGCGAGCTAGGAGCCACAAATTTCAAACGAGCTCTCGGCTTGCGAGCCATGAGCCCAAATAAAGAGCTGGCTCGCGAGCCAAGAGCCACAAAATTTTAAATGAGCTTTCGGCTCGCGAGCTAGGAGCCACAACATTTCAAATGAGCTCTCGGCCCGCGAGCCGGGAGCCCAAATAAAGAGCTGGCTCGCGGGCTAAGAGCCAAGAGCTCAAAAAGAGTTGGCTCGCGAGCTAAGAGCCAAGAGCCCAAAAAGAGCCAGCTCGCGAGCCAAGAGCCAAGAGCCCAAAAAGAGCTGGCTCGCGAGCCAAGAGCCAAGAGCCCAAATAAAGAGCTGGCTCGCGAGCTAAGAGCCAAGAGCCCAAAAAGAGCTGGCTCGCGAGCCAGGAGCCGAGAGCCCAAAAATAGCCAGCTCGCAAGCTAAGAGCCCAAAAAAAGAGCCAGCTCGAGAGCCATTTGAAATTTTGTGGCTCTTGGCTCGCGAGCTAAGTACCAAAGTTATGTACCAAAAGTACTTTTTTATGCCCAAAAAAATCTCTGTTGCACAAAGTACTTTTTTTTGTACCAGGGTACTCTTGTACCAAAAACAACTTTTAATGTACTCTTCGGCGCAAAGAAGTTTTTTTTTACCAGAAGTACTTTTAATGTTCTTTTCCGCACAAAGTACTTTTTTTCGTACTAGAGTAATTCGCATCCGGGCGAAATATTTTTACATCACGCTGATTTGTGTACACGCCCCGACGCCTAGAGGAAACATACGACCGCTGCCCTGGCCACGACATTAAAATTGTTCTGGGAGACTTTAATGCAAAACCAGTAAAGAAATTTCAGTCAGTTAAACTGACTGATAAATACCATCACCCAATATAAGATATTGTTTAAGTCTTGTGTTATTGAAATTAACCGATTTGTAATTAAAACCAGTTAGAAAGTTTATGTCGGGACTTACATTTACACTTACACTCAGTAAAATAAATAATTTTCTATTATATTGATATTATTACTCGATTTCGTAAGTGGGCGGAGTGGTACATTTGTATGGGAGGTACGAGAAGGGGTGTGGTTAGGCTTCCAGATTTATTCTCCATAACTTTATCCTGTTATGGCTTTACTAATTACTGAATTTGAGCATGATTGCGTTGGGTGTACTGATATTATTACTACATCCCTAAAGTGGGCGGAAAGGTACATTTGTATGGGAGGTACTATAAGGGGCGTCGCTAGACTTCCAATTTTTTCTCCAAAACTTTGTCCTGTTATAACATAACAAAATACAGAGTGGTACATTTGTATGGGAGGTACCAGAAGGGGCGTGTCTAGACTTCCAGATTTTTTCTCCAAAACTTTATCCTGCTTAAACTTTACCAAATACAGAATTTGGGCACGATCGCGTTAGGTCTTTTAATAATATTAATCGATTTATAAAGTGGGCGGAACCAGATGTGTATGGGAGGTACCAGATGGGGCGTGGATAGACTTCCAATTTTTTCTCCAAAACTTTATCCTGTTATAGCTTTACTAAAAAGAGAATTTAGTTCCGATCACGTTTAATTTATTGATATTATTTCACCATCTCTATAGTGGGCGGAAAGGTAAATTTGTATGGGAGGTACCAGAAGGGGCGTGGCTAGGCTTTGAAAATTTTTTCCAAAACTTTATCCTGTTATAGCTTTACTAAATACAGAATTTGGGGACGACCCCGTAGGGTGTATTGATATTATTACTCGATTTCAAAAGTGGGCGGAATGATGTATTTGTATGGGAGGTACCAGAAGGGGCGGGGCCATGAAGCCCATTTGCAATACCGTAAGTAGTTTTGAGAAAATAATAACTCGTGCAAAATTTCAAAACATTTGGTTGCGTCTTTCGAAAGTTATCGTGCGAACCAGCCGGACAGCCACCAGACAGACAGACAGACAGACAGACAGACAGACAGACAGACAGACAGACAGACAGACAGACAGACAGACAGACAGACAGACAGACAGACAGACAGACAGACAGACAGACAGACAGACAGACAGACAGACAGACAGACAGACAGACAGACAGACAGACAGACAGACAGACAGACAGACAGACAGACAGACAGACAGACAGACAGACAGACAGACAGACAGACAGACAGACAGACAGACAGACAGACAGACAGACAGACAGACAGACAGACAGACAGACAGACAGACAGACAGACAGACAGACAGACAGACAGACAGACAGACAGACAGACAGACAGACAGACAGACAGACAGACAGACAGACAGACAGACAGACAGACAGACAGACAGACAGACAGACAGACAGACAGACAGACAGACAGACAGACAGACAGACAGACAGACAGACAGACAGACAGACAGACAGACAGACAGACAGACAGACAGACAGACAGACAGACAGACAGACAGACAGACAGACAGACAGACAGACAGACAGACAGACAGACAGACAGACAGACAGACAGACAGACAGACAGACAGACAGACAGACAGACAGACAGACAGACAGACAGACAGACAGACAGACAGACAGACAGACAGACAGACAGACAGACAGACAGACAGACAGACAGACAGACAGACAGACAGACAGACAGACAGACAGACAGACAGACAGACAGACAGACAGACAGACAGACAGACAGACAGACAGACAGACAGACAGACAGACAGACAGACAGACAGACAGACAGACAGACAGACAGACAGACAGACGGACATGGCTCAAACGACTTAAAAAGTCATGAATCGAATTTGGTTCAATGAAACCTAGGGTCTAAAGTGACTCCTTCTATGTGTTACACTTTTGGGTCGTACCAAATGATATACACCCTCATCCCTAAGGGTGATGGTATAAATAGGAAGGGAAGATGTTCTTGGTCCATCGTTCGGTAAATTCAGCCTGCATACGGACACGTCAGACAACGGGTTTAGGCTGGTTAGCTTCGCAGCGGGAAGGAACATGGTAGTTAGTGGAACCAGATTCCAGCACAAAGATATCCACAAGGCAACTTGGCTATCCCCCGATCAAAACACCAAAAATCAAATTGATCATGTGGTAATTGATGGCAGGCATGCGTCTAGTGTCATGGACGTGCGTGTGATCCGTGGTGCTAATATTGGCTCGGATTATTACCTGGTTGTAGCCAAGGTTCGCACAAGATTGAGCAGAGCGAAAAACGCACGTAACCAAACACAAAGAAAGCTGGACATCGCGAAGCTGCAAACCCCAGAGATAGCTACTGCCTACTCCGACCAACTCTCCCAACTTTTACGACACAACGCCTCTACTTCTGACGTTCCCGATACACAGTGGCAGCATATTGCGCATTCCATGGCAACCGCCGCAACAACCGTGCTAGGATATGAAAAGCGGCGCTCAGACGAATCCTGGTACGATAAAGAATGTCGCATAGCGTCTGAGGAACAGGATGCTGCTTATATGGCAACGCTACAGCCAATTGTAACCCGTGCTGTTAGGGAACGGCATAAGGAGAAAGTAAAACGGGCAAGACAGCTATTTAGGCGAAAAAAACGTCAGATGAAGGAACGGGAGAGCGAGGATATAGAGCGATACAGGGATAGAGGTGAGGCCCGAAAATTTTACCAGAAAGTAAGAGTAAATGGATACGGTAATGACCTTCCCACCTGTAAGGACAGTGTTGGAAATCTGGTCACGGATACGCAGAGTGTGCTGCACATATGGAGAGAACACTTCCAGCAACTGCTGGTTCCAGAAGGCAGCGCACGTGAAGTTATCACGCCAATTGTCGACGACGGCTTAGATTGCCCACCACCAAGTCAAGCCGAGGTAAAAAGATCAATATCGCGGCTGAAAAACAACAAAGCAGCCGGTGCCGACGGTCTGCCCGCAGAGCTCTTCAAGTCCGGTGGCGAGGAGTTGAAAACGAGTAGCACCAGCTCTTGCGCACGGTTTGGCTTAAAGAGTGCATGCCCGACGATTGGAATGTAAGCGTATTATGTCCTGTGCTGAAAAAAGGTGATCCAAGTGTGTGCTCCAACTACCGCGGGATCAGCCTTTTACCCATCGCATATAAGGTCCTGTCGAGTGTGCTATGTGAAAGACTAAAGCCAGTGTTATCCAACCTGATCGGGCCTTATCAGTGTGGCTTTAGACCTGGAAAATCAACAACTGACCAGATTTTCACACTTCGGCAAATCCTGGAAAAGACCCAAGAGAAACAGATCGACACGTACCATCTTTTTGTCGACTATAAAGCTGCCTTCGACAGCCCGATACGGCAGAAATTACTTGAAGCCATGGCTGAGTTTGGTATTCCAGCGAAGCTGATACGTCTTTGCGGAATGACGCTGACTGACACGAAGTCTTCAGTGAAGATTGGCAAGGACCTTACGGAGCCATTCTATACCAGACGGGGCCTAAAACAAGGCGACGGCCTATCGTGCGATCTCTTCAACATTGTGATGGAGATGATAATGAGAAAAGCCGCAGTAAACACGAGTGGCACTATATTCAACAAAAGCCACATGCTACTCGCGTACGCTGATGACGTAGACATCATCGGTCGAAAACTGCGGGATGTGACTGCAGCCTTCTCAGGTATTCAGAAGGAATCAGCGAAAATGGGCCTAACGGTGAACGAGGACAAAACGAAGTTATTAGTTTCAACGAACAAAGAATCTACTCGTTTGGGAAACTGCGTGAACGTTGACAACTATAATTTCGAGGTGGTAGATAATTTTGTCTACCTAGGCTCCGCCATCAACAAAGAAAATAATGTCAGCCTAGAAATCCGGAGAAGAATCCTGCTTGCAAATAAATGCTACTACGGACTAAGCAAGCGATTCAATGACAGAGCCCTCTCTCGACGAACAAAACTCAAGCTATACCAGATACTAATTCTACCTGTCTTAATGTATGGCTCAGAATCCTGGGTTATGACACAAGCGGATGAATCGGTTCTGGCGGTATTCGGGAGAAAAATACTCCGTAAAATATATGGGCCCATCATTGTTAACGGAGAGTATCGGCGTCGTATGAATCATGAGCTGTACGAGCTGTACACTGACATTGACGTGGTCAAACGCATTAAGGTGCAACGGTTGCGTTGGCTAGGTCATGTTGTACGCTTGGACGAAAATGCTCCAGCTCGAAAAGTCTTCGACAATGAACTCGATGGACGGCGCAGAAGAGGGCGACCTAAACTCCGTTGGAAAGACCAGGTTACTAAGAACCTTACAGAACTCGGTGTGACTAACTGGAGAAGAAGCGCAGAAGATCGATCAGCTAAGTAAGTAAGTAAGTATCGTATAGGGGAATTTGTCACGTGTTAGGCTAAAAATATAAATACGGTTAAAATATATATTACTTAATCGCTGATTTCAGTTTTATTAATTACCAATCAGTGATGATTCACTCGCATATATTACTGCTTAGTTTTAGCATGGGAGTTTCATAGGCTGCTTAATCGGTGCGCTCTCACTTACAAAGTAAGCGACAATGTCAGTAACCCAGCGGTAAAATTTTTTTACATTATACATGCATGATATTCTAAGTACTTAGATCGCTCGCTAACAATGCCAAACTGATGTCATGGATTAATAAATAGGCACTTCGTTTCATTTTCCGCTGGGACGTGATCCATCGGACGTTGTGAGCTGCTTGGGGACCTTCAAAGAGAAGGTGAATAACGATCAGAAAACTCAAATAGGAAATTCCCCATTCCCCAATATTGTATTTTCTACCTCTGCTTATGTATTCCTCAATGCTTATGTAGGCCTGTTAGCAGGCCTATTAAGCTATTCAGTTTCGCTGTAAAATGTTTATATTCTTCATTCGTTTGGAGTATCTCAGTATTTACACGTATCTGGCGAAATTAATGACCTGATTGTAGTGGTATTGAGACTACATGCACTGGACTGCTACATAGGAGTTGAATGACGAATTGTATCTTTACTGAAAAAAAAAAACATTGTTTAATTAAGTAAATATTTTGGTATTGTGGTTTTTTTTGTTTCTCATTTTTTCAGTCCTCAGACCCATTTACATTCAAATGTCTGCGTAAGTATGTATCAGTCTGAGCGGTGATTCCTTCATTTATGTATGTTTTGTGTGTAATATGATGTCGAAGGTTTAACAAATACATACAATGCTGTTGTGTACTTAATGAATTCTGTTGGCATTAATCTCTCATCGACTTATTGTGGTGAAATATCGAACGATTGAATTAATAGTATCGTTAGATCGTATACTGATTTTTTTTGGAAATGTGAGTCAAAAAAAAACTTTAAAAAATTTAAGTTCAAAATCTTATTGCAGTTGTTTAAAGTAACACTAATAAGAATTTGTATAAAACATAATAAACAAATTTAAATTCATTTGAATCTATGACTTTGTCGGTCAAAGTAGAAATACAGAATAATTCGAACACCTTGTGCAATGGCAGTCAATTCATGAGAAGTTGCCACACAATCCCTATTAATATTATAAATGTGAATGTATGTCTGTTTGTTTGTGGCTCAATCACGACTAAACGGCTGAATCGATTTTAGTGAAATTCAGTATTCAGTTTTTTTTTATATTTTTGACCCTATGGGCGAAGTGGGCGTGGCAAAACTTTTTTTACAGCAAGACAGATAAATTTTCATAGCCATATAGTTCTCGACAACGCAAATATGAATATGCAGGCGAAATTTTAATTTTGGACGCAAAGGGCGAAGTGGGCGTGGCAAAACTTTTTCTTAGAGCTAGAGAGGTAAAAATTAATAGCCATATAGTTCTCGACAACGCGAATATGAATATTCAGACGAAATTTTAATTTTGGACCCAATGGGCGTAGTGGGCGTGGCAAAACTTTTTCTTAGAGCTAGAGAGATACAATTTGACACCCAGATAGTTCCCGACAATACAAATATGAATATGCAGGCGAAATTTTATTTTTGGACGCAATGGGCAAAGTGGGCGTGGCAAACATTTTTTCTTAGAGCTAGAGAGATACAATTTGATACCGCAATGGGCGAAGTGGGCGTGGCAAAACTTTTTCTTAGAGCTAGAGAGATTCAATTTGACACCCAGATAGTTTTCGACAATGCGTATACGGCGAAATTTTTATTTTCAACACAATGAGCAAAGTGGGCGTGGCATAAAATTTTTTAGAGCTAGACAGATAAAATTTGACAGCCATATAGTACTCGACAACGCGTATATGAATATGCAGACGAAATTTTGATTTTTGACCAAACGGGCTTATGGGGCGTGCAAAACTTTTTTTAGAGCTAGTTAGATACAATTTGAGGTGACGTGCAATAAAGCCATAGGTAATAAAGCCATGTGACCTTATTTCCCATTCGATTGGGAGTCTCCTTAGCCTCGTAATTAGTCTCACTACTCTCACTCTCTCTCGTTCTGTAGCGCGAAACGAATGCGGTAGGGGGCACGCACGTCGTAGTTAGTCTCGTTGGGTACTTAGTTTCGCTACTCTCTCTCTCCCTGTAGTGCGGTGGGGGGCACGCCCCCACGAAAATGAAAATGCAGACGAAATTTTTATTTTGGAGCAAAAGGGC
This sequence comes from Muscina levida, assembly GCA_964034835.1. NCBI lineage: Eukaryota > Metazoa > Arthropoda > Insecta > Diptera > Muscidae > Muscina > Muscina levida. The sequence continues at coordinate 40,897,345 of OZ035883.1, forward strand.
GTAGTGGGCGTGGCAAAATTTTTTTAGCGCTAGAAGTACACAATTCGAGTCCCACATACTGTACGTGTGTTGTGACTGAACTCCTCCTAAACGGCTGGACCGATTTGCATGAATTTTTTTTGTATGCGTTTGGGTGGCGCCCCATTTGGTTTAGATTTACAATTCGGTCCAATTGGACAAAGGGGCGTGGCACCGCCCATACAACTTGAAAAACAAAAATGCTGTATCTCATAAACTATCTGAGGTATGAAGATGAGATTTGGTATATATGTTGTTGGACCAGTATTAATTACAACCAAGGTGGAAGTGGGCGGTGCCACGCCCTCTTTTCAAAATAAAAGACCGATTGATACGAAAATGTAACCAAGTGGTACTGTTGACCGGTTGATAGTCCCTGGCTATAATAGGTTGTGATTGGATAAAGGGACGTGGCACCGCCCAAAGAACTTGAAAATCAAAAGGGCTTTATCTCATGAACTATCAGAGGTGTGAAGATGAGATTTGGTACATATGTTGTTGGAGCAGTATTTATTACAGCTGGGGAGGCAGTGGGGGTGCCACGCCCCCTTTTCAAAAATCGCTCTGACGGCTTTTCCAATAAACAGATTGATACGAAAATTTTACCAAGTGGTACAGTTGACCTGTTGATAGTCCCTGGCTATATTTGGTTGTGATTGGATAAATGGGGAGTGGCACCGCCCATACGACTTGAAAATCAAAAGGGCTATATCTCATGAACTATCAGAGATATGAAGATGTGATTTGTTACATATGTTGTTGTTACAGTATGAATTACAGTAAGCGTGGAAGTGGGCTGTGCCACACCTCTTTTAAAATAATCAGTTATAACAGCCATAGTAATAGTTTGATCGTCCTCAAAATTAATTTGTTTCCGCAAAAATCGTATACCAATGTCGGAATCACCAAAATTTCACCAATTATTTTTTTGTCTAAAATCACTTCCTAACTTGCGCTGGGAAGCAAGCCGAACTTCAGATATATATTTTTTGGGACCTTCTGCGTCTTTAGGATAGAAGAAATGTGAAATATATTACAAGTTAATATGCAAAAGCGAAGCATTGCCGGGTCCACTAGTACAAATATAAATATGCAGGCGAAATTTAAATTGTTAACCCAAGAAATTTTCGAATTGGGGCGTGACAAAGTATTTGTTAGGGTTACAGCGATAGCATTTGATATGCAGATAATACATAGCATAACTGATATAACAATCTAGACTAATTGTGCGTGTTTTTATTATAGCCAAAGAGAAATATACACCGATTCTACAATTATTCATGTAAAGACGAACATTTTTTGAATCTATATATATAAAAATGGTGGCAAAAATGTATAGTAATTCATCAATTGAGAAGGGCTGGACCGATTTTCCTGAAATTTTTTTTCGGTTATTGGAAATTGCCTGGAGAAGGTTTATGTAAAAGAAAATTTTGGGAAAATCCTCCGGAAAAGCCGGTAAATTGGAAAACACTAAAATTGCTTTTTAGTATGGAATTTTGTGTGCAATTGTTACGAATGATTTTCCGAATGGAAAAATAAAAAAAATTTGTTGGAAAATTCCGGAAAAATTCGAAAAATTTAATAAAAATTTAAAAAATTTAATACTATTTTTCGACGAAATTTTGCTTTTTGTCGTACGATTTGATAGTTTTGAACGATGTAACTTGCGAAAAATTTGGGATAATTATTCCGAAATGACTTTCCGAATGGAAAACTAGATAAATTCTCGGTGGAAAACTCGGAAAATTCCAAAAAAATCGAAAATTTTGAATGTTTTCGGCAACATTTTGCATTTCATAGACTGATTTGAGGTAAATCGAAAATTAAATTTTTGTCGGTTTTCAAATAGAAAAATAGAAAATTTTAGTTGGAAAATTATGGAAAATGCCATAAAAAATTCTTCTTTTTTCGACAAAATTTTGCATCTTATCGTATGTTTTGGTAATTTTGGGCGATGTAAATGTGAACAATTTCGATCAATAATGACTTTTCGAATGGAAAAATAGAAAAATTATTGGTGGAAAACTCGGAAAATTCTAGGAAAAAAATCGAAAGATTTGGATGCATTCGACAAATTTTCCATTATATCGCATGATTTGATGATTTTAGACGACGTAAAGGTGAAAAAATCGTTGTGTTGCTGAAAAATTTCGGACTATTGTGAAATATATATATAAAAATGGTATGAAAAATGTATAGTAATTCATTGAAAACGGCTGGGCCGAATTTGCTCAAATTTTTTTACAGTTGTTCGTAATATCAGGAGAAGGTTTATGTGAAAGAAAATTTGGGGAAAATTCTTCGGAAAAGTCGGAAAATTTAAAAAAACTAAAACTGCCTTTTTGTATGGAATTTTGTGTGCAATTGTTTCGGAATGGATTTTTAAATAGAAAAATAGAAAATTTTTGTTGAAAAATTCGGAAAAATTAAATTTTTTTTTTCGACAAAATTTTACTTTTTAACGTATGAGTTGATAATTTTGGACGATGTTAATATGTAAAATTTCGGATAATTATTCTGAAAAGAAAAATTCTCGGTTAAAAACTCGGAAAATTCCGGAAAAACTTGGATTTTTCAGAAAAATTTGATTTGATTTGATGATTGATTTGACGAAAATTGCAATTTGAATTGTGGTATTTTGTTGGAAAATTATGACTTTTCGAATGGAAAAGTAGAAAAATCCTTGGTGGAAAACTTGGATAATTCAGGAAAAATTTGGATTATTCGACGAAATTTTGCATTGTGTTGCTTAATTTAATGATTACAGTCGAAGTAAAAATGAAAAGTTCCTTAAGATGCTTGGAAAATTTTGGATTATTGTGATCATACAAAAATATCATATATTGCATCATACAAAAATATAACGGATGCTTTCAAATGACGTCATTTGAAGCCGACTACAATCCGAGTTGTAAGGTAATGTCGTCTCATTACAAAGTGGAACAGTGAAAAAACATACAAACGTAGTTATGCATGTAATACCCTAGCTTAGTTCGACAAGAATAGTAAATTTTAAATAATATTATGTCATAGTCGCTTTTTTCAAAAAGCAACAAGATTAAATTTTTCTTCACTTTTTTTCTTAAATACGTCGCCAAAACTTTTTATATCTTTTCGTTGCTTTTTTAAAAAATACCGAAGGCACAATATTTTTTTAAATTAACTATTCTAGGAATATCTTTAGCAAAATGTTAATTAAGCTAGGGTTTACTCAATATTGGGTGTTTTCGAAAAAGTCTGATTTTTTTCCAATTTTTTTTTTTAAATTTGCTTTCAAACATTCATGTTTCATATTTTCAAACATACACCATCGACCGGCGCTTTGTTACCACCACCAAACGAATATCATAAGTTCCTTCAGATCTATTTCGTTGGTAACTGCGATTAAACTCGAAATGATCATACAATTGCAAAAGCTGCTGCACGAGCATAATGCTTTGGTCAGATTATCGGAGCAGACAAAAGATCCTCTGGAGGCTATGCAATGCTCCCACTATCAATTAAGTCACAGTGGTGATTGTTGGGGAGAAAGTGGAATCACGCGATATTTTCTCAAGCGTCGGGATGGTGGACAACTGCATTCAATACCCGTTTATGTTCTGTCGTGGAGATGATGGCTATCACCTCAATATAAAGATGGGCTTCTTTTTCATTCTCCATTTAAGTTCGAAATCGTATTTCATAGCTACGTGTCTTCCGTCGAACCCGAGCTCATTGTGGGACGACATTTTACACAGAATTCGCACGACAACATCGAATTTCGATCTTGAAATTAACGAATTTGGGAATAACAGCGCTAAATCGTTCGATGCTCAATGCATTCAATCGCGAATTGCAACGAGAGCAGGACTATGATCGAGATGAGCTGGCTGTTTATTGCCGCGCAAACGAACGTGTACGATTCACGGTTGACAAGCCAATGTGTACAAAATCCAAGAATTAGGTGACAACGAAATTGTTGCGAGAATGCAAAATCATCATTTGGGATGAACGCACGATGGCGCATAAACGAGCTTTGGAGGCAGTTGACCGTACGATAAAGAATTTACTAGGTGATTCGAAACGGTTTGGTGGGTCTATAATATTGGTGTTCGGAGATCTACTGCTGCTAATGAAATTAATGTATGAAATTGACTACGAACATGAAAGTCACGTTGCAAAACGACCCATCGGCTACAGAATTTTCAAGACATTGTTCAACGGTACGCGGTTGTCCGCTAAGAAACTGATGAACAATGTGATTAAAGCGAGGATCATCAAGGGAAAATTTTAAGGAGAGGAAGTCCTTATCCCACCTATTCCTATTATTCCAACCGATCGCCCCTTCCAATTCAAGCGAATTTAATACTCCATTCGATTGGCTTTTGTGATGACAATCAATAAATCGTAAAGCCAATTGTTGGAAGTTTGTGGGATCAATCTCGAATTCCCCTGCTTTTCGCACGGTCAGATGTACGTTGCCCGTTAGCGTGTCGGCAAACCGTTTTCATTGTTTGTTTTTGCGCCGGAAAACAAATCGAAAAACATTGTTTATCAGATCGTTTTTCACTGATTTCGATTAAATTCAAATAAATTACATTAAAATTTGAACTATCTGTATTTTAATATTACCCTGGAGCTTATATCAAGGCGTTTACTTAGGAGCGAGACGAAGTTCGCCGGGTCCGAAGATGTATGGCAGAACAACGTTTGCCGGGTCAGCTAGTAGTGGTATACATATATACCCGTAAAAATAGACAAGAATATACAGACAAAATATTTTATTTCGATAAGTGGTTGGAAGGGGCGTGACAAAAGTGTTTTAGGACTACACCAATTTGTTTAATCAAGTCGATACACAGATAGTCCTCGGCACTACAGCTGTGTACATGATGGCGAACATTTCATTGCCACACAGTGGGCAAAGGCGACGTTTTTAGGGCTTTATAAGGTAACCTACGTACAGAGAAATGTAAACGTGCTGAGAAAGCCTTCCCAAAGTATGTTTTTAAAGTGGAATATGGCCACACTTGTAACTGTGATGCAATTCCGTGATATTGTTATTATATACAGTTAATATTTTTAATTTTACTTAATTAATTTTTAACTTAATTTTCCTACATAGAACTAAGAAGACAACTTGACATCAGTCATGAATAATCCTAGAAAAAACATAAATGCAACAAAATAACCTCCAAATGAGTCACACCTTATATTCTTTTTTCCAACAAATAATGACTTCCAAAAATGATCATTTTAACTACAGCAGACAAATTTTAGGAACGATGTTATTATTTGTTAGTGTTATTTCTCTTCTGCTGTAGTAGTGCAATGTCAATAAAGTGGTTTCTTATGAACATGAACACGTGATAAATGCCATACAAGTCGTCTGAGAATAATAGGCAAGTTTAGCATTACCTTTAAACATTGTACAGGGCTGAACCGAAGAATATAAAATGAAGTTTCGTAGAAGTTTTTTGATTGCTTATATTTTTTCCTACCTGTGTCACTTAACAGACAGACTAGGTTAATTGCCCGTTGAACATCATTATTAAAAACAATAATCTCAGTGTTAATTACTTAATTAATCCCAATGGCGCATTTTAATTTAGCCACTTATTTTCTAAGAATGTTTGTACACTTATTTTCTTAGATTGTTTATGTGTATTTTTTTATTCGTCGCCTTCATTTAATTCGTTTGACTATTCAGTGACATTTTTAACTAATGACGACAAGTCAAGACCACATCTTCAAACGCCCACCACAAAAAAATGTCGCATGATGTTTACCAGCCAGCCGTGCGCAGCCACCTGGTCTGGTCGTTAAAAGTGTGAATCTGTGTTCTTTTGACCAACCTTATCCAAACACTGTGAAAACTTCTTAATCACATATTCAATCAACGTGTTGGACTTTCCGTATAAAAGCGAAAAAAATTGAACAAAATTTGTTGCTAACTTTTCTTAACCATAGTGTGTCACAGAAACTTTTTCCAAAGCTACACTACAAACATTCTTTGGAACAGTTTTTGTGTCCAGCAAACAGCGCTAACTCAGGGTTGAGCAACAAATTCCAGTGGCACAACTTTTACAATGTTGAATTGTAAAGACTTAAAGTTAACTTACTTCCTTGAACTTTAAATCAATAAATATGAAAGAGCGAAAGTGAAGTGGTAAGGCCAGAGACTATGAATTTAGTAAAAGAGTACATAATTGTTTCTTCAGTGGCCACAATTTTCTTCGAATGAAAAGAACAGTTAAAAAAAAACTTTGTAGGTGACTTTAAAAGTAAGTCGATGATAATGATGAAAGTATGCCACTGAAAAGGGATTCTTCATCGGTAATTCGCGAAATATTTGAAAATTGGTCAATGAACGTAGAGCATCACAAGCACCGTGGTCGTACTATGCAAAATATGCAGCAATGTAAATCAAAACTTATAGCAAATATTTTATTCAGCAGTGCTATAAAATAATGGGTGTTAAATCATTCTGACACACAATTGTTGCATAATGTTAGGGGTTTTTATAAAATTTATCTGACATCAATTATCATGTAGTGTCATATTGAAATTTTACGATGGGTAATAGCAAAAATGTATACAAGTACAGTTTTAAAGAATTGAAAGAGTTATTAGAGCCTTGTTTTTTAAACATAAATAATGCACTTAAAATCGAATGGGATGTCGAAATCTTTATTATCAACCAATAGAATACTCTTTGGCATTTACTTCATAAGGATAAATTTATTCAAATATTGAATGGAACTATGCCGCATATCGTCTATTCGGAAAGTTAACTGATTACTTATTCCGGCATGGCCACCGATATCTGACTAATCGACATAGAATCAAAACGTAATGGCATATTACATATTTAAAGGGTTTTGCCGCAAAATATTACACAAGTACGAGTTAAAATGATGTGAAGCGCGATTCATTTAGAGTCTTGTTTTTTTAAATTTTAAATAAAGCACTTACAATCTATTTGGTTGACGGAATCTTTATTATAAACCGAAAGAACAATCATTGATATTTATTTTTAAAAGATTACATCATTGTGGGTGGTGCAATAACGCGAGTTTAGGTGCTCAACAAATTATTTCTCAATAAAGCCACTGTAATGCATGCTGTGTGATGTGTGTGATGTTGGCAGCAGATGTCTAGGAATGCCAATTATGCACACCATAAGTTGTGTGAAGTACACGAAAGAGATTTTTTTTCACAGAATGCTGGTTTATGTAATATTGCCCAATAATTTGAACACCTTGTTGCGTCTTGTCGGCTTGAAACCAGTCGCGTTTTAACTGTATAATAAACGCAAATGAAAAAAGACCTCTACATAAAACACTCGTTACATCAACATTTTTACTTTTAATAACACAGTACAACATTTTTCAGCTCACTGATTTGTGACTCAATTCTAAGAACTGCACGTGAAAATAGCCTCAAAAAGAAGAAGTTTTGCATCATTCGTTTTATCAAGTTACATGCCATAATAATTTAATATCGATTTGAAGTTAGTAAGTATCGTATAGGGGAATTTGTCAGGTATAGGCTCTCCACAAGCCATCCTGGATATCCCCTGACCAAGACAAGAAACCATATTGATCACGTGGTAATTGATGGAAGTCATTCTCAAGAGTTATGGACGTGGGTGCGGTGCGCGGTGCAAATATTGACTAGGATCACCACCTAGTTACATTCAAAGTACGCACGCGATTAAGCAGATCTAAAAATGCTCGAATTCAAATGCAAAGGAAGCTAGACATCACAAAGCTGCATACCACCGAGATAGCCAATGCCTACTCCAACCAACTCTTCAATTACTTCAAACCAACCCCCCTAATTCTGATGTTCCCGAAAATTGCGAATTCTATGACCACTGGCGCAACGACCGTACTGGGCTATGGAAAACTACGCTCAGACAAGCCCTGGTACGTTGAGAAATGTCGCCACATATCTGAAGAAAAGTTGCTACATACAGGGCAAAACTGCAGCCAGCGACAACGCGTGCATTCGGGTGGAAAGAGCGTCTATGGAAGAAAAGAGAGAGCCAAAATATCAAATATTTCAGGGATAAAGGTGAAGCCCGAAAGTTCTACCAAAAGGTAAAAAGTAAAGGTTTTGGACCAGGGTTCCCCACCTGTAGGGATGGAAATAGAAATCTGGTCACAGACACTTAGAGTGTGCAGCAAATATGGAGGGAACACTTTCGATCACTACTCGTTCCCGAAGTAAGCATAAGTGACAAAATCACGCCAATCATCGAGACAGTCCACCACCGAGCCAAAACGAAATCAGCATGGCATGGATTAAAAACGTCAAAGGTGCGGGAGCCGATAGACTGCCGGTAGAGCTTTTAAAAGAAGGAGGCGATGAGCTGGCAACATGCATCCACCAGCTAATAAACACGATTTGGCACAAGAAATTCATGCCCGATGATTGGAATCTGAGTATTCTATGTCCTGTGCTAAAAAAGGCGATCCAAGTGGGTGTACCAAATATCGCGGGATCAGCCTTTTACCCATTGCTTACAAGGTCCTGTCTAGTGTGTTATGTGAAAGACTAAAGCCCATTCTGCAGAACCTAATTGGACCTTATCAGTGTGGCTTTAGCCCTAGTAAATCCACGACCGATCAGATATTCACAATGCTCGCGTATGCCGATGATATAGATGTCATTGTCCGAGGATTGCGTAATGTTACTGCGGCCTTTCAACGAACAAAAAGTTTACAAGCTTGGGAATCTGCGTCAACATTGACAACTATAACTTTGAAGTGGTAGATGATTTTGTCTACCTCGGCTCCGCCATAAACAAAAATAATAATGTCAGCCTGGAAATCAAGAGACGAGTGTTGATCGCAAACCACTGCTACTATGCGCTGAGCAAGCGTTTTAATGATAAAGCCCTCTCTCTACGAACGCAGAATCCTGGGTAATGACGCAGACCGATCAATCTTTTCTGGGTGTCTAAGAGAGAAAAATACTTTGCAAAATATTTGGACACATCCTAGATAACGACGAGTAACGTCGTCGAATGAATCATGAGCTGTATGATCTGTATAACGACAACGACGTAGTCAGGCGCGTTGAAATGGACAAAATGCATTGGCTTGGACACGTTTTACGAATGGACGAAAATGCTCCGGCTTCAAAAGTCGTTAGCAATAAAATCGATGGACGAGTTTACTCTGATCCTACCTGTCTTGCTCTACAACGTAGAATCCTATTTGGACCCATCCTTGATAACGACGAGTACCTTCGTCGAATGAATCATGAGCTGTTTGAGCTGTAATATGACAACGACGTAGTCAGGCGCGCTGAAATGGACAAAATGCGCTGCTTTGGACATGTTGTACGAATGGACGAAAACGCTCCGGCTCGAAAATTCTTCGGCAATAAACTCGGTGGGCGGCGCAAAAGGTGACGACCAAACCTTTGTTGGACGGACCAAGTGAAAGAGCTGTTATCTAAGCTTGCTGTGACGAGCTATCGACAGAGCGCAGAAAATGGAAAAGCTTGGAATTCTATTCCACATCGAAGAAGATCGAAAAAAAAAATACAAATTGCCCCTTTTTTGGGTTTCTGTTCCTGCGAACACAGTCGTAGTTTAAGAGCTATCGAGTTGAAATTCGTTATACAAGCTTCAATTGGGACCGGCCGTAGCATAGTGGTTAGAACACGCGACTACCATGCGGGCGATCACAGGTTCAACTACTGGCTCCAGTCATCTTAAAAGAAAAAAAAAATAAATTTTTCATTCATTGTCGGCTTCCCTCGAATGTTGTCGTCAGCAACTTCGCACTTTTAGTGTCGAGTCAATCGGCGTGTGTAATAAGAGCTTCTCAAACAGTGACGTTCGCATTCGTCGATAAACAAGTAGGTGCCGTTAGTTGTGAATCTAAAAATAGAAAGCGTGTTAATTCACAACAACGCGAGAAGCTATCCCATACCTCATTCATGGGGTGTAAAGGGAAATTAAGTTTTTTTTTATACAAGCTTCAATACTCTAAACCGAGTTTAAGTTCTAAGATGAGCAAGGCGGGCAAAAACTACTCCCATCTCCCATACAAACACCCCCATTTATGCGTGCCCGTCTGTCTGTTCCTGCAATTTGGTTGAAATTTGGTATGCAAGCTTCTATTCTATATGCGGACGTTATGGTCTGAATAAAGTAATTCCGAAAAAATCTACTACTACCTCCCATACAAACACCCCATTTTTGGGGTGTCCGTTCGTCTATCCCTGGGATTTCAACCTTAATTTGTGGATTTGTAATGCAATTATTGATCAAAAATGGGGAAAAATAATAAAAATTGGAATTTTTTTCGCATTTTAAAGCACTGCATTTTTTCTTCGTATTCAATATCTACAACTTTGCTTCAGACACAAAAGAGATATTTCGTACGGTATACCGAGGTGTAACCGTATGAAAATATGAAAAAATTGCTAAAAATCTTCCTTTGGCCATTAAATTATTAATGCAGCCAACTTGACAAAACGAATAATGCAGAAGTTCTAATTTTTGGGGCAACTTGCACGTGAAATCCTCAGAATTGAGTCCCAAATCAATGAGCTGAAAAAAGTTGAAGTGTGTAATGTCCCAGATGAAAAATAACAGTCTTTTTGATGGTTTAAAGTTATACCCACAATGTCGCCGCTATTGTGCTATATGTGCTACGACACATACAGAGCGCGATTAAATAGCCTTTTTGAGAAATCATATTGATGGGCAACTAATATTGCGTTTCAGACCTGTTAACCTAGATCTTATCTCTGATTACTTATCTCTTGATGATTCTGTGTTGTTATGTGAATTCACATGTCTTCGAGGATAAACCAGCTACAGTTAAAGATTTGGAATATTACCAGAGGTATTTGACCGCTTTTATCGTAGTCACGGCTAATATTTGACTAAAATTATTTTTAAAAATTAAATGTGAGCGATTTTTTTTTCAGGTCATATTAAAGATTCTGATAACAAGTTCTATATTAAATGTTTTATGGAATATTAATACAAAAAGATCTAAATGAATCATCCTTAAACATATGTTTAAGTTGTAACATGTAACGCATAAAGTTTATTATGATGGTGGAGAAGGCCCAGCAATGTGCGGTGATGATACATTTAGTACATGTCGAATTGAAGTCATCCGCCTAACCAGCTGTCACACGATCTATAACTGAACTATGAAATAGTATCTTATTAAAAAAACATTAATAATATCTGTCGATAAAACAAATTTCACAAATACATTAAAATTATTTTTTACTTAGTTTAGCAAATTTGCTGATATGCCAGTTTGCCTTACAAGTTTCTGATACAAATATAACATCGCACAGTGGGGAAAAAAAAGTTTTTTTGGACATTTGAAATTTTAGGCCGCAAATCTCGACCGATTTTCAAAATTCTTTTTTTGTATTATTGGAAACAAAATTGTGCACAGAATGTACGTTTTTTTTATTCTGAATTCCTTACCGTTATTTTTTAAAAATTTGTAAAAGTTGATAAAAAAATAATTTTGGACTTTAATGACAAATATTTTTTGGATTACGTGTCCTAAAAATTTCGGACTGACCTCAGTTAATGCGAACATATGTTGCGAATTAAAATTAGTGATAAAATAAAACAAAAAATTTTTTTTGGCTCAACTGCAAGCGAATATATGGAGGCACTATTTTCACTCTTTAACTCGGTGTCTTGCTCATAATTATTATCCGATTAGAACAAAACTTAATTTACAACCTGGAAAAGTTTTAAGAAAGTCGTCTGTAAAAAATAAGCCAAATTGGTTAAGGTCGCCATGCAATTTTTTTGCATATGTATCAAAATAATGCAGTTTTAAACTTTGATAAAGTACAGTTTTGTGTTTACAAGTAGGGCTAAGTGGTGTGCTTTTTATTTAAAAAGTCTAACACCTTAATATGTTACATCATCTGTCAAAATAAGGAAATTTGTAAAAGCTTTAAAAACTTTTTAAATTTCAATACTAAAGTTAACCCAAAAATCGATATATTTCCTGAAGAAATTGGGAAAATTTTAGTTACACCCTCTTATTTTCATTTATGTATAAAAATATCATAAGGCATACATAATTAAGCCTACTAATACATATGAAATGTTTATATTGCGGTTTTAAGCCCCATATATTGCAAATATATTTGAAATTTTTATATGCGTTTAACAAATTTCCTTATTTTGACAGATGGTGTAACGTATAATGGTATTGGTTTTTTAAATGAATAGCACACCATTTAGGCTACTTGAAAACACAAAATTTTATTTTATTGGAATTTTAAAAATGCATTATTTTGGTACATATGCAAGAAAATTGCATGGTGACCTTCACCGATTTTTTTTATTTTTAACAGACGACTTTCTTAAGACGTTTCCAGGTTGTAAATTAAGTTTTGTTCTAATCTGATAACAATTATGAGCAAGACACCGAGTTAAAGTGTGAAAATAGTGCCATCATATATTTGCTTGCAGTTGAGCCAAAAAAATTGTTTAGTCTTATTTTTTCACTGATTTTAATTCGTAACATATGTTCACATTAAATAAGGTCAGTTCGAAATTTTTAGGACACGTATTCCAAAAAATATTTGACATTAAAGTCAAAAATTATTTTTTTATCGACTTTGACAAATTTTTAAAAAATAACGGTAAGGAATTCAGAATAAATTCTGTGCACAATTTTGTTTCCAATAATACAAAAAAAGAATTTTGAAAATCGGTCGAGAATTGCGGCCTAAAATTGCAAATGTCCAAAAAAACTTTTTTTTCCCCACTGTGCATCGTAACCTTTATTACAGAAACCTACTAAGTACCAACTGTATATTATTTGCTTGAGAAATACATATGTTGCACAAATGTAACCCAACAATACAGAAATATAATGAAACTGAAGCCACAGCGTCAAGTAAAAGAAGAGTCATTCTGAATGTAACAAAAGTTTTAAAAATAAAAATGTTATTTTCTATATAATAATGGGTAGTTTTTGTACAACTTCCTTCTATTGAAATACACTCGACTTGTTTAGCTTCAATGACAGTGAAGCACCAAAGCAAACTACTGGAATACTGGAAAAGGCAATAAAAAACCATGATGATGATTATATTTACAACGGCTATGTTTGCTATGTTTACCGCGGTTAAATTATGATTATGGTGTTAAAATTTCGTTATATTCGTTTCGTTGCTATTCATGATTTTTGGTAGTGGTTTACTGTTTTTTTTTTAATTCCTTAATTATAACGACAATTTTTTTTTAACTTTTTTTTAACTTTTATATAAATTAAATTAGCTCTGCAAACAACCGTTTTTATAATAACAATTATGTCAGTGTTATAAATTACCCCTTGTGAGTGCAATAAAAGTAAATTTGCTCATGTGTTGTATTCACGCCTTAAAGTATGCAGTGGATATTTACCACCCTACAAGTATGCAATGGAATGTAAAACAATATGTTATGCTTCATGAAAGTCAAAATTTATAGCTTGTGAATTAAGGAAACACTTTAGCGTGGAGCATGGGCGGAGATGTGTAGAGAGATCCTGTGAACAGCCGCAATGCTATTAAAATATTATTTATGTATTAAATGCACATTGCCTAAGCTACTACAAGCAGCATGTCGTGGAAGATATTAAGTATTAAGTACTTCAAGTCATATTTTTCGGTAATACAGCAACTTATTAGCAATAAATGCATAAAAATATTTAAGGAAGTGTTAAATTTTACAATTAAATGTTTTAGTGATACAGCCATATGGTGCAGGGTATAAATATTATCCAAAAATACTCTGGACTTCCAGTTACGTTAATTTACATCCTATTAATTTTACAAATGCGAATGTTTGTCTATTTGTTTGTACGTTTGTGCCTCAATCACCTCTAATTTTTAATCCTATGGGCGGTGTAGGCGTGGCAAAACTTTATGTAGAGCTAGGGAGATAAAATTTGATACACAGATAGTACTCGGCAACCCAAATATGAATATGCGGACGAAATTTTAATTTTGGACCAAATTGGCGTATTGGGCGTGGCAAAACATATTTATAGAGCTAGGGAGAAAAAATTTAATACACAGATAGAACTCGGCAGCATGAATATGAAACTGCAGAGGGAATTTTAATTTTGGATCAGTGGGCGGAGGGGGTGTGTCAAAATTGTATTTTAGCCCTAGAGAGATAAAATGTTGGCACCAAGGTAGTACAAGGCAATATGAATATAAAACTGCAAACGAAATTTTAATTTTGGATCAGAGGGCGGAGTGGGCGTGGCAAAACTATATTTAAGCCCTAAAGAAATACAATTTGGTACACAGATCGTACTCGAAAACATGAATATGAATATGCAGACAAAATTGTTATATTAGATCATTATGAGAAGGGGGTGTGGCAAAACTGTATTTTAGTCCTAGAGCGATAAAATTTGATACAAGGATAGTATTGACAACACGAATATAAATATGCAAACGAAACTTAAATTTTCGATCAGTGGGCGGAAGGTGGCATGACCGAACTGTATTTTAGCCCCAAAGAGATAATATTTAACACCAATATAGTACAAGGCAACAAGAATATAAATATGCAGACGAAATTTAAATTTTGGATCATTGGGCGGAGAAAACTGTTTTTTACCCCTAAGGAGATAAAAGTTGGTACACAGATAGTACTCCACACTACGAATATGAATCTGCACATTGCAAAACTGTATTTTAGCCCCAGATAGATAAAATTTGACATCAAGGTAGTACAACGCAACACGAATTTGAATCTGCTGACGAAATTTTAATTTTGGATCAGTGGGCGTAGTCGGCGTGGCAAAACTATAAATTTGTTACAGAGATTATACACGAAAACACGAATATGAATATGCAAACGGTATTGTAATTTTGGATCATTGTGAGAAAGGGGTGTGGCAAAACTGCATTTTAGAACTAGAGAGATAAAATTTGATACACATTTAGTATTTGACAACACGATTATAAATATGCAAAGGAAATTTAAATTATGGATCGGTGGACGGCGTGATAGAATTTGGTTCACAGATAGAAGTCGACACTTTAGGTTTAAATTTGCAATATAACAATATATAACTTCGTTCAATAATGTGTGTGACTAATTAATTAAAACACATTTTTTTTGCCAAAATTCGTTTTTATTCATCAACATAGTCCCTTTTTAGGGAGATACAATCATTCCAACGCTTTTCCAATCTTTCGATACCGCCTTTGTACAACGATTTTTCTTTGCCTTCAAAATAAATCTCAAATCTTTTTGAGGTCTGCGAAGAGCCAGTAGTCGCTGGGGGCCAAATCTGGAGAATACGGTGGATGGGGAAGCAATTCGAAGCCCAATTCGTTCAATTTTGCCATCGTTTTCATTGATTTGTGACACGGAGCATTGTCTTGGTGGAACAACACTTTTTTCTTCGCCATATGAGGCCGTTTCTTTGCGATTTTGTCTTTCAAGCGCTCCAATAACGCTATATAATTGTCGCTGTTGATGGTCTGCCCCTTCTGGAGATAGTCGATGAATATTATTCCATGCGCATCCCAAAATACAGACGCCATAACCTTGCCAGCCAACTGTTGCGTCTTTGGTCGCTTTGGTCGGCGTTCACCGGCTGCATGCCACTCAGCAAATTGCCGATTTGACTCTGGAGTGAAATGGTAGATCCATGTTTCATCCATTGTGATGTACCGACGCAAAAACTCCGACGTATTGCGCGTAAACATGTCCAAACAGCTCGTTGATTCTTCGATTCGTTGTTGTTTTTGCTCCGGTGTGAGCAGACGCGGCACCCATTTGGAAAACACCTTTTTCATACCCAAATGTTCGTGTATTATGGTGTGTACACTGCCTGCTGATATCTTTAGAATGTCAGCCATCTCCTTCACTTTCACTTTACGGTCGGACATAATGATTTTCAGTGTTTTTTCAACGTTTTCCGGAAGCGTCATTTGGCCTTCCAGTAGATGGAATGTCATCGGTGTCTGTACGACCACGTTGGAATTCGGCATACCAATAACAAATGCTTCTTTTTGCTGGAGCAGAGTTCGAATAATGTTTTTCAAGCCATTCCTGGCATTGAACATTATTTTTTTTTTTTCAATAAAAAACAATGATAAATCTGCACACGGAATTGCTTTGCATTAATTTTTTTAAACTCAAAAGTAGCGTCACTTAAAGCACTGTAACTTGTAAACAAATAGTCGGATTAACATATGATTTTGACTTACTTACTTACTTAAGTGGCCAATTACAATTTACGAAACGTAGTTCATAAATTTTGGGCCTGAAGTAATAAAGAATTCCACACGCTTCGGTCTTCTGCGTGTGTTCTCCAGTTAGTCCTACCAGATGATGGCACATCGACTACCACTTGGTCCTTCCAACGGAGTTTGCGTCTCCCTGCTCTGCGCCGTCCTTCAGGTTCGCCTTCAAACACCTTTCTCGCTGGAGCATTTACATCCATCCTGGCAACATGTCCGAGCCATCGAAGTCGTTGGATTCTGACTCTTTTAGCTACGTCGATGTCGTGGTAAAGCTCATACAGCTCATGGTTCATCCGATGGCGAAACTCGCCTTCGACACAGATAGGTCCATATATAATATTTTTCGGAGTACTTTTCTCTCGAATACTCCCAGGTTTTGTATGTCCTCCCAGCTGGTATAGCTGTTTCTTAGTATTCCGAGAGAAGGTGGTGTTACTAAAGTGCTGCCGAAGTCCGTAGAAACACTATTCTCCGTTTAATTTCTTGGCTGACATTATTTTTCTTGTTGACGGACGATCCGAGGTAGGTAAACTCATCTTCTACCTCAAAACAATAATTTTCAACGTTGACGCTGCGTCCCCACCGAGAGGACTCTTTGTTCGTCGAAATCATTATTTTTGTTTGTCCTCGTTGATCGCTTAACCCATTTTTGCTGACTCCTTTTCTAGTGGTGAGAAAACTGCAGTAACATTCCGCAGATTGCGGCCAATGATGTCTATATCATCGGCATAGGCTAGTGGCATGTAGCTCTTGTGGAATATGGTGCCAGACATGTTGACACCAGCCTTTCTCATCACCTTCTCCATAACTATATTAAAAAGTGTACAGGACAGGCTATCACCCTGCCTGAGACCTCTTACCGTGTTGTATGGTTCAGAGTGATCCTTACCAATCTTAACCGAGGATGTGGTGTTTTCCAAGGTACATCTGCAAAGTCGAATTAGTTTTGCAGGACTACTAAACTTAGACATGGCCTCATATAGTCGATTCCTTATGGGAGAGTCGAAGGCAACTTTGTAGTTGACTAAGAGGTGGTAGGTGTTGATCATTTTTTCATGTGATTTTTTTCTCCAGGACTTGTCGTAAAGTAAATATTTGATCCATCGTAGATTTACCAGGTCTAAAGCCGCACTGATAAGGTCAAATTAGTTTTTCTACAATTGGCTTTAGACATTCACACAATTTGCTCGAAAGGACCTTGTACGCAATTGGTAATAGGCTTATTCCACGGTAGTTCTTACACTTAGTACGATCGCCTTTCTTGTATATGGGACATAACAGACTGAGACACCAATCCCCGAGCATGCTCTCCTACAGCCAGATGTTTTTCATGAGCTGATGTATGCTCCTAATCAGCTCCTCTGCACCTACCTTAAACAATTCAACCGGGAGACTATCGGCTGCAGCTGCTTTGTTATTTTTGCCACACATATCTCACTCTGGTTCAGAGGTGGACAGTTAATACCATCATCATGGATTTGAGCGGGGTCTTCTGGAGTTTCTGAAATGATGTCGTCATATTTTCGGAACTTTATCGGGGTCCGTCACTAGCTGGCCATCGCTGTCCTTGCAGAAGGGCAACACTGTTCCACTGATTCTTGCCTTAACTCTCTGGTAGATATTTCAGGCTTCCCCTCTATTTTGGAGCAACTCTATGCACTCATCCTGTCTTTTCTAAAGCTCCTTCTTTTTCGGTCTACAAAGAGTAGTTGCCTCTCGTCTCTTCTCCCTGTGCCGTTCACAAACAGCTCGCGTTGCCATAGGTTGCAGTTTCGCCCTGTATGCAGCATCGGTCTCTCTCGTGGCACTGCGACATTCATCAACGTACCAGGCATATTCTTGAGACGGCTTTGAGTATCCAAGTACGCAGTCCGTTCTATGGGTCGGCAATATATTGCCACTGCGAGATAATATTATCAGGTGTTGGAGCATTCCGTACCAGTTGAGTTAAGTGGTTGGAGTAGGCATCCGCTACCTATGTGGTTCGCAGTTCACCGATGTCCAGCTTTCGTGGTTTCTGGTTACATATGTTTTTCGACATGCTTAGCCTTGTGCGTGCCTTAATTGCGGTGAAGTAGTAGTCGGAGTCGTTGTTTGCACCCCTGGTCACTCGTACGTCCAGAACACTCGATGCGTGCCTTCCGTCAACTACCACGTGATCTATCAGATTCCTCATCAATTGATCTGGACATAACCATGTTGCCTTATGAATATTTTTATGGTCAAATCTAGTGCTGCTAAGTACCATATTTCTTGCTGCAGAGGAATCAATCAGTCTAGACTGAATTTTCCGATGGCAGGCTCAATTGCTGTGTTCCTGCCTATTATAGCATTAAAATCGCCTAGTACAATTTTGATGTTATGCAAACGAAATTTAAATTTTGGATCAGTGGAGGGAGCGTGATTAAAATCTATTTTAGCCCCAGAGAGATACAGTTTGGTACACAGATAGAACTCAGCACTTCAGGTTAAAATTTGCAGACGAAAATTATTTTATCAAAAAGTTCATTTATTGTACCAATAAGTACAATATATTGTACCAAAATGTGATTTATTGTACAAAAAAGTACATTAGTTGTACCAAAAAGAACAATTATGGTATCAAATATATGTCTTCGCTCCGCCGACCAAAACAGTCATGTGTTTTTCAATTACTTTTCAGGAGAGCCAAAAAACTAATACCTTCCAAACCAATCAGGGTCGATGGACGACTACAGGAGCTGTGGACTAATGCAATAAAAAAATTCAAAAACTTACACATAACTGATTTGGTCGGCGCAGCGACGATGTACTTTAGTGGTACCAAAAAGTGAAGTTTATTGTATTGAAAAGTACGTTTATTGTACACAAAAAGATCAATTAATTGTACCACAAAGTACCTTTATTGTAGCAAAAAGTACTTTAAATGTACTAATAAGTACTTTTATTGTACCAAAAAAGTTCTTCAATTGTACCAGAAATTATTTTTACTGTATCTAAAAGTACTTTTAATTTTTCTTTTTTTTTAAATGTGTTTTTGTTGAATCTCTGCAATGCAGACATGAATATACCGACAACATATTTATTTTCGGCCGGCGGGAATATGAAGGTGAACATTTTATTTACGATCTGTGGGCAAAAGGGAAAGGGGGAAAATGTATTTAGGACTACATAAGGTAAATTTTTTTACAGATAGTACTTGGTACTATAGATATGAAATTGCAGATGGATGTTTTGATATCGGTTAGTGAGACGTGGTTAGTTTGATCAGGTTAAGGAGTTACTTGGGGTAACGAATTGTACGTGGACATGCCAAACATATAAGCATTCAGTCAAGTAAGCAATAGCGAGGCATTGCCGGGTCCACTAGTTACTTACTTACATACTTACTTACTTAGCTGGTACTTCTTTGCAATACCAGTGGATTATATACCGCACGTAGAAAAATATTATAAGCGCCTCGATCTTCTGCGCTTCTTCTCCAGTTAGTCACACCGAGTTCTGTAAGGTTCTCAGTAACCTGGTCTTTCCAACGGAGTTTTGGTCGCCCTCTTCTGCGCCGTCCATCGAGTTCATTGTCGAAGACTTTTCGAGCTGGAGCATTTTCATCCATGCGTACAACATGACCTAGCCAGCGCAGCCGTTGCACCTTAATGCGTTTGACCACGTCAATGTCAGTGTACAGCTCGTACAGCTCATGATTCATACGACGCCGATACTCTCCGTTAACGATGATGGGCCCATATATTTTACGGAGTATTTTTCTCTCGAATACCGCCAGAACCGATTCATCCGCTTGTGTCATAACCCAGGATTCTGAGCCATACATTAAGACAGGTTGAATTAGTATCTGGTATAGCTTGAGTTTTGATCGTCGAGAGAGGGCTCTGTCATTGAATCGCTTGCTTAGTCCGTAGTAGCATTTATTTGCAAGCAGGATTCTTCTCCGGATTTCTAGGCTGACATTATTTGCTTTGTTGATGGCGGAGCCTAGGTAGACAAAATTATCTACCACCTCGATATTATAGTTGTTAACGTTCACGCAGTTTCCCAAACGAGTAGATTCTTTGTTCGTTGAAACTAATAACTTCGTTTTGTCCTCGTTCACCGTTAGGCCCATTTTCGCTGATTCCTTCTGTATACCTGAGAATGCTGCAGTCACATCCCGCAGTTTTCGACCGATGATGTCTACGTCATCAGCGTACGCGAGTAGCATGTGGCTTTTGTTGAATATAGTGCCACTCGTGTTTACTGCAGCTTTTCTCATTATCATCTCCATCACAATGTTGAAGAGATCGCACGATAGGCCGTCGCCTTGTTTTAGGCCTCGTCTGGTACAGAATGGCTCCGTAAGGTCCTTGCCAATCTTCACTGAAGACTTCGTGTCAGTCAGCGTCATTCCGGGTCTCTTGGGTCTTTTCCAGGACTTGCCGAAGTGTGAAAATCTGGTCAGTTGTTGATTTTCTAGGTCTAAAGTCACACTGACAAGGCCCGATCAGGTTGCAAAACACTGGCTTTAGTCCCCACATAGCACACTCGACAGGACCTTATATGCGATGGGTAAAAGGCTTGGATGACACACTTGGATCACCCTTTTTCAGCACAGGACATAATACGCTTACATTTCAATCGTCGGGCATGCACTCTAAGCCAAACCGTGCGCAGGAGCTGGTGCATGCTCGTTATCAGCTCCTCGCCACCCGACTTGAAGAGCTCTGCGGGCAGACCTTCGGCACCGGCTGCTTTGTTGTATTTCAGCCGCGATATTGCTCTTCTTACCTCGGCTTGACTTGGTGGTGGGCAATCTAAGCCGTCGTCGACAATTGGCGTGATAACTTCACGTGCGCTGCCTTCTGGAACCAGCAGTTGCTGGAAGTGTTCTCTCCATATGTGCAGCACACTTTGCGTATCCGTGACGTATCCGTGATCATTCCATCACTGTCCTTACAGGTGGGGAGGCCATTACCGTATCCATTTGCTCTAACTTTCTGGTAAAATTTTCGGACCTCATCTCTATCCCTGTATCGCTCAATATCCTCGTTCTCCCGTTCCTTCATCTGACGTTTTTTTCGCCTAAATAGCTGTCTCGCCCGTTTTGCTTTCTCCTTATGCCGTTCCCTAACAGCACGGGTTGCAATTGGCTGTAGCGTTGCCCTATAAGCAGCATCCTGTTCCTCAGACGCTATGCGACATTCTTCATCGTACCAGGATTCGTCTGAGCGCCGCTTTTCATATCCTAGCACGGTTGTTGCGGCGGTTGCCATGGAATGCGCAATATGCTGCTACTGTGTATCGGGAACGTCAGAAGTAGAGGCGTTGTGTCGTAAAAGTTGGGAGAGCTGGTTGGAGTAGGCAGTTAGGTCATAAAAATATCTTACGATATAGAGAAAGGTTATTCTTTCAAACACTAATAAAGAGGAAAGGTATCAATGTATTAAATGCCCAATGTTTCTAAGCGCTACTTAGGATTGTATTTTCAAATAATTGATATCCTTAACCCTATCCTCGATAGCATACAAATATCAATTTGCTTTATCAAACGGTTACATTTGTTTCTCTTTCCTTACGCGCTGTCTACTGCCTGCCGTGTTCATCACTTAGTTTACTCTTAATTAGGGTACATTTTCCGTGACACCATAACGGCCGGCTACATATGTCTGCTGTGTTGTGCTGTACTACTATTAAATAAATCGAGCCTATTACTACTGTGACCCTTCCTTACACATGTAACTTTCACATTCGCCATTCACCCTATTGTCGGAGGGGTTTAATTGTTATTTGATGTTCTTTGCCTCTTAACCTCACATAGACATTTGCCAGAAGCAGTCATGACTGAAATAGCGTGGAAAATTTAAAGATTTATTTGATGACCACATGGTCATTAAAGCTTTATTTATGCCTTCACATATATTAAGCACAATTAGTTTGTGGCATTTAATTGGTTTTATGTTTTCACATGTCGGCACGCTAACAGCTAGTGTGGCAATAACGTGGATGATTTTTAGGGATTATTACATAATTTAGGTGTAGTGACAGGAAATAAACTTAATAAAGGTAGTACAGTATAGTAATTGAAAAAAAGTACCACTTGATATGAGAAAATCTAATTAACATAGGTGACCTTGCCGGTGGGGTGGTTTTATTTGGAAGCAATGTATTTTCGAATGTCTTAAAATACAGGGCAGACCTAAAGTCAGTTTACATTTGAATCGGTAGCTACGTCCAGCAGCTACGTTAGGGTAAGACAGAGGGGCTACAAAATACAAGACCAGCTAATGGGAATTTTGTGTAGCGACGTCATTCAGCGAAGCACACTGTTCGTTCTGCGTACGCCGGTACTATAACGATTCTTCAATTATAAAGGAACGAACATTTTGCGCTTATTACAACATACAGCATAAAGTTGAAGCTTCATTAATTCAGTTGATTAGAAAATAGGTGCAAAAGTTCGAGGAGACAGTTTGAACCATGAATCAGACACGATCCGGATGACTTTAGAACTACAAGGGATCCCGAAAGGGTAGAGCGTGAAGAAGTGTGTGCACAACCTAGACACTCTTCTCGAATGCGGTCGAAAGTCTTAAAAGTGCTTAGAACATCATCAAACTGCTTTCTCACAAAGATGTATATTTACCTTTTAACAAAATTAGAAAGGTACACGAAATAAATTCTAAAAATTACGCTAACGAAATGCTCGATTGGTACACCAGATATCTGAACTTTTTTTTCAGACTAATTACATTTCCACCTTAATGGGCACGTAAACATTCAAAATTGCAGATATTGGAGTGGTAACCATCCTAAAAGGAAACATCAAAACCCCCTAGCAGTCACCCAATGTTAGCTGCATATCCAGTAGACCGTATCACCTTACAGGCACACAAAAAAAAGTTCTCCGTACACCAGCGAATATGAAACATTGTTCCAAGGACATTTCAAAAAAAAAAATTTTTTATTTTTTTTGCCGAGCGTAGGGGTCGCCTTTTTAGTTTTTTCGTTATATCTTCCATATTAATAGTCCGATCTTAAAGCTTGATATAGGGAATTTTGTCTCGGCGAGGTCAATATTTTTGCTCTTAGGTCCATTGACCTCAAGTGTACCGTTCTAGTACTTACCCCCCAAATCTAATTTCCTACCACCCTAATGTGACACCCTAATGATAGAAATTTATAGCTCGCAAAAAACCATAAAACTTTTGCAAAGAAAGTATCTCGATAAATACAGCACAACTATCTAAAAAATGCTTTTATAAATTCATTGTTGCCGATCGTAGTGGTCACCTTTTTAAATTTGTCATAGCTTCAGTATTTACATTCAGATATTAAAGTATGATATATCGATGTGTTTGTCTGTGGCAGACCAATTTTTTTAATTCAAAAGTCTTTGACCTGAAGTAACCTTTACATCATACCTCAAATTACACAACAAGGAATTAGCAACAAAAAGCAAAGTAAAATAATATAAATTTTAGTCGATTATACCTCGACGTGATTTAAGTTGGCTATATTTTTGGCGGCTCTCGGGTTTAGATAAAATGTGGCCCATGCGTTGCTCGTCGGTGACCGCCATGGCAGATTCATGTATTACATGAACAAAACCCTCGGCGAAGTATGAGTCACTTTTGAAGTTTATAAACTTAACAATTTGTGGACCGAATATTTGACGAATGCATCCAGTTGCATCCATATAGCCATCCATATATCGCATCCGTTATCATCGATAACAAAACATTTTAAGGGTGGAAAAATTTTGTTGGTAGTAAAGGTAAATTGAGATCAAAGACTTTTGAAATAAAAAAAATTGGTCTGCCACAGACAAACACATCGATATATCATACTTTAATATCTGAATGTAAATACTGAAGCTATGACAAATTTAAAAAGGTGACCACTACGATCGGCAACAATGAATTTATAAAAGCATTTTTTAGATAGTTGTGCTGTATTTATCGAGATACTTTCTTCGCAAAAGTTTTATGGTTTTTTGCGAGCTATAAATTTCTAATATTAGGGTGTCACATTAGGGTGGTAGGAAATTAGATTTGGGGGGTAAGTACTAGAACGGTACACTTGAGGTCAATGGACCTAAGAGCAAAAACATTGGCCTCGCCGAGACAAAAAATTCGCTATATCAAGCTTTAAGATCGGACTATTAATATGGAAGATATAACGAAAAAACTAAAAAGGCGACCCCTACGTTCGGCAAAAAAAATAAAATTTTTTTTTTTTGAAATGTCCTTGGAACAATGTTTCATATTCGCTGGTGTACGGAGAACTTTTTTTTTGTGATACGGTCTAATATCCAGCTTTGTCAGCAAGAGGCATTATTGTCCATATATTAATGAGGGTCAGAGAGGACATGCTGTTAGAGTGAATTATTATTATTAGCCTTAAAAACAACTTGACAACTTAAAAAAAACTTAATTTCCCTTTGCACCCCATGAATGAGGTATGGGATAGCTTCTCGCGTTGTTGTGAATTAACACGCTTTCTATTTTTGGATTCACAACTAACGGCACCTACTTGTTTATCGACGAATGCGAACGTCACTGTTTGAGAAGCTCTTACTAGACCCATGAATGAGGTATGGGATAGCTTCTCGCGTTGTTGTGAATTAACACGCTTTCTATTTTTGGATTCACAACTAACGGCACCTACTTGTTTATCGACGAATGCGAACGTCACTGTTTGAGAAGCTCTTACTAGACACGACGATTGAATCGACGCTTAATACTGCGAAGTTGCTGTCAACAACATTCGAGGGGAGCCGACAGTGAAAGAAAATTTTATTTATACTTTTTTCTTTTAAGATGACTGGAGCCAGGTTTGAACCTGCGATCTCCCGCATGGTAGTCGCGTGTTCTAACCACTACGCCACGGCCGGTCCCAACAACTTGACAGCATATATATTAATATGTTAGTGTCTAAGTGAAAGGCCGAAATGATAAGAGATTTCCATTCGCTTCGATCTTGTGCTCACCGTCAGCGATTCCTTCACCTGGTCTTTCCAACGTAGTCGCAGTTTACCTCTTTTTTGGTCTTGTTAGAATACCTTTCGCGCTGGAGTTCCATCCTCACGGCATGTCCTAAGCCAGCGTAATCGTTGCACTTTCAAATGGGTCCATATACTTTACGGAGTATTTTTCTCGCAAACACCGCCAGATAAGCTGCATCCGCCTGTGTAAGCACCCAAGATTCGGAGGTAACATATACAGCAGGACCGGTAAAATCTGTACCTGGTACAGTTGGACTTTGGTGGCTCGAGATAGGGTGGTGTTTATGAAGTGCTCGCGTAGCCCAAAGAAACACCTGTTGGCGAGCACTTTTCTCCTTTTTATTTCCAAGCTGACAAAGTTGTTTTTGTTCATGGCGGATCCGAGGTAGATTTATTCATCCACTACCTCAAAGCAATAGTTCTCAATGTTCACGCTGCGTCTCCAACGTTAGAACACTTTGTTTGATGATACCATTAACTTCATCTTGTCCTCATTCAGTGCCAAATCCATTTTTGCTGATTCTCTATCCACAGATAAGAAGACAGCTGTTACCTCTCGCATCGTCCGACCGATAATGTCGATATCATCGTCATATGCGAGCAGCATGTGGCTTTTATTAAATACGGCGCTAGATATGTTTACCGCTGCTTTTCTTAACAACCTACTCCATCACTATGTTGTACAGAGTGCATGACAAACCATTACCCTATCTTAGACCTCTCGTCATTTGGAATGGCCAATCCGAACAGAGGATTTGGTATTCATAAGAGTACACCGGCAGAGACGAATTATCTTCGCAGGGATACCAAACTCAGACATCCCTTCGTATAGTCGATGCCTGATGGGATTATCGCTGGCAACTTTGAAAGGTGGTAAGTGTTGATTTGCTTCTCACGGGATTCCTCCAGAATCTGCCGTAGTGTAAATAACTGATCCGTCGTGGATTTGCCTGTTCTAAAGCCACACTGATAAGGTCCAATCAGGTTTCCATAATTAGCTTTAGACGTTCACACAGTATGCTAGAGAGGATCTTATACGCAGTCGGTAAGAGGCTGATTCTACGGTACTTTTAACATTCACTTCATACCTCTGAGAGTTTATGAGACACAAATTGTATACCACGCCCATTGATCCGATCCCGCCCAATTTTTTTTAAATCACGAACTTTGCTGCCAAATGCGTTCACAAAAATTTTCAAGACGATTGGAGAAACAGTCCTCAAGAATTTGCGGTTTCAAAAATAGGGTCCAATGGGCGGGCCACACCAACTGGATATATGAAAAATGCATGTATCCAATTTTCACCTCCGGCCACACAGCTACATCGAATCTATGCGGTACTAAAAAATTCAAACAAACAAAGAAAACTTATTTTTATATATACATATAATTGACCTTTGACCTCATTGGGGCACAGCTTAAAGTTTTCCGATTTTGCTCAAATTATGACTTGAATATTGCCGAAAATTCAAAACTAGAGTTTTCACTGCCACCCTAGTGGCCATGCCCACTTCGCCTGCTAATTGAAAATTAAAATTTCGTCTGCAAAGTTGTAATTGTAGTGTGGAGTAAATATATATCAAATGTTACCTCTCTAGGACTAAAATAGGGGTTTACCACGCTTTTCCGCCCACTGAACAAAATTAAAAATTTAGTCTGCAAAGTTGAACCATAAGTAAGCCGAGTACTATCTGAATACCAAAATAAATCCCTCAGGAGCCAAAATACAGGCTACTCCCATCCGCCCACTGAACGAAAATAAAACTTTCGTCTACAAATTTGAACCTATTGTTCCGAGTAATAGCTGTATAACAAATTGTATCCCTCTGAGGCTAAAATATAGGTTTGCCACGCCCCTTGGCCTACTGAACGAAAAAAACAATTTCGTCTTCAAATTCGAACCTATAGTGCCGAGTACAGTCTATGTACCAAATTGTATACCTCTGGAGCCAAAGTACATTGTGGCCGCGCACCCTCCGCCCACTGACCGTAAATATAAATTTCGTCTTCAAATGCGAATCTTTAATGCCGATAACTATCTGTATACAAATTCTTTACCTCTAAAGTTAAAATACAGTGTGGCCACGCCTTCTCCGCCCACTGAACGAAAATAAAACTTTCGTCTACAAATTTGAACCTATAGTTCCGAGTAATAGCTGTATAACAAATTGTATCCCTCTGAGGCTAAAATATAGGTTTGCCACGCCCCTTGGCCTACTGAACGAAAATATCAATTTCGTGTACAAATTTGAAAATATAGTGCCGAGTACTGTCTATATACCAAATTGTATACCTCTGGGGCCAAAGTACATGGTGGCCGCGCCCCCTTCGCCCACTGACCGTAAATATAAATTTCGTCTTCAAATGCGAATCTTTAATGCCGATAACTATCTGTATACAAATTCTTTACCTCTAAAGTTAAAATACAGTGTGGCCACGCCTCCTCCGCCCACTGAACGAAAATAAAACTTTCGTCTACAAATTTGAACCTATAGTTCCGAGTAATAGCTGTATAACAAATTGTATCCCTCTGAGGCTAAAATATAGGTTTACCACGCCCCTTGGCCTACTGAACGAAAATAACAATTTCGTGTACAAATTTGAAAATATAGTGCCGAGTACTGTCTATATACCAAATTGTATACCTCTGGGGCCAAAGTACATGGTGGCCGCGCCCCCTTCGTCCACTGACCGTAAATATCAATGTCGTCTTACCATGTACTACCTGTATACCAAATTATATACCTCTGGGGCTAAAGTGCTGCTGAGTAATATGTGTGTAACAAATTTTACCTCTCCGGCACTAAAAAAAGTATTGGCACGCACCTCGGCCCATTAGGGCAAACATTTAAAAAAAATCTTCTTATATATAAAAATGAATTGCTGTGCAGTTGTCTCGCTAAACCTCGAAAACGGCTGGACCGATTTCCAAATTTTTTTTTTTGTTTTGTTCGCTATAGCTTCCGGATGGTTTAAAAGGTTTTATTTTTTCAAAAAGTGGGCGGCGCCACGCCCCTTTTTTCAAATATCGCTCAGACGGCCTTTCTAATAGACCGATTGATACAAAAATTTTACCATGAGGTACTGTTGACCTGTAGATAGTTCCTGACTACATTTGGTTGTAATTGGATAAATGGGCGTGGCACCGCCCATACAACTTGAAAATTAAAAAGGCTATATTTCATGAACTATCAGAGGTATAAAGATGAGATTTGGTATATATGTTGTTGAAGCAGTATAAATTACAGCCAGTATGGAAGTGGGCGGTGCCACGCCCCCTTTTCAAAAATCGCTCTAACGGCTTTTCTAAAAGATCGATTGATACAAAAATTTTACCATGATGTACTGTTGACCTGTAGATAGTTCCTGAGTACATTTGGTTGTAATTGGATAAAGGGGAGTGGCACCGCCCATACAACTTGAAAATTAAAATGGATATATTTCATGAACTATCAGAGGTATGAAGATGAGATTTGGTATATATGTTGTTGGAACAGTATTAATTACAACTAGGTGGAAGTGGGCGGTGCCACGCCCTCTTTTCAAAAATCGCTCTAACGGCTTTTCTAATACATCGATTCATTTGAAAATTTTACCAAGTGGTTCTGTCGACCTGTTGATAGTCCCAGGCTATATTTGGTTGTGATTCGATAAAGGGACGTGGCACCGCCCATACAACTTGAGAATCGATAGGGCTATATCTTATGAACTATCAGAGGTATGAAGATGAGATTTGGTATATATGTTGTTGGAGCAGCATTAATTACATCCAGGGAAGAAGTGGGAATGCCACGCCCCCTTTTCAAAAATCGCTCTGACGGTTTTTTTATAGATCGACCATTTTAGAAAGTGGTACTGTTGACCTTTTGATAGTCAGTGGCTATATTTGGTTGTGATTGCATAGAGGCGCGTGGCACCGCCCATTCAACTTGAAAATTAAAAGGGCTATATCTCATGAGCTATCAGAGGTATGAAGATGAGATTTGTTACATATATTGTTGTTGCAGTATGAATTACAGTAAGCGTGGAAATGGGCTGTTCCACACCCATTTTAAAACAAACAGTTATAACTGTCAAAATTCCACAGTATATTGCTGTTCGCCTAGAGATATGAACAGTAAGATGGGCCAATTTTTGTATTCGCAAAAATCGTAACTAAAATCGGAATCTACGATGAATTTTAAGAAAATTTCACCAATCAACTTTTCGTCTAAAATCAATTCCTAGCTCGCGCTGGGAAGCATGAAGATCTCAGATAGAGATTTTTTTTGTTTTTAAATGAGCACAAACCGAAAACTTCAGATATATATTTTTTGAGACCATCTGCGTAAAACTGACTTCCCAACAAACTAAATGAGGTATTACAGTAGCAAATCTATGTATAGGTTAAAAAGATATGGCTTCTGAGAGTTGGCATACAGAAATTAAGTTTTTAAAAATCATTTTTCAGAATATTGCGCGGGATCCCAATAAAAAAATCAAATATATACTATTCTTTTCAACTTGGTCTCCAAACATCGGAATGGTAGGTAAAAATTAGAGCCGGTGCCCATAGGTCTGAAGTAACTGAATAATTGCTCATTGCTAAAAAAATATCTCTACCTGAAATCTTCATGTTTCTCAGCGCGAACTAGGAATTGATTTTAGACATATAGTTTCTTAGTTCATTGTAGTTATACTACAATGGTTAAATTTTTATAGTATATCACAGGTAACATTTGCAAAAAATGGGGTATTTTTCTTGACATATAGAACTTCTGATAGGTATAAGTGTAAATCTAGCTGTCATTCTGATGAAGTGTGATACTTTCTTTTAGTATACTTTGCAGAATCACCATGTAAAAACTAAACAAGAACAACGTTTACAAATCTTCCAAATTTATTTTCAAAATTCACGTTCTGCAAAACTTATGGAGCCCTTTTTGAAGTTGAGGGTGCATATAATGATCCATCTGAGCAGCTAATAGAAGCCATCGACGCTGTAGACGTTAGTGTGACAGGGGACTCGAATTTATCGAACCGACGTCTTTCTCGGCAAATCGGTCTCTGCAAATGCTGAGGAAAGATCTTGGACTACATTCATATAAAATCCAACTGGTAGAAGAACTAGAGCCAGTGGACGATCAATTGATTTTTTTTTATTTATCAAGTCATTGCAGATTATTTGAACGAGAAATGGTTCCAACACGACGATGTAACATGCCATATAGCGCGTGAGACCATCAGTTTGTTAAGCTAAACGTTGGTGACCGAATTATTTCAAAAAATGGTTAATACGAGTTCAATACAAAAATAGTATTCCGTATTATTCTTGATCCGTGTGAGAAGAAGACATGACAAAAGAAGTTTTTATGGCTAAAGGCATGAAGCTTCAAATGGAATTTTCATTTGCGGTCAATAGGAGAAGGCATAACAAAAATGTTTTTTTATGACCAAAGAGATAGTTAGTATACAGATGGTTCCCGTTACTACGGATCAAAATAAATAATTTTGATCTTTAGAGGAATGTCTGTTTCCGATTTGTGGAAGAAGTGGTTTTTCGCCCTACATACAGAAAACACTTAATCTGCATATCGGCACTATAGATATGACTTTGCTGATGCACTTTTTATTATCATTTACAACAAAAAAACTTAATTGATTAACTTTAATGTTAAGGAGTTACTTTAAACAAGTTACATAAGTTAATAAACTCAACAGATTATTGTCGAGCTTAAGTACCGTTTTCACAGTACTTTGCAGACCTAAATGTGAAATATAGTACAAGTTAATATGCAATAGCGAAGCATTGCCGGGCCCACTAGTATTATATAAGTATTAACTTAATTTCCCTTTACAACCCAAGAATGAGGTATTCAAAACTAACGGCACCTACTTGTTTATCGACGAATGCGAACGTCACTGTTTAAGAAGCTCTTTACTAGACATGCCGATTGACTCGACACTTATACTGCGAAGTTGCTGTCGACAGCATGTATATAAGTATAGCCTACAGTAATTTCCTCACATTACGCTAACTGCAAACTGAATTTCATTGGAATCGGTTTAGACTTGATTGAGGCACAAACAAACGAACAAAGGACAAACCTACCACGCCTCCTTATGTACGTTACATATGGGAGAACAAATTGAATATACACTTCGGTATGTGCATTCACTTGGTGAAGGGTACAAAAATATAGTGGGAAATTTTTCTTCATTTTGTAGTATAGTGTTATCCGTCAGAAAGCCTCCCATTGTCTAAAAATAATATTTACATTCGTAAATATTGATGTTAAAAACACTTCGTGGAAATATTATGAAGAATTAATAATTTCATCTGCCCACCTCAGCCACCTTACATTAATGCTCTTCAGCAGTTGTTCAATTAATTTATTCTCTTAACCACCCCAAGTGTTTTTTACATCATTATAAATCTAATTTATTTAACACCAGACATTTACACACCCTCCCTCTTGAATATTGCCAAACAATTTTAAATATTTTTTTGCAACTTCTCTCCACAGATATTAATTAATTAAAGCCTATACAAATATCTCTCACCCTCCCCTGTGATATTGGCTCATGGCAACGGTGGCTCCATCACTGTATGACTATTGTGATAAGGTGACGAGAAAATGCACAATTCATTTATTAAGAGTACAAAATTGTTTAGTTGACATCTATTGTTCGCATTGATGTATTGTCTGCCTTAAGACAAAAGACGATGAGCTAACAACACCTTAATGGTTAATGCATATAAGTTGGTGTTGTTGTCGTTGTTGTTATGGGTAACCTTGAAAGTAAATGTTGAATGGATTACAAGGAAATCTCACATAGGTGGGCGACGACACATTGTATGGGATACAAACAATGTATGGTATGAAATGTTGTATAACACGCAACATTGTATGATTGTTTACTATATATAGACATACTGTTTGGCATATCTAAAAACTTAACGTAATACTTTAAGAAATCAGCTTGTGTTACTTTGTGTTGATTTCTGGTGTTAACTACGTCGTCCTTAAAATGTTTACACGAAAATATACCAAGTCTATGGGGATTGTGGGACAGGTATCATTAGTAACCATTAATAAAATGATATCAGGGTTTATTGTAGAGTTTACAATTTTGTAGAATTCCCTGTAGACAGCTTAACGACAGTCGCCGGTTAAGTGGGCTGGTTGAGTAAATTATTTCGTACGGAGACGATTTAATAATTGGAATGTTTAAAGTTGTCAAGTGAATATTTCACTTGTAGTACGTGTAGGTAAATGAATTGAATTGTATCTGAGAGTTTAGTGGTTGTTCATCTAATTTGATTATGATTTATTGATTTTTCATGTTGTAGAGGGGTTAGTCAAGAAAGTCGTCGGTCGTAAAGTTATGATATTTACGATAGAATAACGTTCAGGAATTTCTCTCGATACTAGTACCTATGGACCCAAACGTATTGGGTTTTATTCGTAAGGCAGATGGGTCAGGGACCAAGGTCAATGTCAAAACATTGCAGCTCATAATCAATACACATTTCCCAGGCCTATTGTATGCAGGCAATGTAGTGGGCAGTATAAATTAGTCCACATCAGTCAACTTAACCGACTTGTATGTTGTATAAAAAAATGGTATATGAGGAAAAGTTGAAGTTGACTATACATTTGAACTCTTTAAACATGCTTCAAACTTAAGTACATGATGTGACTCCGATTTTTGTAAGGCTGGTAAAAAAAAGAGCATGCCACCCCAAAGATGATTACATAGCTGAGGGATCATAAAGTTCGCGCTCTCCATGACCTTATGGAATTTATGGAATGCAGTCTAAGTTCAAAGGTAATACTTTAGCTGTTGCAAAACCACATTGTTAACTTAGAACTAGTTAAAAGCTGTATAAGAAAGATAGGTACAGAGGAACACCCTAGGGGGAGTTCTTTCGAGCTTATATGGCTCCTTATGATAAATGTAGTACTTACATCTTTAAATGAAGATGTGTGATTTTTATACCATCACCCTTAGGGATGAGGGTATATATCATTTGATACGACCCAAAAGTGTAAAACATAGAAGGAGTCACTTCAGACCCTAGGTTTCTTTGAACCAAATTCGATTCATGACTTTGTGAGTCATTTGAGCCATGTCCGTCTGTCTGTCTGTCCGGCTGGTTCGCACGATAACTTTCGAAAGATGCAACCAAATGTTTTGAAATTTTGCACGAGTTAATATTTCCCCAAAACTACTAACGGTATTGAAAATGGGCTACATGACCACGCCCCTTCTGGTACCTTCCATACAAATGTACAATTCCGTCCACTTTAGAAATCGAGTAATAATATCAATACATCGAACTCGATCGTTCCCAAATTCTATATTTAGTAACAGGATAAAGTTTTGGAAAAAATATTGGAAGTCTAGCCACGCCCCTTCTGGTACCTCCCATGCAAATGTACTTTTCCGCCCACTTTAGAGATGGAGTAGTAATATCAATAAATCCAAGGCGATCGTACCCAAATTCTTTATTTTAGTAAAACTATAGCAAGATACAGTTTTTGAGAAAAAAAACTGGAATTCTAGCCACGCCTCATCTGGTACCTCCCATATACATCTGGTACTGCCCACTTTAGAAATCGATTAATATTATTAACTAGCTGACCCGGCAAACGTTGTTCTGCCATACAACTTCTGACTCGGCGAACTTCGTCTCGCTCCAAGTTAACGCCTTCTTATAAGCTCCAGAGTAATATTAAAACACATATAGTTAAAATTTTAATGTGACTTAATTGAATTTAATCGAAATCAGTGAAGAGCGGTCTGATAAACAATGTTTTTTGATTTGTTTTTCGGCGCTAAAATAAACTGGGAAATTCGAGGTTGATCCCACAAACTTCCAATGATTGGCCTTGCGATTTATTGATTGTCATCGCAAAAGCCAATCGAATGGGGAAATGAGGATGGCGAGAAGCGTTTGACGAAAATCTTCCGACAGAAATATTGTAGCCCCCACCAAATCGTTTCGAATCACCTCATAAATCCTTCATCTTTCGGTCAACTGCCTAGAAAGCTCGTTGAAGCGCTATTGTGCATTCATCCCAAATGATGATTTTGCATTCTCGCAACAATTTCGCTGTCGCTGAACTTCTGGATATTGTGCCCAATGGCTTGTCAACTGTGAGAAGATACATCGCCAACTTCAAAGCGGGGTGTGCAGTTTGACCGCCTTTCAACAAAGTGGCAGCAGATGATGCAACAGCTAACGCAATTTACGATCGATACGCATAAAAATTATTTGAGCTAACATTTTTATTCGTTTCTTTTCCTGATGACTTGTAAACAAACCTGTCGTTGTATTTACCATCTTTATTGTGGTGATATTCGCCCTCTCCACGGCAGAACATCAACGGGTATTGAAGTGCATCATATGACCGATGAGTTTCCCGACGCTTGAGAACAATATCGTGTGATTCCACATTCTCACCCTGCAGTACCTGTGAAGCCGTCGATATTCATATGAACAACTTTAAATGCAGTTATCTCCTAACAAAAATATTCGATCGCAAAAAGAATACAGTTGGGATCTCATCTTAAAATAGATTGGGATCTCACCTTGAAATGAGTAGCACGCCGTCGATATTCATATGGAATGGTAAGAAGGTGGTTAACATGCATGTGATCAAATCGATACCTTAATAAGCCAAATTTAAAATTTTACAGAAAACGCCTTTAAAGTTTGTGAGTACATCATATAGATTTCACTTATATGTTAAGTTAAAATATTCTAAAGCTACTAAATCATGTATTCGAAAACCGAATTGTTGGATATAGGTATTTTTCGAATAAACCCGAAACCGGTTTTCTGAAAAATTCAAGTATTTGAACACTATAATTGTATTCAATGCAGAAAATATTGCAACTGTTCGATTATTTCGTGTTTTATTGAAGTAAAAATTGCACAACGTTGATCTAGTTCTATTGCCGAAATAGATCTTAATGAACTTATGATCTTCGTTTGGTGGTGGTAACAAAGCGGCAGCTCGATGATGTATTTGCCCTTGAATCTGAATGTGTGGAAGCAATTTCGAGCAAAACGGGAGGAATAGTTTTTAATAATAACACTGACACAAAATCAAACTTTTTCGGAAACACTCGAACGTTGGGCAAAACCTTGCCTCAGTTTACACTTTGCTTAAGATATTCCTAGAATATTTAATATCATTGAATATTATGTCTTCGTTTCTTTTTTTAAGCAACGAAAAGAAATAAAATGTTTTTGCGACCTATTTTAAAAAAGTGAAAAAAATATTTTTCACTGAGCTAGGGGTTTACTCAGCTCCAGTAATACTATCTGAACTGCATAACTATGTTCGTGCGTTTTTTTTTCACTGTTCCACTGTGTAATGAGACGCCATTACCTTTTAACTCGGATTGTTGCCGGGTTGATCAACAACTTCGGCTCCGAATGACGGGATTTTTCGATTGTAACTTCAATGTATTGCAATGCTGGCATACGACAGACTATGAACCGATATCAATGCAGCGAAGATCTTTGTAGGCGATTGTGGAATCGTATTCAAAAGCAGCTCGATTCTAGTCTATATTTATGACTGGTCTTCTTCTAGTAACATTTTGTCGAATTTGAGGTGGTGATTGTGCAGCGCGAAACTGTGCAATATGGGCCCGTTCCTTTTGCGTTTGATTATTACGGACGTTCTGACTAATTATAGCACGTCGCGTACGCCGTCCAAAGTTTGATTGTCTAATAGGAGGCTTTAGTCTAGTAAATAACTCTCCGTAAAAACAACCATGTCCTTTCGAAAAATCCAAATTTTTCGAGTTTTTCCGAGTTTTCCATCAAGAATTTGTCTATTTTCCATTCGGAAAGTCATGTCGGAATAATTATCTAAAATTTTTCGCAGTAACATCGTCAAATCATACGACAAAAAGCTAAATTTCGTCGAAAAAAAATAAAAATTTTCGAATTTTTCCGGAATTTTAAAACAAAAATTTTCTATTTTTCCATTCGAAAAGTCATTCGCAATTATTGCACACAAATTCCATACATAAAAAAAAATTTTCGGTTATTCCAATTTTCCGGCTTTTCCGGAGGATTTTCCCTTCTCCTGGCAATTGCGAACAACTGAAAAAATATCAGCAAAATCGGTCCAGCCGTTCTCAATTGATTAATTACTATATGAATTAATTTTGTCGAAGGCATTAAAAGCTTTCGATTTTTTTCTGGAATTTTCCGAGTTTTCCACCAAGAATTTTTCTATTTTTCCATTCGAAAAGTCATAATTGTTCGAAATTGTTCACATTTACATCGCCCAAAATTACCAAAACATACGATAAGATGCAAAATTTTGTCGAAAAAAATATTTTTTTTGGCATTTTCCATAATTTTCCAACTTAAATTTTCTATTTTTCCATTCGAAAACCGACAAAAATTTAATTTCGATTTACCTCAAATCAGGCGATGAAATGCAAAATTTTGCCGAAAAAATTCACATTTATCGGTTTTTTTGGAATTTTCCGAGTTTTCCACCGACAATTTATATATTTTTCTATTTGGAAAGTCATTTCGGAATAATTATCCGAAATTTTTCGCAAGTTACATCGTTCAAAGCTATCAAATAGTACGACAAAAAGCAAAATTTCGTCGAAAAATAGTATTAAATTTTTTCGAATTTTTCCGGAATTTTCCGAATTTTCCAACAAAATTTTTTTATTTTTCCATTCGAAAAATCATTCATAACAATTGCACAAAAAATTCCATACAAAAAAGCAATATTCAAGTTTTCCAATTTTCCGGCTTTTCCGAAAGATTTTTCTAAAATTTTCTTTCGTAAAAACCTCCTCCTGGCAATTACGAATAACTGAAAAAAAAATTGAGCCAAATCGGTCGAACCGTTCTCGAGTTTTGCGCTTAGCAACACATTCAGCGACTTATTTTTATATTATAGATAGACCTAACGCGATCGTGCCCAAATTCCGTATTTAGTAAAGTTCAAGCAGGAAAAAGTTTTGGAGAAAAATCTGAAAGTCTAGACACGCCCTTTCTGGTACCTCCCATACAAATGTACCTTTCCGTCCACTTTAGAGTTGGAGTAATAATATCAATA
This sequence comes from Muscina levida, assembly GCA_964034835.1. Lineage (NCBI taxonomy): Eukaryota > Metazoa > Arthropoda > Insecta > Diptera > Muscidae > Muscina > Muscina levida. The sequence goes on from OZ035883.1 coordinate 40,934,686, forward strand.
CACCCCTCGCGATCGTGCCCAAATTCTGTATTTAGTAAAGCTATAATAGGAAAAAGTTTTGGAGAAAAAATCTTGAAGTGTAGACACGCCCCATCTGGTACCTCCCATACAAATGTGCTACTCCGCCCACTTTAGAAATTGAGTTATAATATCAATATAATAGAAAATTTTTTATTTTACTGAGGGTGAGGGTATATGTAAGTCGGGTTGCCCGACTGAAACTTTCTTGCTGGTTTTTTTTTTGTGATCGACCGCGGCATGATGGTTAGAACACCAGACTATCATGCCGTTCACTAAGCTATATACATTATAGAGATGAGCGGCCCCCGTCGCTGTTGTCGACTACTTCTTCTTGTAGCATGAGCTTGTCGAACCGCATATCGTCGGTATCCTGTAGTGTCCCAAAAGTCAATTGTCTATGTACGTATTGTAAAAAATCCTATGTCTGTTTGAAATTGTTTTGTAGTTATTGTATCAAAACATACTTATACGGCCATAAACTTTTAACCATCAATAACTCAGAAACACAAAAAGTGTACTTGAGATCTTTTCGCAGGATACTGACGATATGTTCTGATTCGTCGTTAAACTTACTTACTTTCTTAGCTGAATAGAAAAATATTATAAGCGCATCGATCTTCTGCGCTTGTTTTCCAGTAAGTCACACCAAGTTCTGCAAGGTTTTCTGTAATCTGGTCTTTCCAATGGAGTTTTGGTCGCCCTCTTCTGCGCCGTCCATCGAGTTCATTGTCGAAGACTTTTCGGGCTCAATGTCAGTGTACAGCTTGTACAGCTCATGATTCATACGTCGCCGATACTCTCCGGTAGCGGTGATGGGCCCGTATTTTTTACGGAGTATTTTTCTCTCGAAAACTGCCAGAACCAATTCATCCGCTTGTGTCATAACCCAGACAGGTAGAACCAGTATCTGGTATAGCTGAAGTTTTGTTCATCGAGAGAGGGCTCTGTCATTGAATCGCTTGCTTAGTCCGTAGTAGCATTTATTAGCAAGCTGGATTCTTCTGCGGATTTCGAGTCTGACATTATTTGTTTTGTTGATGGCGGAGCCTAGGTAGACAAAATTATCTACCACCTCGAAATTATAGTTGTCAACGTTCACGCAGTTTCCCAAACGAGTAGATTCTTTGTTCGTTGAAACTAATAACTTCGTTTTGTCCTCGTTCACCGTTAGGCCCATTTTCGCTGACTCCTTCTGTATACCTGAGAAGGCTGCAGTCACATCCCGCAGTTTTCGACCGATGATGTCTATGTCATCAGCGAATGCGAGCAGCATGTGGCTTTTGTTGAATATCGTGTCACTCGTGTTTACTTCAGCTTTCCTCATTACCATTCCATCACTATGTTGAAGAAGTCACACGATAGGCCGTCGCCTTGTTTTAGGCCTCGTCTGGTACAGAATGGCTCCATAAGGTCCATGCCAATTTTCACTTAAGGCTTCGTGTCAGTCAGCGTCATTCCGCATAGGCGTATCAGCTTCGCTGGTATACCAAACTCAGCCATGGCTTCGAGTAATTTCGGCCGTATGACGCTGTCGAAGGCAACTTTATAGTTGACGAAAGGATGGTACATGTCGATCTGTTTCTCTTAGGTCTTTTCCAGGACTTGCCGAAGTGTGAATATCTGGTCAGTTGTTGATTTACAAGGTCTAAAGCCACACTAAAAAGGCCCGATCAGGTTGGATAACACTGGCTTTAGTATTTCACATAGCATACTCGACAGGACCTTATATGCGATGGGTAAAAGGCTGATGCCGCGGTTGTTGGACGGCATACTTGGATCACCTTTTTTCACCGCAGGACATAATACGCTTGGATTCCAATCATCGCAGACGCACTCATTAAGCCAAACCATGCGTAGGTGGGCAATTGGCGTGATTGCCTTCTGGATCGATCACTAACAGTATCCACATCCAAATTCGTGCTTTTTGGCATGGCAGCTGTAATAAATGCTGTAATTATTACGTCGCGAGCATCCTTGTCCTGTCCATCTCATCTCCTAGATGGCGGTGATGTTAGCATTATGGTGCCTACATGAAGGAGGTTGGGAGTCGGCTTGAGATGCGAGATTCACTTGACATTTTTTGGTTAAAATTTACAAAAGTTTACATAATAAATACTTGGTTAAATTTTGGTTCTTCAGTCAAAGCATAACTTCTGAGCTTTTACTGCTCAAGCAAAGAAAGCCGCAACTATGGGTAAAAAAATATCTGGTAATTTTCTACAAACAATTTGCCACATTTGTATATAAGATAATTTTTTTAAATGTATTAAATAGTCCCGCCCCAATGGTGTTCATATGAGAACAGAACTAAGTAATAAAAAAGGTTTACTAACTAAAGTTCCGAAGGTCGAATATCTTATTTATATTATTAAGTCAAGAAAATAAGCAAGATAAATTACTTTTTTGTTGTCTTTTAAATAATTTTGTCTCCTTTTAAATTCTGTAATATACAGAAAAACTTATTATTCTTGCACTTGAATTTCCTCTTAATTCTGTTTCAATAATTTGTGACCGTGCAAGTAATACGTATGATTAATATAAATTAATACTCACCGGTGTTACTCATACGCCTTGACTAATCTAAATACATATCAAAACAACAAAAAAAACGACGAGTCTAAGAACTGAGTCCCCAAAGACGCAACGTCTTATCCATAACATACCTATGAATGACATCATTGCGACAATTTAATCAAATTGTTTTGAAAACTGACTAAATGTGTCAGTAATGTCATTTCGTCGTCCTATATCCTTTGCCTTACAACATGCAGCTACCTCCTTGGGGTGTAATACAATCGTTTAATTAAATCAAATCAGACATATTAACGCAACTGAGTTTTTTGTTTGCAGACGTCTGTGTTAGAACACGTGTTTTGTGCTATTATATTACAATTATATGTGTTTTTTTTCTAAATTTCGATTGTATTTTCTTATTAATGGGTAGCATTTGAATGTCGTTGTTGTTGCCTATCCAGCTGTAAGCTATTAATATCTACTTAACGCTTGGGTACAAAATGTTTACGCAGATTGCTGCTAATGTCGTTTTCTTGATGTGCATTGCAATGGCATATAATGGGAAAGTTGCTTCATTTTTGTTGACATTTATTTGAAGATTATAGCAAATGTGATTAATTTCTAAAACCCAGGCACGTCAGCTCAGAGTGAGCGGTACCCTGGTCAGCGTCTGACCCAGAATGGGCGGCTGCAATAAAATCCTGGCAGGAGGAGAAAACTGCGACGTGGTGCGCTGGGCTTGCAACCCGCCACTGACGTATAACCGATTGCAATGAAAAGAAGTAAAATAAGAATAAAACGGACCCCCCAAAATATTGACGACCACCGCAAACGAATTAAGGACCATGATTTGAGGATATGCACCTGGAATGTTAGAACACTGTATAGACCAGGTGCCTCCATCCAACTGGCGGAAGTCCTCGAAAAATACAAGGCTGACATAACCGCTTTACAGGAAATCCGGTGGACGGGACACGGGTGCTCACGCAAGAAGTCTTGCGACATCTACTATAGTGGCCATGCGGACAAGCACGAGTTTGGTTGTGGATTTGTGGTTGGCAAGAGACTGCGACACCTAGTCTCAAGGTTCAACCCGGTGTGTGAACGTATAGCCACCATAAGAGTCAAAACTAAGTTTTTCCACATAACACTTATATGTGCCCATGCTCCGACAGAAGAGAAAAGCGATGAGGACAAAGACGAGTTCTACGAGAGCCTAGAAAATGTATATGACCGTAGCCCCAGCCATGACATCAAAATTGTACTAGGCGATTTTAATGCTAAAATAGGCAGGGAGACCGCATTTGAGCCTACAATCGGAAAATTCAGTCTGCACACCGAAACGTCGAACAATGGCATCAGACTGATTGATTTCTCTGCGGCAAGAAATATGGTAGTTAGCAGCACTAGATTTGACCATAAAAATATTCATAAGGCAACATGGTTATCTCCAGATCATTTGACGAGGAATCAGATAGATCACGTGGTAGTCGATGGAAGGCACGCATCGAGTGTTCTGGACGTACGAGTGATCAGGGGTGCGAACATTGACTCCGATCACTTCCTTACCGCAGTTAAGGTACGCACTAGGCTAAGCATGGCGAAAAACGTACGTAACCAGGCACAACGAAAGCTGGACATCGGTAAACTGCGGACCACAGAGGTAGCGGACGCCTACTCCAACCACCTAACTCAACTGCTGCGGAATGCTCCAACCCCTGATAATATAACCTCGCAGTGGCAATATATAGCCGACTCCATAGAACGGACTGCGAGAAGCGTACTTGGGTACTCAAAGCCGTCTCAAGAAGATGCCTGGTACGATGATGAATGTCGCAATGCCACGAGAGAGACGAATGCTGCATACAGGGCAAAACTGCAGCCAATGGCAACGCGAGCTGTTCGTGAACGGCACAGGGAGAAGAGACGAGAGGCAACTCGTCTTTTTACAAGAAAAAAGAAGGAGCTGAAGAAGAGGCAGGATGAGTGCACTGAGTTGCTCCGAAGTAGAGGGGAAGCCCGAAAATTCTACAAGAGAGTTAAAGCTAGAATGCGTGGAACAGGGTTGCCCTCCTGCAAGGACAGCGATGGTCAGCTAGTGACGAATCCGGATAACGTTCTGAAGATATGGAGAGATCACTTTAGAAATTTACTGGATACTGACACCACTCCAGAAGACCCCGCTCCAATCCATGACGATGGTATTAACTGTCCACCTCCGAGCCAGAGCGAGATACGTATGGCCATCTCCCGCCTTAAAAACAACAAAGCTGCTGGAGCCGATGGTCTCCCTGCTGAATTGTTTAAGGCTGGCGGGGAGGAGCTGATTAGGAGCATGCATCAGCTCATGGAGAACATCTGGCAAGAGGAGAGCATGCCCGGGGATTGGAGTCTCAGTCTGTTATGTCCCATATACAAGAAAGGAGATCGTTGTGAATGTAAGAACTATCGTGGAATAAGCCTATTACCAATTGCGTACAAGGTCCTTTCAAGCGTATTGTGTGAACGTCTAAAGCCAATTGTAGAAAAACTAATTGGACCATATCAGTGCGGCTTTAGACCTGGCAAATCTACGACGGATCAAATATTCACGTTACGACAAATCCTGGAAAAAACCCATGAAAAGCAGATCGACACCTACCACCTCTTTGTCGACTACAAAGCTGCCTTCGACTCTCCGATAAGGAATAGGCTTTATGAGGCTATGTCTGAGTTTGGTATTCCTGCAAAGCTAATCCGACTTTGCAGATGTACCCTAGAAAACACCAAATCCTCGATTAAGATTGGTAAAGATCAGTCTGAACCATTCAACACGGAAAGAGGTCTCAGGCAGGGCGATAGCCTGTCCTGTACACTATTTAATATAGTTATGGAGAAGGTGATGAGAAAGGCTGGTGTCAACATGTCTGGCACCATATTCCACAAAAGCCACATGCCACTAGCCTACGCCGATGATATAGATATCATTGGCCGAAATCTGCGGGACGTTACTGCAGTCTTCTCATCCCTAGAAAAGGAGTCGGCAAAAATGGGTTTAGCGGTCAACGAGGACAAGACAAAAATAATGATTTCGACGAACAAAGAGTCCTCTCGATGGGGACGCAGCGTCAACGTTGAAGATTATTGTTTTGAGGTAGTTGATGAGTTTACCTACCTCGGATCTTCCGTCAATAAGAAAAATAATGTCAGCCAAGAAATTAAGCGGAGAATAGTGCTAGCCAATAGATGTTTTTACGGACTTCGGCAGCACTTTAGTAATACCACCTTATCTCGGAATACTAAGAAACAGCTTTACCAGGTGCTAATCTTACCCGTTCTTTTGTATGCTGCCGAATCATGGGTGCTTACGACAACGGACATACAAAACCTGGGAGTATTCGAGAGGAAAGTACTCCGAAAAATTTATGGACCTATCTGTGTCGACGGCGAGTTTCGCCATCGGATGAACCATGAGCTGTATGAGCTTTACCACGACATCGACGTAGCTAAAAGAGTCAGAATGCAACGACTACGATGGCTGGGTCATGTTGCCAGGATGGATGTAAATGCTCCAGCGAGAAAGGTGTTTGAAGGCGAACCTGAAGGACGGCGCAGAGCAGGGAGACCCAAACTCCGTTGGAAGGACCAAGTGATAGGCGATGTGCCATCATCTGGTAGGACTAACTGGAGAACACACGCACAAGACCGAAGCGTGTGGAATTCTTTAGTACTTCAGGCCTCAAACTGATAAACCATGTTTGTAAGTTGTAATGGGCCACTTAAGTAAGTAAGTAAGTAAGATTAATTTCTAGGAATATTTGGTTTAAAAAAGAAAAAATTTTTTCAAAAAATAATGGAATGACCTATACTTCATCCCTATTAATATTATAAATGTGAATGTTTGTGTGTTTGTTTGTTTGTTTGTGGCTCAATCACGTCTAAACGCGTGAACCGATTTCAGTGAAATTTGGAGGGTAGTTAGTATCGAAATTAGCATAGGCTATATATTTTTAAAATTTTTGTCTCAATGGGCGGTGTGGGCGTGGCAAAACTGTTTTTAGAGCCAGAGACATAAAATTTGATATCCAGACAGTACTCGACAACACAAACATTTGACATGTACAGACTAAATTTTAATTTTTTACCCAATGGGCGCACTGGGCGTGGCAAAACTATTTTTAGAGCTAGAGAGATGAAATTTGATACCCAGATAGTTTTCGACAACGTGAATATGAATATTTACACGAAATTTAAATTTTCGATTAGTGGGCAGAACGGTCTTTATCAAACATCATTTTAGGCCCAGAAAGATAAAATTTGGTACACAAATAGTACTCGATAACACCAATATGAAAATGTAGACGACATATTATTTTGGACCATTGTGAAAAGGGGGCGTGGCAAAACTGTTTGTTTGTTACACAGATAGTATTCAAGATCACAAATATGAATATGCAGACGAAATTTTAAGTTTGGATCAGTGGGCCGAGTAGGCGTGGCAAAACTATATTTTAGCCCTAGAGAGATAAAATTTGATACTCAGACAAGACAGAACAACACGAATATGAAGAGAGATACAATTTGGTAGGCAGATAGTACTTGACAACACGAATATGAATATGCAGACGAAATTTTAATTTTGGGTCATGGTGGGAAGTTGCTTGGCAAAACTGGTTTTTAGCCCTAGATAGATAAAATTTGATACACAGATTGTATTCAACAACATAACTATTAATATGCCAACGAAATTTTAATGTTAGATCAGTGGGCGGATGGGCCTGGAAAAACTGTACTTAAGCCCCAGAGAGATAAAATTTGGTACACAGATAGTACTCAACAACACGAATATGAGAATGCAGACGTAATTTAAAATTTGGGTCAGTAGACGTTGCAAAACTGTATTTCAGCACTAGAGAGATACAATTTGAGACTCAGATAGTACACGGCAACACTAATATGAATATGCAGACGAAACTTAAATTTGGGATCCGTGGGCGAATACAGATAGTACTCGGCACTTCAGTTGCAAATTTTCAGACGAAATTGCTAATCTCCATCAGTGGCCGAAGAGGGCGTGGCAAAACTGTATTTTAGCCTTGAGCGATAATATTTGATATACAGATCATATGCGATTGCAAAAATTACAATGTATTTTATAAAAAAGTACATTTATTTTATCAAAAACTACAATTTATTAAATCAAAAAAGTAAATTTATTGTACCAAAAAGTACATTTTATTGCATCAGAAAGGACTTTTATTGGACAAGTGAAGTGCATTTATTGTACCAAAAAGAACATTTATGGTCTTAAAGAGTACTTTATATGTACTTTATATATATACAAATAGAAGAATTATTTGTACCACAAAAAGAACATTTATGGTATCAAAAAGTACTTTATTGGTGCCGAAAAAGTAGAATCCATTGTATTGAAAAGTACTTTTGTTATACCCAAAAGGAAACAATTAATTGTACCACAGAGTATGTTTGTTGTACCAAAAAGTACTTTAAATGTCCAAATAAGTACTTTTATTGTACCAAAAAGTTCATTAGTTGTGCCAAAAATTATTTAAAAAAAAAACAAACTTAATTTCTTTTTCACCCCATGAATAAGGTATGGGATCCTTCTTGCGTTGTTGTGAATTAACACGGTTTCTATTTTAGATTTACAACAAACGGCACCTACTTGTTTATCGAGTAATTTTTAGGGACTATATACACTGCGTCAGTTTGTTTTACCAAAAAATTTGGAAATAAGTCGTCAGAAAAAATATGTCGGTTAATCCTGACAAAACAACCTCATTTACACGAAGCTGACAAATTTTAAAGCGAAATACTGACAATGATGTTACTAGTGTAAATGAGCTCGGCAATGCAGACATGAATATACCGACAAAATATTTATTTTCGGCCGGCGGGAATATGAAGGTGAACATTTTTTTTCCGATCGGTGGGCAGACTGGAATGTGGAAAACGGAGTTTTTAATATCGGTTGGTGAGACGTTGTTAGTTTGATCAGGTTAAGGAGTAACTTGGGTTAGCGAATAGATTACAGAACGTCGCTTAAGCTTAGCTCTTTAAATAGACGTACCAAACATATTATAAGTATACGTCAAGTAAGCAATAGCTAAGCATTGCCGGCTCCACTAGTATTTTTAATATTTTTAACTTTTTAACATTTTTAATATTTTAAATATTTTTAATATTTTTAATATTTTTAATATTTTTAATATTTTTAATATTTTTAATATTTTTAATATTTTTAATATTTTAAATATTTTTAATATTTTTAATATTTTTAATATTTTTAATATTTGTAATATTTTTAATATTTTTAATATTTTTAATATATTTAATATTTTTAATATTTTTAATATTTTTAATATTTTTAATATTTTTGTTTTTGTTTGTTTTTATCGATCTGTGCAGAATATGAATATGTTTTTCATTGTTCGGTTTGAGATCTATTCTAGCTTGTGTGGATTATGTTGACGTTGTCTTCGTTGATACCATTTTCGCACCGGTGTGTGTGAGCTTCACATTGATTGTGTGAAGCTTTTAACACTTAAGGTTGTGATAATGAGTGGAGAAGGCACAGCAAACGGCACTGATGATGATGGTTTGGCAACCATCGAAATAGCTATCTGCCCTGCCAGCTGTCAATATAATCCATTTCACACAACTCTTGTAAAAACAAATTCTATTAGCAATAATAGAATAGATCTCAAACCGAACAATGAAAAACATATTCATATTTTTAATATTTTTCGTATTTTTAATATTTTTAATATTTTTAATATTTTTAATATTTTTGATTGTTTTAATATTTTTAATATATTTAATATTTGTAATATTTGTAATATTTGTAATATTTGTAATATTTTTAGTATTTTTAATATTTTTATAATTTTTAATTTTTTTTTAATATTTTTAATATTTTTGTTATTATTAATATTTTTAATATATTTAATATTTGTTTGGCACCGACAAAAATCTGAATTCTTTTTCCCCATAAAACTTTCGACAACCCTAGTGGTGGTATTGAACAGTTGTCCAAAAAAAATATCTTACTTAACTACAAAACAATTACATTTAAAGTATAAATACATTTCTTCGTCGTCTACATAAGCCCTTACACGTGGAAAACTTTGACCTTGTTGTAAGATATATCTGTTACTATTTATAATAATATATATTTTTTAACAATGTATTTATTATTTCATTCAAAATGTTGTGTTAGTGCTTTTTGTGTTGTCAAACATACTTTTTTTCCCAAAACATCAATTTATTGACCCCCATTTCACACAACTTATCATGAATCTTTTCCTTGCCGCACGTTTGAGAACAACATAAAAGTTAGTGGACATCTTAAGTTGACAATACAATTTTGCCACCATCTTCCGTTATTAATCGTAGGCAAGTACTTTTTCGAGAGTTTATTGCCTTCAATGCTATGATTTATATTACTCTGTTATTGGGAAGAAAAATAATAAAGTACTATAGAGATAAATAGACAGGCAGACATAAACACCGGCAAAGCAACATCCGGACTGTGAGGTCACATATACTGCGACTACATAGTCATGGCCTGTGCTACAATACAGCCACCCTCATCTAGTCAATATAATTCAGTCACTGTGAGAGTTTGTTGTTGTTGTTGTTATTATAACGATTAAATCGATAATGTTCGTGCTGCTGTAGTATGAAAATAATTGAAACATCTATAGTAGTAGATTTATTTCCTTAAGGAGCAAAGCAAAATGTTTGAGTTTTCTATATTGTGTGATTTATTGTGGAGCAATTTTTCACACCAGCGGATTATTTTTTTTTGTGCATTAAAGCCAATAATTTTAACTGTGGAAAGTAATAGACCCATAATATATACAGCATTATATATGATAGACTGGGTCACGGATAAAAAATTTTGAAAGTCAGGGCAAATATTAAAGATCATTTCGAGCCAACTGGGAAAAAAATGTTTTTTCCTCCCGCACCCCCTGAAAAACAGCCAAAATCGTTTCTTTATCGCTGCTTTTATGTGTGTGGCTCAATCGTAACAAACAAGATATCGCTGTATAGGTCTCGATGAGTACTACATATGTTCTATAGATGTCGCTCAAGTATGGCAGCATTTTGTAATAAAGTTTTTTGTCCCGGAATCCCAGGAATGCGACCGGGATTTCCGAGGATTTCATTACGCCTATTGAATGAGTCATTATCAAAATTTTTAATAGTTCAAAATCCACTAGAACCATTGCTTTCATATAAGGAGAAAAGTTCGAACGTATTGAATTGATGAAAAGGATCAGCAAGTCACTTTTCACTTTAGGTTTCTTTGAATCAAATTCGATTCATGACTTTTTAAGTCGTTTGAGTCATGTCCGACTGGTACGCACGATAAATTTCGAAAAACGCATACAACTGTTTTGAAATTTTCCAGGAAAAAAAATTTCGAAAGTCGAGGGCAAATATTAAAGATCACTTCGAGCTAACTGGGAAAAAAATGTTTATTCCTCCCTTACCCCCCGAAAAACAGCCAAAATCGTTTTTTTTATCGCTGCTTTTTAGTTTGTGACTTAATCATAACATACAAGATATCGCTGTATAGGTCTCGATGAGTACTATATACTATATGTCATATAGATGTCGCTCAAGTATGGCAGCATTTTATAATGAAGTTTTTTTGTCTCGGAATCCTGAGAATGCGTCCGGAATTTCCCGGGATTTCATTACGCCTATTTAATGAGTCATTGTCCAAATATTTGATAGGTTAAAAGGTGTTTCAAATTTTAACCATAAAATTACCAATTGGCGACTATTTCATTGACCATCACTATCGCCTTCCGTCTGTCGATGTTTTATTTATCTTTCAAATTTGCTTTCATATATAGAGAAAAGTTCGAACGTATTGAATTGCTGAAAAGGATCAGCAAGTCACCTTACACCCTAGGTTTCTTTGAATCAAATTCGATTCATGACATTTTAAGTCGTTTGAGCCAAGTCCGTCTGTCCGACTGGTACGCACGATAAATTTCGAAAAACGCAACCAACTGTTTTGAAATTTTCCACGAGTTAATATTTCCCCAAAACTACTTACGGTATTGCAAATGGGCAACATGGCCACGCTCCTTCTCGTACGTCCCAAACAAATATATCATTCTGTCCACTTTAGAAATCGAGTAATAATATCAATACAAATACTGTATTTATTAAAGCAGGATAAAGTTTCGGAAACAAATTTGAAGTCTAGCCACGCCCCTTCTGGTACCTCCCATACAAATGTACCATCCCGCCCACTTTAGAGATGCAGTAATAATATCAATACTCCAATCGCGATCGTATCCAAACTCTGTATTTATTAAAGCTATAACATGATAAAGTTTCGGAAACAAAAACTGGAAATCTAGCCATGCCCCTTCTTGTGCATCCCATACCCATTTGATACTGCCACTTTAGAAATCGAGTAATGATATCAATATACCCATCTCGATCGTACCCAAATTCTGTATGTAGTAAAGCTATAACAGGATAAAGTTTTGGAGAACAAATTGGAAGACTAGCCATGCCTCTTCTGGTACCTCCCATACAAATGTACCACTCCGCCCACTTTAGAAATCGAGTAATAATATCTATATACTAGAAAATTTTATGTTTTACTGAGGGTGATAGTATATGTGTCGGGTTTTCCGATTGAAACTTTCTTACTGGTTTTTTACAATTACCCTATAAAATAAGTGTTAAATCAAATTATGGCGATTCTACCTTGAGCCATTTGGTCTAAGTGTTGGTAACAGTTTCACCCCATTTCCGGTTTTGTCCTTCCAAAAGTTCGAAATTCCTTCATATCGCGTAATTGCTCCATAAAATAAATATCTCCAATATCCGCATTTCTAACTTAAGGTATTTATTCTGGGTGATGATACTAATTTGATATGAATGCACAGCGCACAGCTACTCACTGAAATAAATACTGCGCCTCATATTCGCTATTCTACCTTAAGCCGTTTGGTGAAAAATTTCCTTATGCAGCTCTCCAACTCTATAAGAAGAATTCCCATACAGATTTTTGCGATTATGTCTTTAGCCATTGGTCTAGGTAATGGTACAAGTTAAACCCCTTTTGGGGCATTTTAAACTCTAAAGAACGAATTTTAAAAAATGCCTTCGGATATGCATTTGTGAGATTATAGCTTTTGTCGTTTAGATTGGGCCCTTTTTTATTCCTAAAAGGACTATAATTCTATAAGGAGATTGCTCCATAGTACTGGTTTTATTCCTTTTTGTCGTTTTTACCTCAAAAAGTGAGAATTCCAAAAATCACTCCTAGCAGCCCTTTTGTTCTTTAAGAAGCTTGGTCATTTACATTTCCACGATGATATAATAATGTTACCAGTGTTCTCACGTGTTAGAAATTTTCAGCATCTAAGAGAGGTCCTTGAATCCTTTGTCCGACATTGATCAAATTATTGATTTAGTCATAGATTGATGGAATCAATGAATATGGCGACTTTGGTGTGCCTACTATGAAATTACAATTTCCGGGATCTAAGAGAGGTCCTTGAATCCTTTGTCCGACATTGACCAAATTTTTGATTTAGTCATAGATTGATGGAATCAATGGATATGCCAACTTTGGTATGCCTACTACGAAATTTAAATTTTCAGGATCTAAGAGAGGTCCTTGAATCCTTTGTCCGACATTGACCAAATTTTTGATTTAGTCATAGATTGATGGAATCAATGAATATGGCGACTTTGGTGTGCCTACTATGAAATTACAATTTTCAGGATCTAAGAGAGGTACTTGAATCCTTTGTCCGACATTGACTAAATTTTTAATTTAGTCATAGATTGATGGAATCAATGAATATGGCGACTTTGGTGTGCCTACTATGAAATTACAATTTTCAGGATCTAAGAAAGGTCCTTGAATCCTTTGTCCGACATTGACCAAATTTATGATTTAGTCATAGATTGATGGAATCAATGAATATGGCGACTTTGGTGTGCCTACTATGAAATTAAAATTTTCAGCATCTAAGAGAGGTCCTTGAATCCTTTGTCCGACATTGATCAAATTTTTGATTTAGTCAGAGATTGATGGAATCAATGGATATGCCAACTTTGGTATGCCTACTATGAAATTTAAATTTTCAGGATCTAAGAGAGATGCTTGAATCCTTTGTCCGACATTGACCAAATTTTAGATTAAGTCATAGATTGATGGAATCAATGAATATAGCGACTTTGGTGTGCCTAATATGAAATTAAAATTTTCAGGATCTTAGAGAGGTCCTTGAATCCTTTGTTCGACATTGACCAAATTTTTGATTTAGTCATAGATTGATGGAATCAGTGGATATGCCAACTTTAGTATGCCTACTATGAAATTTAAATTTTCAGGATCTAAGAGAGGTCCTTGAATCCTTTGTCCGACATTGACCAAATTTTTGATTTAGTCATAGATTGATGGAATCAATGAATATGGCGACTTTGGTGTGCCTACTATAAATTAAAATTTTCAGCATCTAAGAGAGGTCCTTGAATCCTTTGTTCGACATTGACAAAATTTTTGATTTAGTCATAGATTGATGGAATCAATGGATATGCCAACTTTGGTATGCTACTATGAAATTTAAATTTTCAGGATCTAAGAGAGGTCCTTGAATCCTTTGTCCGACATTGACCAATTTTTTGATTTAGTCATAGATTGATGGATATGCCAACTGTGGTTTGCCTACTATGAAATTTAAATTTTCAGGATCTAAGAGAGATCCTTGAATCCTTTGTCCGACATTGACCAAACTATAGATTTAGTCATAGATTGATGAAATCATTGGATATACCGACTTTGGTATGCCTACCATGAAATTTTATTTTCCAGGATCTAAGAGAGGTCCTTGAATCCTTTGTCCGACATTGACCAAATTTTTGATTTAGTCATAAATTGATGGAATCAATGGATATGCCTACTACGAAATTAAAATTTTCAGGATCTAAGAGAGGTCCCTGAATCCTTTGTTTCATTTCATATTTGTTTGTTTGTATTAAAATAAAAACTATTTTTTTTTTCAAAGATAAAAGCATTTTTAATTAATTTTTTGTTTTGGACCGGGATTTATCCGGATCCCTGGAAAATGAAATAAAAATCCCGATTTCTTGGGAAATCAAAATCATTAATGGGGACCGACCGGTCTAATAAATGTTCTTAAAAATTAATTCACGTCAAAAAAAACTCTTTAGAAAATATTTGTATTCTTATTTTGGATGTGGTGTGATTCACTCACTACACACAATATTTTCTCACGTATACGTTAATTATTATTTTTTTCTTATTTTAGGTTTTTACTTAAAGTTGTTCATGATGATGTGGCGAAAAAGAAAATTCTACGCATTACGCCAACAGACAGGTGTGCAGTGCAGTCATACCTACGGTAACTTTTGCAGGTAAGTCTTAAATATATTTCTTTAGTGCAACATTTCCTTTAAATTTTTGTTATAAACCAAAAAAATATTCAAGTATTTAATTGAACCCTCTTCCAAATCATTTCGGTTCAGTCAACAAATTACTCATGCATCCAGCAGACTATCATGAACAGCAAGATTAATTTTCTCTCTTCAAATATATTCTTTTGGTTCCAGTCAAGGTTCATTCAACGAAAATCTACATAAATCATTAAACGAAGTTAATTAATTTTCCTTTGCCACAATATGTCTGCACTTGATGTGGTTTTTGTCTCACCTAAACCTTTAATATGATACATATGTGTGGCCACAGTTAATAATTGTATGTGGGATATTCTAACGTCATCACTTCTTTGACCAAATACCATATGTTCGATGTCTTCATCCTACAGTAAATTGGTTTTTTATTTTTGTATTAATTTTCCATATCAATCGAATTCTTATGGAATTAACTTAATTTGTCACAGTGCGTATGTATATATAGATGGCGACAAGAACTCAAAGGCTGTGACATTGATATTTGCCAGCAGTTGTGCTGTATTGTGACCTGTGATTGATGTTGGTAAACCACCACAGAGTTATTTCAGTGCTAAACTAATTATTTGTTAATGACGTTGCATTTATGGGGAGACGCTTTTACAAAAAGCCTGTGGGCGAATAAACTCTGGTACAATGTGTAATGCAACGAGTGAGAGATGGAGGTTAAATGGTGGCAATCAATGTTTATGAAGTGGCACATTTATTGACTTGATTCAAGGTAAAGTTATTGTGAAAATTATATGAGATTATCAGGCAATTGAGTTTAAATATGAAAGAAAAAAGGTCCTTATAATAAAAAAAAATTTTAAAGGTCACCAAATAAAAAATTTACATATTTTTGTTGTAGAAAAGTTTTCTACTTTATATAATAAGGGCGGCCTCAAAATTACACGAAATGATGTACAGATGCTTGCAAGTAGTTTGAAAAAAAATGCTTCTTCTTCTTAATTGGCAGCAGGAACAGAAATTCATCTTTCAGTAGCCGCAAGTAGAAAAGAATTTCGGTCTTTTGAGCTCCGTTGATATTTTGTCAAACCTGGAACATTTTCATCCATTCGTACAACATGACCAAGCCAGCGCATTTGGTCTATTTGAACGCGCTTGACTACGTCGATGTCGTTGTACAGCTCATGATTCATTTATAATGGGTCCACATATTTTGCAAAGTATTTTTCTCTCGAAGACTCCTAGAATAGATTGATCCGCTTGTGTCATTACCCAGGATTCTGCGCTGTGCAGCAAGACACGTAGGATCAGAGTCTGGTAGAGTTGGATTTTAGTTCTTCGATAGATATAGCACTTTGTCATTAAATCGCTTGCTTAGCGCATAGTAGCAACGGTTTGCGATCAATACTTGTATTTTGTTTTCCAGGCTGACATTATTATTTTTGTTTACGTCGGGCCAATGTGGACACAATCATCTACCACTTTAAAGTTATAGTTGTCAACGTTCACACAGCGTCCCAGACGAGTGGACTCTTTGTTCGTTGAAACAAATAACTTGCTTTTGTCCTCATTAATAACCTGACCCATTTTCGCTGACTGCTTTTCAATGCTCGAAAAAGCCGCAGTAACATCCCGCGATGCACGGCCAATGATATCTATAACATCGGCATACGCGAGCAACATGTAACGTTTGTTGAAGATGGTACCTTTCCTGTTTACTGCAGCCTTCCGCATGATTATCTCCATTATGATGTTAAAAAGATCGCAAGACAGACTATCGGCTTGACAAATGCCTCGTTTGGTAGAAAATGGGTCTGTCAGATTTTTGCCAATTTTTACTGAAGACTTCGTGTCTGTCAGTGTCATCCCACAAAGTCGTATTAGCTTCGCGGGGATACCAAACTCAGCCATAGCCTTTAACAATGTATGTCGTATCGGACTGTCAAATGCAGCTTTGTAATCGATGAACAGATGGTAGGTGTCGATCTGCATTTCTTGGGTCTTCTCCAGGATTTGTCGTGGTGTGAAAGCCACACTGATAAGGTTCAATCAGGTTCGCCAGAATATGCTTTAGTCTTCCACATAACCTGTGATGCGATGGGTAAATGGCTAATCCCGCTATAGTTGGTACACACACTTGGATCGCCTTTTTTAAGCACAGGACATAGAACACTCAGATTCCAATCATCTGGTGCATGAATGTAAGCAGCTCGTCGCCGCCGGCTTTAAAAAGCTCTGCTTGCAGTCCATCGGCTCCCGCAGCTTTATTATTTTTAAGCCGTGCAATTGCCGTGCTGATCTCGTTTTGGCTCGGTAGTGGACAGTCTACTCCAGCGTCGATGGTTGGTGTGATTTCGTCACTTATGCTGCCTTCGGGAACGTGTAGAGATTGAAAGTGTTCTCTCCATATTTGCAGCACACTCTGAGTGTTCGTGACCAGATTTTCGTCTTTGTCCTTACAGGTGAGGATCCCTGTTCCAAAACCTTTGCTTTTAACCCTTTGGTAGAACTTGCAGCCCTCACCTCTATCCCTGTATTTTTCGATATCGATTACCTTGTATGCTGCATCCATTTCCCGTTGACATTTTGCGACATTTACCATCGTACCGTGCTAGGACATGAAAAACGGCGCTCAGACGAATCCTGGTAAAATGAAATTTATCACATAGCATCTGAGGAACAGGATGCTGCTTATAGAGCAACGCTACAACCAATTGTAACCCGTGCTGTTAAGGAACGGCACAAGGAGAAAGCAAAACAGGCGAGACAGCTATTTAGACGAAAAAAACGTCATATCAAGGAACGGGAGAACAAGGATATAGAGCGATACAGAGATAGAGGTGAGGCCCGAAAACTTTACCAGAGAGTAAGAGCAAATGGATACGGTAATGGCCTCCCCACCTGTTAGGACAAGAATGGAAATCTGGTCACGGATACGCAGAGTGTGCTGCACATATGGAGAGAACACTTCCAACAACTGCTGGTTCCAGAAGGCAGCACACTCGAAGTTATTACGGCAATTGTCGACGATGGCTTAGATTGCCCACCACCAAGTCAAGCAGAGGTAAGAAGAGCAATATCGCGGCTGAAAAACAACAAAGCAGCCGGTGCCGACGGTCTGCCCGCAGAGCTCTTCAAGTCCGTTGGCGAGGAGCTGATAACGAGCATGCACCAGCTCCTGCTCACGGTTAAAGAGTGCATGCCCGACGATTGGAATGTAAGCGTATTATGTCGTGTGCTGAAAAAAGGTGATCCAAGTGTGTGCTCTAACTACCGCGGGATCAGCCTTTTACCCATGGCATATAAGTTCCTGTCGGGTGTGCTATGTGAACGACTTATGCCAGTGTTATCCAACCCGATCGGGCCTTATAAGTGTGGCTTTAGACCTGGAAAATCAACAAATGACCAGATTTTCACACTTCGACAAATCCTGGAAAAGTCCCAAGAGAAACAGATCGATACGTAATATCTTTTCGTCGACTATAAAGCTGCCTTCGACAGCCCGATACGGCTGAAATTACTAGAAACCATGGCTGAGTTTGGTATACCAGCGAAGCTGATACGTCTTTGCGGAATGAAGCTGACTGACACGAAGTCTTCAGTGAAGATTGGCAAGGACTTTACGGAGCCATTCTGTACCAGACGAGGCCTAAAACAAGGCGACGGCCTATCGTGTGATCTCTTCAACATAGTGATGGAGATGATAATGAGAAAAGCTGCAGTAAACACGAGTGGCACTATATTCAACAAAAGCCACATGTTCCTCGCGTACGCTGATGACGTAGACATCATCTGTCGAAAATTTCGGGATGTGACTGCAGCCTTCTCAGGTATACAGAAGGAATTATCGAAAATGGTTCTAACGCTGAACGAGAAAAAAAACGAACTTATTAGTTTCAACGAACAAAGAATCTACTCGTTTGGGAAACTGTGTGAACGTTGACAACTATAATTTCGAGGTGGTAGATAATTTTGTCTTCCTAGGCTCCGCCATCAACAAAACAAATATTATCAGCATAGAAATCTGGAGAAGAATCCTGCTTGCAAATAAATGCTACTACGGACTAAGCAAGTGATTCAATGGCAGAGCCCTCTCTCGATGAACAAAACTCCAGCTATACCAGATACTGGTTCTACCTGTCTTAATGTATGGCTCAGAATCCTGGGTTATGACACAAGCGGATGAATCGGTTCTGGCGGTATTCGAGAGAAAAATACTCCGTAAAATATATGGGCCCATCATCGTTAACGGAGAGTATTGGCGTCGGTTGAATCATGAGCTGTACGAGCTGTGCACTGACATTGACGTGGTCAGAAGCATTAAGGTGCAACGGTTGCGTTGGCTAGGTCATGTTGTACGCATGTACGAAAATGCTTCAGCTCGAAAAGTCTTTGACAATGAACTTGATGGACGGCGCAGAAGAGGGCGACCAAAACTCCGTTTGAAAGACCAGGTTACTGAGAACCTTACAGAACTCTGTGTGACTAACTGGATAAGGAGCGCAGAAGATCGAAGCGCTTATAATATTTTTCTACGTGCGGTATATAATCCACTGGGATTGCAAAGAAGTACCAGCTAAGTAAGTAAGTATTTAAAAACATCTAAAAATATGGAACTGTCAATCAAAAGAGCCATAAACGTGACAAATTCCACTGACTAACTTCAAATCGATATTAAATTATTATGGCATGTAACTTGACAAAATGAATGATGCAGAACTTTTTCTTTTTGGGGCTACTTTCGCGTGCAGTTCTCAGAATTGAGTCCCAAATCAATGAACTAAAAAATGTTGTACTGTGTAAGTCTTTAAAGTAACATTGGCTAGAGTAGAGATTGATTATATGAAACACTTAGTAGTCAAATGTAGTACTTAAATACCAAACTTAAGTAAAACACTGTGTGTAAAAACATTTATCCTTTAAAAAACTAGCTCGTGTGTTCTCTATATGTTTTTCTAGTATTCTGCTATCCACACCCTGCCCACCCAAGCTTCCAATACAGTTTAACAACCCCCACGCACACGTGGCATAGCGAAATGTTTACATTGTTGGAAAATTTCCCAAAACAAACTAAAAATGCCGAAACTGTTATACAAGTATGGCATGCAAAAGGGAAATTTATGCTGAGAGGATATTTTACTAGACGGCATATCCATAGCCATAGCCAATGTGTGAAGGCCCAGCAAGTAGCGGCATAACAAAAATAGTTCGATGTTAAAACTCGACGCGTACGGAAGTGGTTTACGCTGCCATACAACGCTAACAGATAAATGAAAATCTATGAAAATTGTTGTAAGAAAAAGTGAAAGTGCAACGAGAAAAGAAATTAAATATAATAATTCCAAATATTGTGGATCAAAATTAAAATGGTTTTAAATAGTGATAAGCTACAAGACCTATGATGAAAAATATTTAAAAAAATAGAGTGAAATTTAAAGAATGAATTCGGTATAAGGAAATAATTTGTAATACTTTATAATATATTTCGTACTTTAATTCTTAATGGCGTATTTTGATAAAGTGAATATGTTCTAATGGATTTTGATAGTGGTATTCTTTGCTATCTATCATGAGCCAATCATAAAAAAGAAATGTATAAAAAAAATTGCAGAAAATAATTGAAAATATAAATATGAAATTATTTATAACAATTTATCATATATATATCTCATACTTCAATATCAGCAAATTGTGGTTACGTGAGAATTGATTTGAATATAATTTTCTGGACAAACTAAGCAACATAAAGCTGCGGTTAAAAAAATTATAACGAAAATTTGAAAAAAATATAGTTTTCCAAATAAAGATAAATGTAAACATAAAAATATAAATGTGGGTGTTTAATAGTGAGAATATAAAATACATCGTAATACTTAATGACAGTGTTATGTGAACCTCTCTATACGAATATAGAGAAGCTAATTGAAAATAAATCTTAAATGGTAATTAAATTGTGAAAAAAGTCAAATTGCGTAGAATTAGTTTGTACTTATAAGCATCGATACTAAATTGTAATGCATTGGCATTTCAAGGAAACCATAAATTCTAAAATTTTTATAAAAATACTTTTTTATAAAATTTTTCCTACCGATGCCAAAAGAATTCTGTACGTTAAGCAAGATATGAAAATAAAATTGTAAAGGAAAAAATGTTAATTTGCATATAAAGTACAAATTAAAAAGAATACTGTATATGATGCTTTAAACTGTACTGGCAATTTTCTGGAAAAGAGCAACAATATTCTTGGGAATATGAGCTTTTTTAACTACATGCAATTCGTGTTAGTTATCGATCATATAATTTGCGAATAAAAAAAGCAGCAAAATTTAATTAATATTCATTGAAATTTATATAAGTGATTGGAGTGTTAAAAAAATTAAAGAGAAAGAATAATACAGTGAAAGCTTTATAAAAGATGTAATGAACTGCCATAAAGATGCAACAGCTTAGTGAAAGTGAAATAAAATAAATGTAGTCACCTTAACAAGTGAACAAAACCAACGAAATAACTATAAAAATCGGTTCGTGAATTGCATAACTCTTTGATTTTGAAAAGCACAAAATTTTATCACAAATCTAAAAAATAATAAAAACAAGCTTAATGCTGCTACTAACTCAAAATAAAAAACGAATAAAAAATTCAGTTAATACAAATTAATTGTAATTGTAAAAACGAAATTAAATTTGCCAAAAAAATATTATCAATTTAAAAGCTGCACTTCCGCAAGATTATTCAAAAAAATAACAAATGCAAATATAAGATTCAAAGTAAACAAATTTATCATATTACCATTAGTGATACATTAAACTTGTTGGTTATAAAATATTAAAAAAATTTGTCACCAAATAGTCATAATAACTAATGTCCTATTAAAATAGAAAGAAAATTAATAAATACGCGAACTATATCTGGTCTCAGCTCATCGCATACGATCGATATATACATAAGCATATAATTTCCTACGGATTAACGATTGGCTTAAACACTAAAAGTAAGTTTCATTAAATACTAAAAATACAAATACATTTTTTATCTATTCTATATATATTCTATATTCGATAATTTCTGAACTTTATATATCTAAAAGATTACACTGTCAGTGATCGGAAAGGGTTCAAACTACCGGGGAAAGTTATATCAGTGAAAAAGAAGTTATTCGTGTCCCGGGCTTTTGCTGGGTCACGTCTAGGAATCGAGATATATCGATTTGAAGTTAGTAACTATCATATAGGGGAATTTGTCACGGATAAGGCTCTTTTGTTTGACATAACTCGAGAACCATTTGTCCGATTTTGCTCAAACAAATTTAAAAAAATTAAAAATTACAATTCCTTTAATCTGTTCATATAACGTTTCCCTACATAAGCAACAGTTTCACATTTCCATTCATCATATGATTTTGAACTGGGTTTATTTTGTAACAGTTACAATAACTCTGTTGTACTCCGTGGCGTATGATTTACGTGGAATTGCGTTCCTTGTAAAATATAAATAACTTAACCACTTGTTCACAGATTTTTATTAACAAATATTCGTTTTATACATTACAACATGCACTTTCATAATATAATAAAAATTGGTGTATTCTAATAAAAATATGGCTAAAAACTTCTTTCAGCTGAAAAAATAGTGAATAAACTTTAAAATTACATTTTTGGGTAATATCTTTGAAAGTTTTCATTTGATCATTATGATTATTATCATTATTTCATTACGAACGTGGTTCATAAGTTTGAATCCTGAAGTACTAAAGAATTCCCCACGTTTTGGTGTTGTGCGTGTGTTCTATAGTTAGTCCTACCAGATGGTTCAACGTCGCCTACCATTTGGTCCTTCCAACGGAGTTTGGGTCTCCCTGCTCTGCGCCGTCCTTCAGGTTCGCCTTCAAACACCTTTCTCGCTGGAGCATTTACATCCATCCTGGCAACATGTCCCAGCCATCGAAGTCGTTGGATTCTGACTCTTTTAGCTAGGTCGATCTCATGGTAAAGCTCATACAGATCATGGTTCATCCGATGGCGAAACTCGCCTTCGACACAGATAGGTCCATATATAATATTTTTCGGAGTACTTTTCTCTCGAATACTCCCAGGTTTTGTATGTCCGTTGTAGTAAGCACCCGTGATTCGGCAGCATACAACAGAACAGGTAAGATAAGCAACTGCTATAGTTGTTTCTTAGTATTCCGACATAAGGTGGTGTTACAAAAGTGCTGCCGAAGTCCGTAGAAACATCTATTGGCTAGCACTATTCTCCGCTTAATTTCTTGGCTGACATTATTTGTCTTATTGACGGAAGATCCGAGGTAGGTAAACTCATCTACTACCTCAAAACAATAATTTTCAACGTTGGCGCTGCGTCCCCATCGAGAGGACTCTTTGTTCGTCGAAATCATTATTTTTGTTTTGTCCTCGATGACCACTAAACCCATTTTTGCCCCATCTCATCTAGTGATGAGAAGACTGCTGTAACGTCCCGATTTCGGCCAATGTCATCGGCGTAGGCTAGTGGCATGTGGCTTTTGTGGAATATGGTGCCAGACATGTTGACACCAGCCTCCATAACTATATTAAATAGTGTACAGGACAGGCTATCGCCCTGCCTGAGACCTCTTTCCGTGTTGAATGGTTCAGACTGATTTTTATCGAGGATTTGGTGTTTTCTAAGGTACATCTGCAAAGTCGAATTAGCTTTGCAGGAATACCAAACTCAGACATGGCCTCATAAAGCCTATTCCTTATCGGAGAGTCGAAGGCAGCTTTGAAGTCGACAAAGAGGTGGTAGGTGTCGATCTGCTTTTCATGGGTTTTTTCCAGGATTTGTCGTAAGGTGAATATTTGATCCGTCGTAGATTTGCCAGGTCTAAAGCCGCATTGATATGGTCCCATTAGTTTTTCTACAATTGGCTTAAGACGTTCGCACAATATGCTTGAAAGGATCTTGTACGCAATTGGTAATAGGCTTATTCCACGGTAGTTCTTACATTCACTACGATCTCCTTTCTTGTATATGCGACATAACAGACTGAGACTCCAATCCCCGGGCATGCTCTCCTCTTACCAGATTTTCTCCATGTGCTGATCCATGGCACCTACTGGGTCCATTTATACAGAAACTTTGTTCTCATGATAACTCAAATATACATACTAAATTTCAGTTAAATTGGCCCATTCATTCAAATTTAGATAAATAATCCACCCAAACGCCATCTACCGGGCCCATTTTTGCATACAGTTTTTTCTGATGATCAAACAAACATACATTCTGAATTTCAGTTAAATTACTCTATCCATTAAAATTTTCGATATAAATACACCCCAGCGCCATCTACTGGGTCCATTTATACATAAAATTGTTTCTCATGATCAAACAAATATGCTTTCTAAATTTCAGTTGAATTAGTTCATGCATTCAAGTCCTAGTGTAGATCACGCTGTGATACCATTTTCAAATTTGCGGACCCATTAGGCTTATGAACTTTATTTACTAGCTAAACTCATTGGCGTATGAGTTATATGTATAGGCTAACAAATTCATACGTAGCAAATTTGAAAGAAATCAGATTGATCACGTGATAATTGATGGAAGGCATGTCTCCAGCGTTATGGTCATGCGTGAGATGCGCGGTGCAAATATTAACTCGAATCACCACCTTGTTGCTCCTTGCCCGTTACCAAACGCAAAGGAAGCTAGATCTCACAAAGCTGCATACCACCAAGATAGTCAATGCCTAACACAGTACAACATTTTTCAGCTCATTGATTTGGGATTCAATTCTGAGAACTGCACGTAAAGTAGCCCCAAAAAGTAGAAGTTCTGCATCATTCGTGTCGTCAAGTTACATGCCGTAGTAATTTAATATCGATTAAGATATTAAATAAGTATCGTATAGGAGAATTTTTCACGTTGTACACAGAAAAAAACACAATTGTTGTTAAGGAATTAAATAAAATTGTTAGCATTCAATTTTGATTTATAACAATTTTTCCATTTGAGAGTGGTTGAAAATTGTCATATTTACAAATTTTCTACTACTGTTCAAATTCAACAAAAATAAAAAAATTGTAAATGTGACAAAACTGGTTATTGTTTTTACAATTTGGTTGTTGGCGCCTTTTTAATTAAATATTTAATTGTATTGACGAAATGGTATTTAATATAACAATTCATTTGTCGTAATTTTTTTCTGTGTATGCTCTTTTGTTTGGCAGAAGTCGAGAATCACTAGTCCGATTTAGCTGAAACAAATGTAAAAAATTAAGAATTACAATTCCTTTAATCTGTTCATATAACGTTTCTCTACATAAGCAATAGTTTTAGTTTTCTATTCATCAACTCATTTTGAACTGGCTTTATTTTGTAGCAGTTACAATAAAACTATTGTACTTCGTGGCGTATGATTTACGTGTAATATTACTTATGATAATCATACGCCACCATATAGTATTTATGTTATGTCAAACAAAAGTGTATAAAAAGTGACAAATCCCCCTATACGAATCTTACTAACTTCAAATCGATATTAAATTATGATGGCATGTAACTTGACAAAACGAATGATGCAGAACTTTTTCTTTTTGGAGCGACTTTCTCGTGCAATTCTCAGAATGGAGTCCCAAAATCATACGATAGCCTTCGGTGATTTTGTTAGTAAATTCTATAGAACATCAAGCGTCATGATTAAATTACATCTTAAACTTGAATGTTAATTAAATTTATATAGAAATTGGTTAAAGCTTAACGAAATTAGTATCAAGTGGTTTAAAGTATAGGCGTATGGGCAACATTTATTAGCTAAAAGTAGATACGTATGAGTTATATTTTTTGGGTAAAATTATAGGCGTATGAGTGAAATTTCTAGGCCAAAAAATTAAAATTAATTATATGTTGTCAATTTATTACAAGGAAAAGCTAAACAAATACCTATGGATTAAGATTTTTGATTAAAACCCAACATGTGAGTTTTAAAATTTAACTTAATTTCCCTTTACACCCCATCAATGAGATATGTGATAGCTTTTCGCATTGTTGTGAATAAACACGCTTTCTATTTTTAGATTCACAACTAACGGCAGCTACTTGTTTATCGACGAATGCGAACTTCACTGTTTGAGAAGCTCTTACCAGACATGCCAATTGACTCGAGGCTGATACTGCAAAGTTGCTGTCAACAACGTACGAGGGGATCCGACAATAAAAGAAAAATTTTTATTTTTTTTTAGATGACTGGAGCCAGGATTTGAACCTGTGATCTCCCGCATGGTAGTCGCGTGTTCTAACCACTATGACACGGCCGTGAGTTTTACTTAATAAAAAAATTCAAATACATGTTGCTTACGTTTCAGCAGACTCACAACAAGATACCTCACACCAAATTCATATTTTATCTATACTCTGCCATTCAACCAAGTTTTACTTGTTGGATCTCTTGTTGTGTGTCTTTACGAATATTTCATCATAATTTAATTTGCAATATTGGCTGCCTGTTTGCCACTTGACAGCGTTAAGAGAACCACAAGTTGTGTTTTTGTTCCAAGAAAGATGGCTTAGGGCATTTCCAAGCTAAAGTAGATTGAGCGACATGATTAAATTAAATCTTAAACTTCAATGTAAATTTAATTTAAACGAAAATTTGTTGGCGCTTAACTAAACGAGTGGCATTTAAGTTAAAAAAAAAGGCGCATGAGTAATATTTAAAGGCTAACAATTTTATATTTGTCATACGTAACTAATTATTCGATTTACTTTATCGGCTAACAGTTTAAAATTGATCATACGTAACTAATTTCTCATAATGGAAAGCTAAAAAATGTGTAATATTTATAGGTTAATAATTTAATATTTATCATACGCAACTAATTATTCGATTTACTAACTGAGTGGCAATTAGTTTAAGAAATAGACGTATGAGTAATATTTATCTGCTAACAGTTTAGAATTGATCATACGTAACTAATTTATTATAACGGAAAGCTAAAAAATAAACTAAGCTAAACTTAAAGCTGCTGGAGAGGCTATTAGTTATTACTAAGAGACGCTGCTGATGTGTGGGTCTTTCAGTAACAAAGTACACAGTACAACATTTTTCAGCTCATTGATCTGGGACTCAATTCTGAGAAGTGCACGTGAAAACAAAATAGCCTAAAACGTGACAAATTCCCCTTTACGATACTTACTAACTTCAAATCGATATTTAATTATTATGGCATATAACTTAGTACATATGCAAAAAAATTGCATGGCGACCTTCACCGATTTGACTTATTTTTTACAGACGACTTTCTTAAAACTTTTCCAGGCTATGTGTTAGGTTTTGTTCTAATCGGACAATAATTATGAGTAAGACACCGAGTTAAAGTGTGAAAATAGTGCCTTCACATATTTACTTGCAGTTGAGCCAGAAAATATTATTTGTCTTATTTTTTCACTGAGTTTAATTTGTAACATAGTTTCACACTAATTGAGGTCAGATCGTTATTTTTAGGACACGAAGTCCAAAAAATATTTAATGTCAAAAATTATTTTTGTATCGACTTTGATAAATTTAAAAAAAATAACGGTAAGGAATTCAGAATAAAAAAACATAAATTTTGTGCACAATTTTGTGTCCAATAATACAAAAAAAGAATTTTGAAAATCGGTCTAGAATTGCGGCCTAAAATTTAAAATGTCCAAAAAAACTTTTTTTCCCCACTGTGCGTCCCCAAGTGCATTGTCAAAGACTTTCGGGCTTTACTTACATATTACTAACGCCTTCTTGAATAATTTTTAAATTAGATGAACAAAATTTAATATTGATGAATTTATATGTTATAAAAACTGCATTTAGTTTCGCCACGAATGAATCAATGTAGACAACACTACAAAAAAACCCAATCTTATCTCTTCTCTACCACACAATTCAAACAACACTTCGCCAGAAGTTAATAACAAAAATGTCAATGTCTCCATCCATCGTACCAGTTGACAGCGTAAGTTAACTAAGTTTTTTTTTCCCCAACAACAAATTGGCTGTGACATGTTGTTGCACACTTTGAGGTCTGAAAGTCTAAATCTATTGACATGATTAAATTATATGGTAAAGTTGAAAGAAAATTCAATTTAATGGGAAATTTGTTTGCAGTTTCTTGAATGAGACACTTGTATGTAGATAACTGCAAAGACGTATGAGTAATGTTAGTTGACTTGTAAAATTAAAATTGATCATACGTTGCGGTAGGTTTTGCAAGTGGCAGATATGCATTTATTGGGTTTTTTGCAGTATTTGTCGTAGTGTAAATATCTGAATAGTTGAATATCCCGAAGAAACCACAGGAAATGCACATCAACTATCATCATCTGTTTATTGATTACAAAGCTGTCTTCCGACAGTCCGACACGACAGAAACTATTAGATGCTATGGCTGAGTTTGCTATCCCTGCGAAGCTGATACAATTTTGTGGAATAACACTGATTGACACGAAGTCTGTTGTGATAATAAAAGTCACTGTTCGCGTATGCCGATGATATAGATATAAGTATTCGGAGATTGTGGCATGTTACTGCGATATTCTCATGCATTCAGAAGCAGTCGGTAGAAGTGTGTCTAGTGGTAAATGATGTCGGTAAAGGATTTACCAGGTCTCAAGCCACACTGATAAGGTCCATTCAGGTTTGCTAGGATGAGCTTTAGTCTTTCACATAACACACTTGACAGGACATTGTATGCGATACTTGGATGGCCTTTTTTTAATACAGGGCGTAGAACACTCAGATTCCAGTCATCGGATATGCATTCCATGAGCTGATGGAAGTTCACCGGCACCCGAAACTTTATTGTTGTAAAGCCATGCAAATGCCGCACAGTTATCGTTTTGGCTCTATGATGGACAATCTACTCCGTCGTCGATGATTGCCATGCTGTCGTCACTTTTGCTGCCTTTAGGAACGAGCAGAGTACGAAAGTGTTCCTGCTAATTTTGCAGCATACTCTGAGTGTCCATGACTAAATTTCCATCTTCGTCCAAAACTGTTGCTTTTTACCTTGTGGTACAACTTTCGAGCTTCACCTCTATCCCTGGACGCTTTTTCCGCCTGAAGAGGGGTTTCAGTCTCCTCCTCTTCTCTTCCCTCTTCGAAGTAATTGAAAGAGATGGTTGGATGATTCATTGACTATCTCGGTTTTATGCAGCTTTGTAATGTGTAGCTTCCTTTGCGTTTGGTTACGCTCGGTTTTTTAGCACTGCTTAATCGCGTGCTTACCTTGGCTGAAACTAGGTAGAGATCCGAGTCAATATTTGCACCATGCATCACCATGTTGAATCTGGTTTCGTATCTTTTAATCAGGGCATATCCTGATACATAAATGCATCTTAAATGTCCTCGTCTTTGTCTTCGGCCGGGACGTAAACACAAATCAGCGTGATGTAAAAATATTTCTCCTTGATAGTGGCTATTCGGTCGTTTACAGGGTTAAACCGTGAGTCCAGATGTCGAAGTCTCTTGCCGGCTAAGTATCTAGATCCATATTCGTATCTTTCTACATGACAGATGTAAAAGATGTCACAGTTCTTTCGTAGTGGGCATCCCTGTCTCGTCCATCGCATTTCCTGTATGAAGTTTATGTCAGCCTTGTATTTGTCGTGGAATGTCCTTATAAAATTTGCGGGGGTCATAAATATTTGGGGGTTCTTGTTTTTCCTCTTCTTCACGTTTTCTTTATAATTGTTTTTGTTTAAGGAGAGTGGATTATTAGGCCAACGCGGCCGTTCCTAGTTCCTGGAGGCTGCCAAAGCCACTAAGAGAGTTTTAGTAACTTCTGTTATCTATTTCCTAAGACGCAACGGTGTTAAAATGCCATTTAGGTTACTCAACATATTATTTATGGTGCTTCGCGGTTATTCGCATGA